>BPLQ01014658.1:2918-14038 GCA_021605075.1 Caerostris darwini
AAAAAAAAAAAAAACTTTCTCTATTTTGGTCTTTCATTTGATAAGACATGTCATTCTCTTATTCAAATTTCGTTCAGGCTACATCCATGCGACTTAAAATAATCATTTATTGATTTTTTAATTGTAAATTACAAAATATTGTTATTCGCAGCTTCTTGCCTCATAACGTCCAGGGAAAACTATCCTTCAGACTAGTAAATATTCAAAAAATTGCATTGTATTCTACTGGCTCAATCGGTCACGATATTTATCACATTCGCCATTGCGAGTTCGGAATTATATATACTCGCCGGTTAATTTTATAAATATTCAAGAATACATCCCACTTACCAAACTTAGTGGTGATTATAAATAATCGGCAATATAAATATTCACCGGATTAATCACATTGAACGTAACATATACATTAAATTCGCCTAATGCTTCCATCGCGTTTTTGAATATTGCAGTTTTTGGAAAATCTGAGGAATTACAATTTTAATTCACTTTCTAAAATGAATCTGCTAGGTGAAATATTAAAAAAAATTATACAAATCTATAAAAGTCGTGTAAATTAGTTTCTCAGTTTATCATCACTTGGAAAAAGGGCATCAGATTTTTGTAATATGATTATGTGATTGATAAGCCTTTCTTTCAGTTGGCTCAATAATTTATTTGAAATTGGTATAAATATAGTTTTTTTGGAAAAAAATCTTCTATAGAATAGGTTGGTATTGTTTAGAGGTAATTTTCGGTTTTTTTTTTTACTTCATAATCAAAATGAAAAGAATGAAAGAAAAGCATTTTATTCAGTTTTCAGTTAGAATAATATAATAATATTAGCAATTTTTAATTAATTTAGTAAATTAATTAATTAGTAATTTTTTTAAAATTGAAGTTTGTAATCTTTGTGAATAAAATTAATTTGAGCAATAAAGTCATCAATAAAATTTAGTGCAGTGCAAAGATCGTTATTATATTTTTTGTAACAATTTGCACAGAGGTAAAGTATATGCTAACAATTTATCTAATAAATGCAATCGTACTAAAATATTTGTTTGGCTCAATGCTACAATTGTAGATGATATATGTATCTCTATCATTCCAAGGTACTATTACTTCCAGGCTGTAAAGCATGGGACTGAACAGTTCTAGCATTATTATCTCTGACTCATGTTTTTCTATCTGTTTAGTAAGCAGCTATAATTTTTTTTTTCCTCTTAAATTCCGGGGGACATTCAATTTTTTCTACCAATACATTTTATCTTTTCAAAGAGTGAAAAAAAATTTAAATTGTATCAACTATGCTCAATGCTTTTCCACTACCCTTCCCTTTTATAATATTTCCTATGGCCAAATTCAAATTGTGGGATGAGCAATGCACATAGTGTGCTTGAGGATATTATTTTGAAATGATGGCTTGTACTCCATTAAATTTATCCTCTTATAGAAGTTGCACCATTATAACCTTGTCCATACAAAAATGATAAATCTATTTAGTAATTTTTAAGATATTCAATTATCATCATATTCAATTATTATCATATTCAATTATCATATACACCAAAGTCACATTAAATCAGTCATATTAATATCAATCATATTAAATCATTGTCATATTTAAATCAGGTTATGAACTGTAAAAATTGTTTACATATAGTCGTTTCTTTATCATTTACATAATGAAAGTATAAAAAAATTGTTCAATTGAGGATGTATCACCAGTTTCATCAACTAATATAAAAAAAAAACACAAATGAAATTATGGCTTTCACTATAATTAGTTGTATAATTAGCTTATTACAAAGAGATGTTATTTGATTTTGAATATTCCAACTACAGTATTTACTATAATATTTACAATATACAATATGTACTATAAGCAATATTTTTGACAGAGTGTTGAAAATGATTTATTAAAATTGTATCACCGGAGTCGGTTCTTTCTCTTAATAAATCACGACAATTCTCTTCATTTGTAGTGAGTGCATTTTCTATTGAAAATTCTTCAAATTTTCAGTGAGCTCTTAAAGAAATACCTTGGACGACCACAAAGAATAATTTTCTTAATAACTGGAACAAGTTTCCTTCTATTTTCAGTAGCTTGAGAGGGTTTTTATTTATTTAATATTTTAATTTTATCACAACAAGATTTTCAAAACTTGAATTAGAATTAACGTTATACTCGATCTCATAAAGCTTAGGAAAATATTCTAATTTATGTTTCCAATTGTCATATGCCTTTCCAACCAAATATTCAGTAGTTTGTGAGCAATCTTTTCTTACTTAAAAAAAAAACAAAAACTTACTTACGTTAAAAAAAATAGGAAGCAATATTTACAATACACAGTATCTTCAATCCTCACATAGACAATCCAATTAAATCTTTGTAACCCAGAAAATTGAAAACTTCTTTTATGTTCCTCATTTATAAAAACGTTAAAATTTGCATTACCTATTTATATACCAATTTTTAATTTGAATTCATAAATGTATTCTTATATTTTGTAATATCCTTCCATTTACTAGGAGAGGTTTCAGACAACATATTGACATTTGTTTTTTGCATTAATAAAATAATTTGATGTTGCATCACTGTTGCTACTGCATTGCTCATTTTTTATATGCACATCTTTCATATTGCTCAATTTTTATAGTATATACTATATACATCCTGTATGATCATGTAAAACACCATTATCAGTTTTAAATATTTTCTTATTATAAAATTCAAATGGAGTATTTTGTTTTGAAGTAGATTTTCCTTTTACTGCCATTATTGACAAATGTTGCCATTCAAATTTTATAATCCCACTTCTCCTCCCTTCCGTTCAAATGCTCAACTCATTCTCGCCCTACATACAAACTACAAGAAAAAAAATAAACAACTGCAATACTATGCTCTAGGAAATTCTGATTGTCAAAAAGTAATTGTTAATAAAATGTAAATGAAAAAAAAAAGAACGATTTTAATAATTTTAATGTTTTATATTAAATTAATACAAAATTTTCCAAGAGCATAATGAATAGAATATGCTTTTAATTATCTCATGTTTAAATAATACTAAAATAATAGTTAAGGATTGTTACATAAATATCATGCTAAGAATAAAGCTGGCTAATCTGATAGGTATTCATTCTCTGTATTCTTTTCCGAAATGAATTATGAAAAATTAGATACTGATCAACATTATGCAAGTCTTCTCTAATCTTGTTAAAAGTTTCGTGGAACATTTAATGTCCATAAATAAATATTTAATTGATTTGATGAATTATTTCCGATTGTTAAAATACTTTAAGTAATTGTTAGCTAAAAATCAAATAATTTTTCATTAAATTCAAAGTGGTTAATTTGCAAATGCAGTAAAAAAGTCTATCGTGCATAAATTGCACATGAGCTAAAAATTTGTTAATGTTCAAAGTTTCCATTTGTGCAATATGCTGGATGTAGGAGTTAATGACAAGTCAGTTCAGATATGAACATTGTTATTTATCCATAATTACAATTTAATTAATTTGTAAATTTAGAGAATCACAAG
Source organism: Caerostris darwini (assembly GCA_021605075.1). Classification (NCBI taxonomy): domain Eukaryota; kingdom Metazoa; phylum Arthropoda; class Arachnida; order Araneae; family Araneidae; genus Caerostris; species Caerostris darwini. The sequence goes on from BPLQ01014658.1 coordinate 6,437, forward strand.
AGAACATTGAATGCTGAAACAAAATTGATATAACAGTAATTTGAGGGGAAAAAAAGCATTTTCACAGATCAATAATTAATAATATAAAAAAAAGTTAAATTTTGAGTTTTATCGATAACATTTTTAATGTATCAAAAGATCTTATTAATTCAGCGATTCACTATAATATTTGAGTTGAATAAAATTGCTAATGTTTACTATAAGACTCTTATTTTAATAACCCATTTTCCATTGTAAAGTTACATTACAACAAAATAAAGATTAAAATAACTTTGGAATTAAGATTCCAAATGTGCCATCTTTTATTTGTCATTATATTAAAAACAAAATTGTAAATTTCTTAAATAAAATTTGTTGTAATTTATTAATTTGTTTTATTAATTAATATTTTCAAAACTATTGTTATTGTTTATTAATGTTTTTAAAAAAAATTAAACATCATGTTATAACATTTTTCGATTAAAACAGAGTTTAATTTTTTTGAAAACTTTTTAATCGAATAATAAAGGTTAAAAGAATTATTGACAGATTGTTTAGACAAACAGATACAATTATTAACAGATTAAAAGAATAATAATAATTTATTTCCAAGTTAATAAGTACAATATAACAAAATAATTCATATTGCCCATATTTAAAGAGTTATTTGTATTTTGAATAATAACATTATTAATACAATAAACCTAAAAAAAATTGAAGGAATAAATTATTGCTAGTAGAAAAAAATAAAGATGTTATATTTTAAACATTATTGTAAACATTTATTTATAATTCAAATATTTCTTAAAATAATTAAATATATAAAAATTATTAAAATAAAACCTATAACAAGTTTATCACATAATGCAAATACAGTCATTGATCACTATAAATCCCTTTTCAGTGATTTAATAATATAACTACTTTAAAATACATTATATAACATTTATAAATACTTTTGGAAATTTTAAGTACAACATAATTCTTAAATATCAATTGAACAATTGCAAAACAGAATGATCAGTTATAAAAAGCGAATGTTTGAATACAGCTGTCATTCATCTCACTTGAAATGTGATTTATAAAAAGATTTTATATAAAAATTGTTGATTTCTTTGTGAAAAAATAACGCCAGAAAAGCCAGAATCACCAAAAGCTATCACCAGTAGACAATCAAGATTTAAACACATAATATAATTAAATTATCCAGTATACTGATACATGTTTTATATATAACAAATAAGGCACTTATTACAATCCCATCTCAAAATTTGATTTTTGAAGATTTAATTTAACTTTAAACTACAAGTTATTTTTAGAAAATTTTATTGCAAATCAGTCCCCATTAAACATTCATTTATCTTTTAACAATGTAGATACTTATATAAATTTAATATTAAAAATATTTGCATGTTTTTATTATGTAAAAGATTAAGACAATAAGACTTAATTTGTGCATTCATAAAGTGAGAACAGGTGAATTCATTTATAATGGAGTTGTACCATTAACAACTGGAGTGTCCACAAATTGAACATTGCAACTATCACCTCCTCCGCAGGGTGAATCTTCCAGCTCTAGTAGAGAGATTTGATTCATTAAAGGTGCTCGGAGGAATAAATTACTTGGAGCATATAAGGTTACTTGGGGTCCAACAATAGGCCAATATCTTCCTAGGTTGAAATTGTTGAGGAAAGCAACACCCTAAAATAAAAAAGATTGTTTAGAACATTTCTAAGATTTTTTAATCATCATAAAATAACAAATTTCTTTTTCATCCATTTGAATCAAGCAGCACAAATATGTAACATTTCAGTTTTCTTTTAATTTATCATAACAGATTTTTTAATGTCTATAAATTAAATTATTTGTATATATAAATTGTATTAATTATTTTACATTAATAATAATCCAGTTGTGTTTAAATTAACAAAAATAATCATTCCAATTTATTGGTTTGTGTTTTTAATCTCTTTAAACTATCTTAACTTTACAACCCTCTGCACACATTTAAATAATTCAATGCTAAATATGAAACACAAATAGACTACGAAATAGATCCTGATTTTTTTTTTTAAATTTTAAATTAAAAAATGTTTTATCAAAATAACCTTTGATATTAAATTAAAATGAATGAATATAAAGCTTTTCAGAATTAAATATATGTTATGAAAATATTACATAATTTGCCGAGATAACTTGGAAACTCATGTTAGTAATCACAAAGATAAAGATATTTTTCTTAACTATTTAAATCAATGAATCTTACATTTATGTTGTTAGTAAACAATTATCTTTTATTTTATCCTTGTTACTTTTTTAATTTAAGCAAATTTCACTAAAAAAAAAATACTACAAAATAAAAGTTTAATTAATAAAACAATTTGTAGCAAGAAAATTTTAATTAGAATAAACATTAGATATACACACAGAGAAGCAAATTTTATATTAAAAAAAGTTTACTCACTTTGTGCCAGCCATCCAGTCTAAGAAATGAATCTAACAATGTAGTTTCATTGGTAATTTTAAATATTCCTATGTAGATAGAAGGAGCTGATACCGAATCAGTTTTTTTAATTTTTTGTTTCCACAGTTCTATTTTTTTTACTGAATTAGAATCTAGTAAAACAGGAGTCATAGTCCAATTTACAAGAACTTGAGAACCTAAAGTAACATTCTGAAATATTCCCTATAAACAAATGGAATAATAATGAAAAATATTAGTAATTTATAATTTGAAAAGTACATTGATTTCTAAAACAATAACAGATATTTTAGAATCTTAATTAGAAAAAGTGGATAATACACATATTCATTCCAGAAATTTAGTACAATAAATATATATACAAATAAAAGCTTCTTTAAAATGCACCACAAAAATATTATAATAATACATAACCATAATTAAAAAATTACGATAGTTGAAAAATCTCATTTATTTCACGACTTAAAAAAAATAACTTCAATAAAATAAATTTCGGTCGGGAAGAAATTTAAATCCGATTCTTGACAACAAAATTTTTTTTTATAAAAATCAGTGTATTAAATCTAATGTCTTCTAAATTCTGCATAATACACAAGAATACATCTTTAAATATAAGCCAAATTACAATTTTGTCACTTTTCCAATCATTTTAAAATGCTGTAATGCAAGAAATTATTAAAGAAAGATATCAAAAAATAAATGATAAACATAAATGATAATATTCAAATAACTGTTTAGTCTAAACTTTTTTGTAAATTATCGTTTAGTTTAATTGCTCATGTTACATTCATTAACAATGTAATTTAATTTTCAAACCTTTTGCACTAAACAAAAAATTTTTAAAACACATGAACATCAAATATATATAATTTATTTTTTTTCTAACAAAATAGAAAAAAAATGAAGTGCATTCAAATAATAAAATATACTAGAATGTAACTTCTTTCAATTAAAGTTATCTATAACAATGATAATCAACCTATTTAATCTATATAGTTAATAGTTATATAGTTTTATATTCATGGTCTAAAAAAAATACTTCCTATGGTTTTAATTTTCCAGTCTACTACATCATTCTGTAGGAGACAAATTTCATAAAATAATGATGGATTATTATAGAAAACTACAAAATGAAAAATACCATTCGAATTACCTTTCTGTCATTAATGTTATATCCAGAACAAATACGACCTTGATTCTCGACAAGAATTTCAATATCTTGACCCTTTAAAACTCGAATTGGAATACTTTCAGCTTTTTGTTCACGACTTAAAATACCTTGCAATACCTATATAAAAATAAAGCTTAAGAATAAAAGAATAAAATAAAAGTAGATTCATTATTAAATTTGAATACAATACACAAGGAGATAAAAAACATTACAAATATTAATATAAATTCAATCAACTGGCATTTGAGAGTATAATGCAAATGCATGGTTAGATAAAGGTTGAACTAAAATGGTTTCTATACAGAATTGAGGCTTATGAAGATATTTTTATGTATTCATCCACTTTTATAATATCCTGCTAATAATTTGTGGATTATGCCTTGTATCAAAAGTGAAGAAAACTGTGAGAATCATGTGCTAGTCATGCTGTCAGGAAAGGTAGTACTTAAACAGCTCAAATTAAGATATTTAAATTCTCTAGACAGTATGGATTGCATCCTATTTCTTAAACTCATTATTGCAGGTCCATGCACACATTCTCGCAATGAATTTGTATAGTATTAAGTCCTTTTGCATGTAGAAAGCAAATCACCTTTGAATTACATCAGTCATTGTAACTTATTGTCCCACGAAGGCTGATGAAAATAAACTGATGATTGAGTGTATATGACAAAAGAAAGATGGCTGCCATAGACCAAATATAATTTTGTCACTTTGAATCTGTAAAAAAAAATCATCCCTTTTTTTTAAATGTACTTGCCATTTCTTAAAAATAAAATTCTTTTAATCAAAATGTAGTAGCCCTTTTTAGCATCTTGATTGGAGTTCATTGTTTGACTATTTTGTAAAAGAATATAAGCTTTGGAGATAAAATTTATTTTATGTTCATTTTACTTATTACTTTTAATTTTTATACAGTTGTATATATGATACTCACTATCAAATATAAAGAGCAAAAAAGCATTGTTTAAAAAAAAAAAGAATAAAGTAATATTAATAATTGAAAAATTATACATATATTTTAAAACTGGCATACAATTAAAAGTAATTTCATTACTAGACTAAATTCATAATATGCAGAAATTTTAATATTTGTAATATTTATTTGTTAAGATAAAATTATTCAAATATTAGTAAGTAATGTAATTTATCATACCTTATTGACATAAACATGAGCACGATCAGCAATGCCTTTTACTGTAAGAATTGCTGGATCAGATGTTTGGAATGTAACAGTAGCTTTGTATAAGACAAATCCAAATGGCTGTATTCAATGGAAAAAATTTAGAATATAAATTCAAAAAAATATAAGATTCTCTTAAAATACATAAAGTTAATTTTTGTTATAAATGAGTTGTACTTTTATTTTTACCATATAAATATTTCAAATTTTTTTGTAAAGAATTTAAAAAGTAGTAAAATCATTGATAAGAATTTTAAAAGCAATTCAATCATTCATGATTATTAATAAATATTAAAATTAATCTGAAAATTATTTTTTAATTACAAAAACGTTAATTTGGTTAACTTTAATTAAAATTCAAATCCAATAAAAGAGATAGAATAATGCATAGATTAAATAATTAAAAAAGACATTTTTTAATTTAATATTTTACTAGTGGAAATACTTACATGTGAAAGATCTTCAAATGAAAGAGGATAAGTTGAAAATACTGAGACATTATTCATTGATACAAAATCCCACAAAGACATTACCTAAAAAATTTTTTTAATAATATATATTTATTATTAACAATTTTATTATTATATTATATATATATATATTATTAATGATTATATATTATTAAATTATTTGGATACATTTTTCATTGTATACAAATAAATCAATAGTAACTAAAATAAATTACATTTAGTGAAAGAAAAATTATGACATTTCTTTCATTCTCTGAAATATTAATTTTTTAAATAATTTCTTCTTCTATAATATTAAGGTTGATAAATGTTGCTTAAACTGAATCAATTTCAAGCAAAGATACAAAATAATAATAAATGCTTTAACTGATGTTATTTATAATAGTATATTATTTTACAATAATCACATTCAATATAACTATATTTTTGAAATATTAACAAAAAGAATTTCTTAAATTGATTGTATTTTTTGGTACAATCTATTAATCCCACGTCAAAATTCCATACTTTGCTGTTTAAATTTAGATTTTTAATTAAAAGATAAATTATCTGATCAAATTTTCCTGTTTAAAAATACCTACACTATAATAAAAAAAAAAAGTTAATTAACTATATTTTGATTACAAATTCCTATTAACTGACCTATACTGTCAATTACAAAACAATGAGTGTTCACAAAGTTTAAAAATATTTGGTTTCTTTCTGATTTTTAATATTACTTTTTCTATGTATATTTTGTATAGCTTCATACATATAGAAAATTTTCTAACATTTCATTATTTTAAAAAGTCCTCATCATAATTTAAAGTAGAATTATTTCTTCAATGATAATGACAATAAAATCTGATCGAGATAAACATGGGGGAAATAAAGTTAATTATAAAATAATTCTTCCATAAAAACATAATTTTTTTACTGTTATAACTTCAAAATATATAATTATGAAATGAATTCAACTATAAATATTGACTCACCAAAGAAAAGAATTAGCAATCTAGAAAAACACACATAAATGAAGTTTAGGTAAGAGAAATATGAAAATTATACACTCTTTGCATTTTGAAATCCTTAGAAGTTTAGTTTGTCTTCATAAACAATATATAATAAACAAATTATTTCATGTTTTAAAAATATTTATTCAAAACAATTTTATTTTCCTTAAAAAAACCTTTTTAATATAATTGCTAAGTAAAATTTTTTAAAAAAAGCCCTTGACACTCAATAATAAGAATTAACATAATTATCAATTTTATCAAATTTAAAAAAAAAAAATATGTTCATGGCACTCAATAATGAGAATTAACATAATTACCAATTTTATCTAAAGTTTTGAGAAGCATGTTTAAAATTTTATACAAAATAAACAACAGAAACTAAATTTGAAATGGCAGTAAAAATGAACACTTTTTCTTTGATTAGTTTTCTTTAACCATAGAAAGTACCACGAAAAAGATAGTAGTCATACAAAACAAAAAAGTGTACAGTATACAAACAAATATACTTTAATTATGAGTTTTTAATTTTATTATATTTTGCATAATATTCCTTATATGAATTAAATAGTAGATGCAACAATAGTTGTATTTTATGATATCAAAGTAAAAAAATACTTACTTTTTTCATAGTTATGGGCGGTAATGCCATTTTGGGTGCAGGTTTCGGTACCACTCCAGTAGGTAAGGGAAAAAACTAGAAATAAACTCTGAATCTTTAATGTTCCCAAGATTAATATTAAGTTTTTTAAAAAGTGTTTTCAGAAATAATAAAAAGGGAACATTTATAATTTGTTTGCTTAAAATAATTATGATTTGAATTTAAATTTTACGTTGATGATTATTTATAAAAGTTTTTTCAGTATTTGTGACCCAATTTTCATCGCCCCCTCTGCCCCATTCCTCTCATATAATAACAATGTATACAATAATAATGTAATTTGACATTAAAGCTTAATTTATTATTGATAAATTATCAGAATAAGTAAATTTACTGATATTTGGCAACACCGATTCACTGAATTGACAAAACCAGAATGGTGGTCTCTTGATCAGGGTTGTCTTGAGCGCCCTCTGTTTCACATCCACCCTATCAGACATTCACTCTTGAGAAGTTAAGAACTCAGAGTATCAATTTCTAACATTAAACCTTCCTTCGAAAAATTTTACTCTGCAAGATAAGCCCAATGGCGTCACTAATACTTGTTTTTAATTTATTATTAATAAGGTAATTATTATATACATTGTGCAGTATTGATACAATGCTATTTATGTATTATACCAGTATAAATATTTATGTTATGCTACAATGTATTCAATTTTA
>BPLQ01014663.1:0-312500 GCA_021605075.1 Caerostris darwini
TTCATTTAAGCGCTCAGCTTTTCTAAAATTTTCTAAGCATGCTTGTGGTGAAGGCTCATACTCGCAACACAACTGACTTAATTGTCTCATAGTTTTTATATCTTCATCACTTAAATAAGTTATTATATTAGAGGCTTTTTCTCCTAATAAATTTAACAGAATCTCAGCTTTATATATCTCAGGTACTTCTTTAATACTAAATGCGCGTTCTAAAGAATTGAAGAAAAAACTCCACCCTTCCGGTCGAGTGGGAATTCTGCCAGTTAAAGTTCGAACACTTTTTATTACTTGATCAATAGTATCTGGTTTGGCTTCACCTACACACACTTCTGATTTACTTTCATTTTTAATTTTTGCGAATTCTAATTCATTTTTAACTCGCTCTAATTTTATTTTTTCCAGATCTATTTGCCGTTGCTCCTCATTTTTACGATTGTCAATAATCGTGTTGGCAATGTCTTTAACCATGTCTGATCTATTTTTAAACACATCACTTTGTTCAATTGCGTCATATAAATCTGAAATTGTTAATTTTTCAGATACTATCAAATTTATTTCTGCGGCAATGAGCCGCAAATCTTCTTTTTTGGCACCTTTAAACATGTTTGCACAAAATATTAAATATATAGATTTAAAAGTTTTTTCCACTTACTTCTTTCACAAAGCTTTTCTCTTGACTTATGTTATCCACAGGTTTGAGCCACTATCCGGCTCGACGGACCAAAATGTTGTCGTCAATAGCACTGACACCACTCATACATGTTTTCTTTCACAAGCGGACTGTATCACACTCACACAATAAGTAATCACAATGAAAACTTAACAACGATTTATTTACATGACAGTCACAGCCACTCGCAGCCGTGATGTTCACTCTTGCCTCTCTGGCATTACACTGAAGACTCACACTTATGCGTTCGCAGGCGCATGCGTACACACTTTTTTCGCCGCTAGGGGTATCCTTGCGCGTTGGCGCGAACAAAGGGGTTTTAAAAAAAATTGCGTTAGTTATCCTGTGCAATTAATTAATCTTCTAACACAGAAACAGATTAATGACAGTTAGAATAATGTAGTTTCTATACAATTTTTCTTAGATTAAAATACATTCCTTTCAAATTTTGAATTTTAGACATATATGCTAATTCACAGTACATTATTTAAAGAGTAAAAAACAAAATAAGTTATTTAATTAATATTTAGATGAGAATAAAAGCAATGCCTAGATAAAAAATAAATTATTAACCTAGTAAAAATAAATCTGTAAGAAATATATCAAAAATAAATATGCTCTATGAACTAAAGAATCAACACAATAAATAAGATTACTTACTAATTTTCACAGAGATAATTTAAGACAGAAAGAGCAAGAGCAAAAAAATTTTCAACTTGGCATTTAAATTATTTTAGATGAGCAATATGCTTAAAAATAACCTGTTATGGTAATAATGATTGGTGCTATACATTGCAGCACATATACCAATATGGAGATATTAGTGTGTACACAGTTTACAATTACACATATAGTTTTTACAACAGTTTTACATTACTAAAAAGTATAAAGTAAAATTACTTCTACATAAAAAATATAAAATAAAAAAGCAGCAAAAAATTAAGCTGTTTATGACTGATTAATTACAGTTAAATGATTACAGACGATTTGTTTTAAAATAAAATTCTATGCACTAATAAAAAATTAAAAAAACAAAACAAAAGTATTAACTTGATGTAAATTCTAAATAAAAACAAATGGCTTTTTATAAAGGCAAAAAAATTAAAGCAAAAATGCTGTGAAAGTCACCTATATAATCGCATTAAAATTTACAAAGAACAAAAGGTTTCAGTGACAGAGTTTTTACTTTATTTTCTAGTTATGTTATACAAATAAAAAACAGATAACACGGGCACAGGACTTTTTAAGCAAAGTGCTGTATTTCTTTTTTATTAAATGAAAAGGCAATTAATTGGTACACAAAAAAAAATGTTCTGAGTAAATAATTGTATATTAAAAGATATTATAAAACAATTCAAAGGGAAACTTAACATACTCACTAACAAAAATAGGGAAAAAATGGAAACTGACAAAAAAAACTTTAAAGACAGGAATCGGTACTTGAGGTAAAAATTAATGAAAATATAGTACACATTCAAGACCATGGCAGTGGCAGATAAGCAATTTTGCCAGAATATCGAGTGTCAATATAGTTTTATTAAAAATACCAAAGATCAATTGCCCTAGATAAACATTTAAACGATTAAGAAATGTACTTACTTAATGTGCTTACACACATTCTTAACTCGTGTAGACATAAATATTTGACAAAGTATTTTGTCATTCTAGTAACTACAAAATTAAAATTCATTCATGGAATATTTACTTAATTAAATATTCTTGTATTAATAAAAAACAGAGCAAAAAAGAAAAACTAATACTGTACAATGATAGTTAAAACAAGTAATGGCAAGCTACTCTATGGCAAGAAAATACACATGAGCCTGCCTTACTGTTTAAAAACATTTCAGATATTGTGTCTCTTCCCCGATTTAGATCTTTCCTTCAAAAAATCTTTATGAAATTGAACACAATTGAATTTCTAACAGAAAAATTAAATTAAGGAATTCTTTTTTATTCCAATCTTCATAGTGAATTTACAGATATTAATACTCCTCTTTGCATAAAACTAACACTGATCAGCATTTAAATAAATATAGTTCTTATCAAGACTGAAAAAATTTCATTATTGCAATCAAATGTACACCATATTAGGCTAATAAAATAATATAATTAAAATTTTTAAAAAAATGATATAGCAATAAAAATTTTAAAAATTAGAAATCAAATTTCTTGAAGAATTTCAAGAAATTTGATTATATTCTTTATTAAAAATCTATGACATCTAAAATGTATCAAATACATAATATAATTAAAATGGTAAAAATCAGAAGCAAGTTAAACCATGAAATATTCATAAAATTTTAAGACACTGAAGAAAAACATGTAAACATTACATATGTTACAGAAGATTATTAGCTTAACTGCAGTGGTATTTTAAAGCGATTCCATACACATTCCTTTCATATAGCTGCATTGTTAATAAATAACATTTAAGTTTATGGAGTAGTATTACAAAACTTTATTCTAAAAACTGACACATTTAAAAGTTTAATTTCATTGACTTTTTTATTCCTTAATGAGTTCTTTTGTGATTCAATAAAGCACGCCTTCCAGCAAATTCTTTAGAACAAATATCACAGTAAAAAGTAGTATATTTATGACTCTCTCTGTGATAACAATAGAATAAAGCATCAGTGAACTCCTTTCCACAACACTTCCAAACTTTTGGGTTTGGATTCTTCGTACTTTTCAAGTTTGAAATCTTTTTAACAATTTTTTTCTTCATTTTGACAGGCTTTGTAAATTCAGTAGAATTCTTAATCTTTGAAGATTTTTGTACTAGCTTTTCTTCAGAGGCTGATTCAGCCACACTGTTTTCTTCCAAATTTACAGAGGATACATTGAAACTAGAAGTACTTGGAATACCTTTTAAATCATCTTTAGACAACTTTAGAGGAACCGTCACAAGAATGCCTCCACAAGTTCCATCCTCTAAAACATATGGCGCAACTTTGATAATAGGTTCTTGAAGAGATTTCTCTGTATTTTTTAAATCTTTTGACTCTTTGGTTTGAGGGAGCTTGCTTTCCTCGAGGCTTACTAAACCAGGTATAGCATTACATTCAGCAGCAAGTGTACTGTCCAAATCTACATTAGGAGGGTAAATCTTTTCCTTGCAAAAAGTAGTTTGAGTAACAACAAAATGGCCAGACTCTTGATCCCCAGTACAATTCCATTCAGTTCGATCAGGAATGCCTATATCTTGAGCAATCATCAGATTGGAGATGTCCTGGCCTTGAGCACATGTAGGTATGATACGAGAAACAATCCTAAAGGTTGACATCTTTAAGCAAACTGAATTGGAGTTAGATGAAAACCTGTATTTCAAGTACATAAAGATCAAAATTAAAAAAATGACAATAATTTAAATGTTTTTTTTTTTTTTTTTTTTTTTTTTTTTTTTTTTTTTTTTGTAGCTTTCATTGATTTAAAGAAAATAAGTTGAAATAATTATAATTCCCCCACAGAATAATTATTTGATTTCTGTAAATTTTGATCAAAAATAAACTTTAAAAATACTTAAACTGTTACATTTCACCTCAGTTTTCAACAATTATATTATCTGCATTGAAGGCAATCATAGCAATATTAATGTAAAGTTGGTCTATTTTTTGGAAACAGAGGTATTCTAATAAACCTAAGTTAAATTAAATTTATTTTAATTCTAGTAATTAAATATTAATTATGAATGATTATTATTTATTAGTAATAAAATTGAAAATTGAAAATTGAATTCTTAACTGGTTAAATAAGAGAATCCCAATAATGAGATAGTTTCTGTCACTTTTGTTCTATGATTTGGTAATACAAATCAATTATTTGATTGCAGTTAATTTTAATTTGATAATAGAAGATGAGGTACATAGGGATACTTTTTTCACTTCAGCCATTATGCTATTCATTGTTTTCTAATATTTTATAAGCACTCTGATGTAGCATTAAAAACAAAAGATAAAATAATTCAATCATAACTTAAGCAAAAATTTCATAATGTGTTGCTGGCATGGATCCCATTATAACAGCACTAAAATGCCAAAAGGATACATTAAGACAAAAATCTTTTTATTTACATTCTCAAATACAGGGTGTTTCATATTGAATGGGACAAAAAGAATAGCAGAGTACAAATACTGTAATTGATTTACTTATTTGCTGCAAAAAAATTAATTCTGAAACAGCAATTATACAAGTAATATCTGGTGACAGTGAAAAATCATCCGATTACAATACAGCAGTTAGAGGCACTGTTAATCAAAATGGCACTATCCATGCAGAAGAAAGCGTACTGTATTTTGGAAAACACCAAAACATATCGTTTATTATAGTTCAAAGTTCAATAGTTCTTTTTTTTTTTCTCTTTGTGGAAAAACCGATTACCTTTTGCATTTACCAACATATGCTATTTGAGTGGTTGTTCCCTCAGTTAAAGAAAGCGGTTTCTGGCTTCATTCTGCAGCAAGATAGTGCTCCACCACATTGCCACAAAAATTGTACTATCATGCATTAGTACCTGAAAGATACTTCTACCACATTCGCTGGATAAAAGGATATGCCATTGCTTTGTTGGTCCCCAAGATCCCCAGATCTAACCCCTTGTGATATTTTCCTATGGTGTTTTTTCAATGACAAAGTGTCCATGCCTCCATTATCCCAGGATTTACAGCAACTGATATTTGCCATGTCACCATAGGGGTACAACTAGAACTTTCTTTTTGTTTCATTCAATATGAAACATCCTGTATTCAACTTAAAAGATAAAAAAAAAAATACTCTTAAAATGGCTTATGTTTATGAAATAATTTGTTAATGAAACAATTATTAAACAAATGAAGAATGCAGAAATTAAATGGTTATTAAAATAAATATTTACAGTATATTTAACATCCTAACCACACATTTATGAAAAATTTTAATATTGTATGGAATTGTGTTGATAAGTCATTAGTGATGGGAATTTAATATAATGTTTTCTGCAAAAATATTTTGCAGTACATTTTCGATTGCTGGAAAATAAAGTTCTATGCTTTACTCTTTCTTCTAAGGAACAAAATCTCTTTACTTTTCTATTTTTTCAATTTGACAAAAATAATACAAAGTTTTAGGGTCAACAAAATTTTATAAAAAACACTTTAATAGAACAAAATGTGTGCACTTCCAACCATTAATGAGTGTTTGGCATGCATCAATGTCAATATCTGAGATTAATACAATATTGGTATTCACATTATGATCAGAAACAGACGTATCAGTTATGGTATATCTGTAGGGAAAAATATACCCCCAAAAATCTCCACATCTGGATTACTGAATTAAAATTGTCACAAATTGTAGTTTTTCTAATTGAGAAAAGATTAAAAAAATTACAAAAGCAAAAAAAAAAAAAAAAAAAAAATTTAATGGGAAACAAAATAAAGCTCATACAGTTAGGGGTCAGCTCCACGATTCCCCAAAAAATTCAGTACTGTGTTGGCAAGTTAGTTAATATTTCTGCAATTGGCTAAAACCACTGGATGGTACAGTCACTCTGAAAATATTTAAAGAAATAAAAATAATTAGAAGAGATACAAGGTTCGAAATTGAACCATCAACCTCTTGGCTGGAGTTCAATTTCTTACTCTGGTATCTCTTAAGACAATTAATTTAAAACAAGAAGAAAATGGAATTAAAATGAAAAATTAATAAAGTTATTCAATTAAAAATATAAAATAAAGTCAGCATCTAGAAATTTTTTAAGGTGCTCATCATAGCAAAAAGAGAAATTTAAAAATTAAAGCCAAAAAGATAGCTCCTCAAATTTAGAATTTCAGTTATTTGGTTGCTTATAAATCTTTTTGAGACATGGAAATGACTGCTGGACCATGTCATAAATTGCACATTACCTCCTTTTGGAGCTAGCAACACCAGGAGGATAAAAGCAATTTTTTTTTAAATAGCTTTATGGCAACTTTGAGGGTATTTCATGAGAAAATGATTAGAAATTTTGAGAAAATCATCGATAACAGGATCAAAACCTAGATCTTAGCTGAGTTGTTTCCTACAAACAAATTATAATGCATTAACTATACTGGCTATCTGCCTATTCTGAAAAAGTTCCAAAGGTTTTGCGTTGAGAACAACAATAATACAAGAAAATTGGTCTTAAGATCAACTTGTAAAGCAAAAGCTTGTATCTGATCACTAGCCTGCTCTTTTGAGAAATTAGCATTTGAAAATGATTAATACTTCTATCTGAATTTATTATTAACATATGTACAAAAATATAGCTCTAATATATCTATTATACTCCCGTTCAAAGAGAATGGAGTACAATGGGACTGTATTTATGTGCCTCACTTCTAACATATACTTAGGATTAATTGTCCAGAACACGTAGAATTACAATTTATATTGAAAAAAAATGTTTAATTGTTTATAGGCATATGGTACTTTCTCAAATTACTGTTTCCATATTAAATGAAACAACTACATTTGCAAAGTTAAGAAAAATAGTTTTTTTTTTAAATCACGCAATCAATTTTTGTAACTCATATATAACAGTTAATCAGTTGAAATCATAGATACAAACCTCACCAAAAGAGGCTAACTAATATGATTTTTCATAAAACATTTATTTTGCAATAATTGAGAAATTATACTTGTAGCATCTGTCCCAATGTGCCAAATTTTTTTTTTTTTTTTCTCCTACAAACCAAATAAGAGATCAAAAGAAATACTATTCATACATAACATCATATTTAATTCCTATTTAAAATTAAAAGACCCAACAATGTTATTATAATAAATATTTCTTACTATTTATGTGAAAGATATTTCCAGCCCTCTTAATTATATTAAAATAGAATATATATAATAGATAAATTAATCTTAATAATATATAATTGATAAATTGAAAGCCATGAAAATTTGTTACAATTTTTTTTAGACATTAAACATTTTGGAAGAAATAACATTTGAAAGAAAAGGGTACTAATATGCTCACATGAATGAATAAAAAGAAAAATTCTCAGAATATAAATAATATAAATTAAAAACTAATAAAAAAAAAACCTAAACCTAACTAAACTCTGTCAATAAACTCAATATATTAGTTTTTTCTTTTATAAGCAACATTGCCTAGATCACTTATCTAAAATCATCAATTTCATTTCATAAATAAAAATTATAATTTTCAAGAAATATGGAAGTTAAAACTCTCATTTTAACACGAAAGTTACTGACTGAAATATTTGTTTTTTCTAAAAGTAAAATCAAAAACAAATATTTTAAAACTAAAAATTAGGTATTAGAAAATTTTTATTTTATTTTTTTTTTTTCTTAACACTGACAAATTTACAAAATATACATTTATTCTTCACATCTTTGCATAAAAGCAAGGTTTTTTTTTTAAACTTAATAATAAAAAAGAATCTTCATTTTCTTTTTTCAAACAAAGTTTTGAAATTTCCCAAGTTAACTATGAGTACAAAATTATTGGTCTTAAAAATATATCATTGCTTTTTCTATTAATCAATTTAATAACTTTTTAAAATAACCTTTATTATACACAAAATTATATTTGCAAACACTACTATCACAGTGCTAATCATTCATTCATTGAAATTTTTATTTAGATATCGAGTTTTCACTTAACTGAATTTCTAAAGCATACAAAATGAATTCATTACGAATAGTTATATTTACTGACATGATAAATATCTTAAAAATTACATAATATATTTTACTTAGATGTAGGAGAATAAGAAAATTAAAAAGGTTTAAACTTCAGCAATATAAAACCTCACTGAAACAGGACAAATAATCATTCTTTAGAATCAACTGGAACTTAATGTTTCTTTTAATATATCTTAAAATCTTCAAAAAAATAATAATAATTGCAAACAAATATGAATTTTTTTTACATCTTCAATATACATGACAATTTGTAATTTTATTATGACAATTAGTCACAGATTACACAAAAAAGTTAAAAAACTACATGTTAAAAAAAAAGTATAGTTTAAGGAATAATAGTCACTTTTATTGAAATTAACTTACAAATTAACTATATTTTCATAAATGTTATAGTTTATTTAAATGCATTAGAGCAATTTCATTCAGTTTTTTTCAATGTATTATTCATTGAGATTATTAATAATTAATTTAACTGTTATTAATAATCAAAGTCGAATAAGTGAAAGAAAAACAATCAGGAACTGGATGTCAAAGAGGTTTTATTAGTTACAAATAGGTATAAATTAATAAATATCATTCTTTGTTCATTTAAATAAACATAAGAAATAAGAGGGAAATGTATTTTAATAAAATTGTGAATTAATACAAAAATGTAATAATATTCTTTGTATTTTTATTTCTATACACACAAGAAATATGAAAAAAAATTAAATAAAATTATGAATTAATATAAAATTTTTGCAAAAAGTACTAGAAAAAAATGCCTACCCATCTTCAATTATATGTACCAATGTCCATTGTTCGAATTTTTATTCCTTGTAACTTTTAAAACTTATACACTCAAAGATAAAAATTCCGGAGAATCTTTATTTTTTATATAGTGAATAATCAGAAATGTATGTGCAAATTCTTTAAAATTTCTTTTAATTAAATAAAAGCTTTATTTTTTCAGTAAAGTTGCTATGTGACCAACAGAAATGACGTCATAGATCCATACGCGGATGAGGATTTGTTCACTCCGTCCTAACTCTCATTGGATACTAGAAGATTAGATGGAGATGCTTCGTCGCGTAGCGACCTGCAGCTCCTTCGTTGTTAGATGTTGCTTACCAGACAGGAGATAACGGCTTGTATCTTAATCACTTTATTTTCCTTTTATTTCCTAAAAATCTTAAATTTTTTAATTTGATCTGTAATCCTTTTTTTTTTGGGCATCGTCAACGGACCCCTAATTGTATCTATAGCTTTAGCTTTTTCGATCTCTTGCTTTAATTGTTTTCCAAGCAAGAGGTGTTTTTCCTAAATTGTAATTTTCTTATCTTTTATTTTATTAATATTCTATAATTTAAGCAAATACATTTTATGCTAATTTATTAACTAAATTAAGATGTGGAGGTATTGTGGTTCTTAAAACCACCTAGTAACTCCGTAATATGGTACGCCCGTTGCCCAGGAGCTAACGGCTGCTTCGCAGCCAAGGAGCTCCACGAAATACAAATCGTCGTTAGATGTTGACACATAGCGGTGGTCTTATGCTTTTTGAGTTAATAAGAAAAAAGAGATAATTAAATGATTTTTTATAAAGATTTATTTATTTAATAAAATTATAAATTGAAAAATAAAAATTTCGGAAAAAAAAAAAAAAAAAAAAAATGGAGTGTACACGTTGATGAAATTAGTTGCATTTAATCAAAAAATAAAACAGAATGAGCAAAGATCAAATTAGGAGGAAAAATAGCTTAGCAGAAAAGTGAACTTTTTTGATCTAGACAGTTGTGGGTAATAAATCAGTCAGAGCATGATAAATGAATAAACGGAGGATTGGTGCTTGGAACGTAGGAGAGGAGCAATGCGTGGGCGTAGCGCAATTGAAAGGAAAAAATCGTCAGGATGAGGAATTAATTTAAAATATTTAGAACAATGCGAGGTCTTTTGCTATGTTTTCGGAAAGAAATATCATAATCGTAATTTTGTAGGATATTTAAAACAGGGTTATTCATGTAGGATTTGTTCGTGCGCTAATCAACAGCATCACTGTTTCTTGTCTTTGACAGAGCCTGTTTACAACGAGGAGGAATATTCAACTTTGAACTCTAACCCCAGAGGAGAAAGGGACAAATCCACGCAGATGAAGAAAGAGGAGAAGCAACGCTGGCCGACAACGTGAAAGGGGGCGAGACTGGGGCAGGCTACGTCAAGCAGCGAGAGAAGATGTTTGTAACTAATCTATAACCAATGTAAATATAGTGTAAATAATAGTGTGCTTCATTAAATGGCTGTTGTTAAAAGAAACACCCTGTTTCTTTATTTCACCAAATCAACCCCTAGACTCCGACCGTTATATATTTGTTAGACCGGAAGAAAAGTCTACAAAATTGGGAGTTTGGCCGAGATGAATCCGTTGGAAGCGTTTATAATGGTCGGAGAGAAGCGTTTTTGAAGCAGCCATTTTATTTCTTCGGAACACACTGAGATAGCCGCCCCGGCTATAGCTAGGATAAAGGAAAGTTGTTTTTGGATATCCAGTTGCCTTGCCAAGAAGTTTAGAGTAACGCATTCCATATTTGATAAGGAGATAGCCGCCCCGGCTATAGCAAGGATAAGGCAAAGTTGTTTTTGGATATCCAGCCGTCCTGGGCAAGAAGCATTGGAAGAGAATCAATTTTCCTTTTTCGGCGTACACTAAGATAGCCGCAACGGCTATAAGGGATTCTGCGAAGGAAGGCAGCCCCGGCCCAGAAGCATTGGAAGAGAATCAATTTTCCTTTTTAGGCGCACACTAATATAGCCGTCCCGGCTATAGCAAGGATAAAGCAAAGCTTTTTCTGTGTATCCGGCCGTTCTGGCCAAGAACTTTAGAGTGACGTATTCCATATTGGATAAAAAGGCCGCCCTGGCCTAGCGATTGGATAAGACATTTGCTTTACAATAACTTTTGTTTTCATATTTGAATGATAATGTTTAATTTTAATTATTGCATTTTTCTTTGACTTTTAAAAGTGAAACTACTTCTATAAAAGTAATCGTTTTCATTGTGTTTAAATTTAAAAGCTAATTATATGCTGGGAGTTTTGTTAATTTTCAGAGAAGAAATGCAATTAATAATGAAAGATGCTTTAGTGGTAAGAATTTTAGAAGTTTGATAAGTAGTGATAGTAAACTCAAAGAGATTTTCAGTACTCTGTTTATGTATATTGTTCTCAAGAAATTGTTTCTGAAGGCTGTTAGTTAAAACCTCAGCTTTTTGACTGTCATTAGTGACCAGCGAATTGTTAGAGCCTAGGGTTCTAATGTGAGTACGTTTATGTTTAAAAGCCCTGCTGTAAGACCAGAAAGAACCATCTTCACAGTTTACAGGCGTTTATCCCAAGTTTCATAATTATAAAGAGCAATAGCTCATCTCAGTAAAGCCTGCGAGTGATTATAATTAGTCTTACTTCGCGGATCACGAAAGATTTGCCAGGATTTACGTGCATGATTATGATTAGTGATTAAGGTTTTAATGCGCGGAGGAATATAATTGAGGTTGTTAGTAATAATTTATTTCGAGGTTGCATTGTAAGTATCAGTAATTATTTTAGTCAGAGTTTCTGTAGTGTTATCAATTTCAGTAGCATTATTAAGTTTATGAGCAGAACAATTAAAATTAGAGTCAATTAAAGAAGGAAAGTTCGTCCAATAACTTCTAGCATTGCTGTTAACAGAAATAGTAGGATAGGAAAGTATAAATTTAATAATTGCAGCATTATGATCTGATGAAAGCTCATAAAGAGAGAAAATGGTGTAGTTAAAATGAAAATTTTTCGTGACTGCAAGATCAACGGTAGAGGCAGAATAATCACTAAATCTTGTAGGATAGTTAGGAGCTATGATATCAAAATCAAAGTTATGAGCATAAGCAGCTAATTGTCTACCAGCATTATTTCTGTTATAACCACCCCACTGAGTATGCCTAGCATTAAAATCACCAGCCAAAATGGAGCTACTACTATAGGAAAAAAGGACATTTAAATCATGCATGAAATTAGAGGAAGCAACATTATTTGGAACATAAATAGATGCAACCTTCAGAGAAGGAAAATTTGGAAAATTGAGAGATACAACAGTAGTTTTAATTCCATGGAGAATAGGAGAGGGAACATGAGCATGTGGAATACTATTCTTAATTAAAATACCGGTGCCATCAGAGATAAGACTCCGTGGTCCGTCATTACGATAGAAAATGTAACCAGAAAAATTAGGAGAGTAATCAGATTTTAAAAGCGTTTCCTGAAGAAATGCGCTTCATGCGTTGCCCGGATTATAATTATTAAGAAAATCTTTAAATTTCAAAAGCATACTTTTAAACTACAAGCATTCCAGCAGCAAATGTAAAGCCCAGCAGCTGATTGACCCATTACGAAGTATTTGGAAGAGATTGAGGCCAGGCAATTAACAAATGATTGGAGTTTATCTGCTTTATTTTGAGCAGTACTTACTTTTAGAATAAGGCCATCAAAGCCCTCCAGATTAGTAAATATAGAGATAAATTCTTTCATGAGGTAGCTAGTTTTTTGAAAAATTTGGATGTCATCAACTGTTATTAATGAATTCAATTGGCTATGAGAATTGAGGATTTGATTTAGAAGATTATGAACACGGATATTAGTAGTTTGAGGATGTAAATTTCTGAGTGTTGCAGCGAATCTAATTAGCAGAAACCTGCTTGGTAGAATTAAATTTTGGAACAGTTGCTTGTCTATTGGAATTTACATTTATTTTTGGGAATTTTTTACAACCCCTCCATGCGACAAGATCCCCTTTTTCACAACAGTTAATGCACGTAGTTGCTTCAATCCTTTCTTTGATGTTGCACTCTTTATGCGAGTATTCAAGACCACATTTTAAGCAGTGTGCTTTGAAACTACAATTAATTGAGTTGTGGTGGAAAAAATTGCATTTAAAGTGCTGTAGTGTTATAGGTCGTTTATTTTCAGTTACAATCGTTAGGCATGGAAGTCTATTGAGTTTAAATATCTTATTTTTCTCAATTATAATGAGAGTTATTTGTCATATTGGCAAGAGTTGCTTAGTTTTGATTTTAAATAGTTGCACAACTTTTTGTACCACAAATCCTTTTTCAAAGAGCACGGATCCTCCTTATGATAATTTTTGAGCAACGTCTTAATTTCTACTTTCAGTGGTCTTTGATATTTCGGGTGTAAACTTTTTGTTAATATAAAAGACGATAGATGGCGCCACCAACAAGGGATGTAACTTCGTACGAGGGTGTAGTCCCGTACGGGGACTCCAATGTAAGAGCAAGGAAGGTAAGCAACGAGGTTGGCGATGTTTCAAAGAAGTATGTGTAATATATCAATAAATATACAAATATAATCAACTGAGAGTCGTCTCAATTAATGTTAAGCAAAGGAAAAAGCAGCCAACAAATATTTTCAGAAGTGGGATATAGGGTCTATTAGAAACCTGATATGGATTACGATTTGTATAGTAAAGGAAAAAACGTAAATGATATCCTTTCTATGTTGAAGTTTAAAGTATAAATGTTTTTAAGTATTGAATATTTCTTTCAAGTTTATATATATGTTTAAAGTATTTCTCGAGTATTAAAGTATACTCAAATTTCATTACAAAAAAAGTATAAGTATCAAAATGTTGTTCCTTGGAAAAGGTCGTAAAAGTGATCTTATAGAATTAGGAACAGAAATCGGTGTAACGATTCCATCGGAAGCTGTTATAGTCAATATTAAAAAATTAATAACAAGTAGTGAAAATTATAATGAAGAATTTGTTAAGCAAGTTTTCGAAAGAATAATTAAGGAAAGAATTAAAAGAGAGGAAAATGAAAGGTTAGAAAAGGAAAATGAAAAGCAGACAGATAGAAATTGAGGAACGGGAAAACCAAAGACAGATAGAAATTGAGGAACGGGAAAAGAAAAGACAAATGGAAATTGAGGAACGGGAAAAGCAAAGAACTTTTGAATTGGAAAAATTAAAACTGCTAAACGAAAATAAAGTTATGTTCCAAACGCCAACTGAATATGATACTAATGCTCCGGAAGTAAACAAATCAGTTGATTTAAGAAATCTCATGCTTTAATCCGAAGGAAGGAGATATAACGTCATTTTTAATTTTATTTGAATGGCAGGCAAAGCGAGTGGGTATAGAGAAAAACGATTTTGTATTCCATTTATTAGGATTACTACCCTTTGAAATTACCCAATTAATAGCTAGAGAATTTGAAGATCAAGCTAATGAATGTGTATTTGTTAAGAATTTACTGTTAAAAAGATTTAAATTAAGCCCAGAAATATTTCGCCAGAAATTTATCAATCATACTAGGGATTCTAAAGGTACGTGGGCAGATTTCGTTTTTGAAATAAGTAATTATTTTAACGAATGGTTGAAGGGATTAAAAATTAATGATTTCGATTCCTTAAAAGAATTAATTATAACAGATTCCAAATTTTATGCGAGAACATTTTATTGATACATGGCCCTAATATGTAAATCCGAAAGAGTTGGCAGGGATATTAGACGAATACGAAAATGTTCGATCCGGAATGTTGTTGTTTCTTATCCCACTTGGCAGACATCTAAGCCGAGCCCACGAGCCCATACGTACTCATGATTGAAGGGGAAGGAAGCAGCTTCTGTTGTGATGGAGCACCTGTAAGTAGAAGTCTGACTTCGTCTCCGTGACGCTCTTACAGTCCTACCGGGAGGCCGGGACCTACGGCTTAAAGTGGATTCCCAACCACTGCAAACATCTATGGCACAGCCGGGACTCGAACCCGAAACCTGTGGCACCGAGCGCTAGACACTCGGCCATTTAGGCCCTTCGATCTGGAATGAAAATATATAATGAAAGCAAGAGTAATAAATTTGGAGGTCATTGGGATGACGCAAAAAATATTCGCGGTTATCAAATTACTATAAAAGTGGATTCCAGACTGATAAAATGGAAAACAAAAATGCTATGATAAGTCATAAATTAAATGAGAAAGAAAACTCACGTACAAATGTTGATAGCCATTAAATATTTAATTCATCTGTTCGTAATGAAAAGGGTGAAGCCAAATGTTTTTCATGTAATTTATTCGAACACATTTCAAAAGATTGCCCAAATCCTTGCACTTTATGTGGTTTAAAGTGTTATACAAAAAAATATTGCTCAAAGAATAAAAAAGATATCAGTTAAAGTGTGATTGACCATGAAACGTCCGTAACTGCTGACAAGTATTTGAGAAATGTTACAGTTAATAATCGTACTGTCAGCTGCTTCGTTTTGTTTATTAAAAGAATCGCTTGCAGAAAGTCTAGGAATTAATATGGCGCCTTGAAAAAAAGATTCCTTTGGGAATCAAAAATGTCTAGTTTTGCAGAGTTTAGGAGCAGCAGTAGTAGGTTTTCAAATAGATGAAGTAAAGGGAAATGATATTCCCGGTTTAATTGTTCCAGATTAGGCTCAACCAGTTGATTTATTAGTCGGGCGCACCTTTTTAGATTTACCATATATTGCGTATACTAGGGTCGGGGATGTTTTGCATATCGGTTATGCAAAATATTACCCATTCATCGGATTAAACTGCATCGAAGAAACGCCACATATTAAATTGCAAGTGGAGGAAACTAATAAATAATGCCATAAATTTTGTAAAGGCGAAAACAGAACAAATAAATAATGGGTTAATTATGATGCAGGGAAATGAAAGAAATTTTAATTCTTTGTTAGAAATAAAAGAAGGTAAAACTATTATACCAATTATTAATATTGGATGTAAAGAAATAATTTTAAAAGAAAATCAGAACATTGGAAATGTAGAATTAGTGGAGGAGGTCAACTCGGAACCAGATTTAAATGATTTTAATTTGATTAATGACACTTCTTCAGTGGAAATATTAAACGTTAGTACAGATAATGTAGAGCGAAATCCTATAAGCTTAGAACAAATAAAAGTTAATAAAAACTGAAAACTAAAACTGAACAACAACAGAAAAACATTGTTGATTTGTTAAATGAGTATAGAGACTGTTTTGCATTAAACATATCGGAGTTAGGATGTACAGGACTAATAAAAATGGATATTAAAGAAGTTGGGGGTTCAAAATCTGTATGTATGAAACCGTATAAAACAAATGCAGCCAAAAGAAAAGGAATTAAAGAAATCGTTAATGAATGGAAAGAACATGGTATTGTGAAAGAAACACGTTCACCATATTCAAGCCCTGTTCTTTTAGTGCGTAAGAGAACTGGTGAAAATCGATTAGTTATTGACTATAGAAAACTAAATAATCAGACAACTACATGATTGCAGTCTGTTTACGACTCTCGATTTGGCTCATGGGTATCTACAAATCCAGTTGACAGAAGAAGCCAAATTAAAAACTGCATTTATCACACCAGATGAAACTGCAGAATTTGAAAGAATGATATTTGGATTAACTAACGCACCAGCAGAATTTCAACGGTTAATGTACCATACTTTAGGTTGCTTATGCAACAAAGATGTTTTATATTATCTCGACGACATCCTTGTACATACTAAATCTTGGGAAGAAATGATTAAAAAATTATGTAAGGTATTCGAGGCTTTACGAGAAGCTAAGTTAACATTAAAATTGTCTAAATGTGAGTTTGCAAAAGATGAAGTAGAATTTTTAGGCTTCATTATTAATAAGAATGAGATTAAACCAGGCTCAAGAAAGGTAGAAGTAATTTCTAAATTTCTCCAACCGACAACTTTGCATGAAGTTAGACGCTTTCTCGGTTAACAAGTTTTTTTGAGATTTATTCAAAACTATGCTATAAAAGCAAAACTTTTAACTAACCTAACTAAGAAGAACGAAGATTTTAAATGGGAAGAAGAACAAGAACAATATTTTAATGTTTTGAAAAGTGAATTAACTCGACAACCTATTTTAGCACTCTATAATCCAGAAGCTGAAACTGAATTTCATACTGATGCAAGTGCGGAAGGTATCACTGGAATGTTACTTCAAGTTGGAAGTGATAACAAGTGACACCTAGTTTACTGCGTTAGTAAGAAAACAACTGAAGTCGAAAAGAATTATCATTCAAGTAAATTGGAGTTAATGACTATTGTATGGACATTAGAACGATTGAGACAATTTTTATTGGGAATAAGTTTTACAGTTGTCACTGACTGTCAAGTATTAATTTACATGAATGCCAAAATATCACGTAATCCTCAAATAGCACGATGGAGTATACTTATTCAAGAATATGATTTTGAAGTTCGTCACAGACCAGGCATAAAAATGACACATGTTGATGCAATGAATCGAGCTCCGTTTAAGAATCGAAAGACACTATAACAAAACTCATAGAGAAGAAATTTGAAGTATGCCTAACACTAAGTGAAGATGAACATATTTTGATCATTCAACATGCTGATAAAGATTTAAGAAAATTAATTGACATTTTTAAGAAGGAAGAGCATAAAAGAACATATGAAGAAAAGCAACAAATTGTTAATTTTGCCTTCAAAAGAAACCGAATCTATAACAGAATCAAAGAAAAAGGAAAAGAGAAACTTCTGTATGTGATTCCGAAAAGTATGAGAAAAAGTACTGCTGTTAAATTTCACGACCTTATGGGACATTTTTCTGTTGATAGGACTGTCAGCAAAATAAAAGAGTTATACTGGTTTCCATACATGAAGCGTTACTTACGGAAACATATTTCAATGTGTTTCGAATGCTTAGTCAACAAGACTCCAGGTGGAAAACAACAAGGATATCTACACCCAATTAATCCTGGAAAAAGACCCTTTTCAGTTGCTCACATAGACCATTTAGGACCTTTTGTGAAAAGCATACGAGGAAATCGAGATTTATTAATCATAATTGACAACTTCACAAGATTTACCAAACTTTGTCCAGTCAAAAACAGTGCCTCCCAACACGTTTTAAAAGCTTTAAAAAATTGGATTACCTGACTGAATCATAAGTGGTAGAGGCTCCTGTTATACATCACATCAATTTGAGAAGTACTGTCAAGATAACGGAATAAAACACACCTTGAATTCTATGCAACATCCTATGGGTAGCGGCATGGTAGAACGAACCAATAGAACAGTCCTTTCCACAATAACGACGTCCATGAAAGATTCATGACATAAGGATTGGGATTTACGAATAAAAGAAACAGAAAGAAATTTGATTATTACAGTCAACAAAACTACAAATAAAATTCCATTTGAAATTCTTCATGTTGTTCACCTAGATTTAATGACGAAGTCCTTCGAAGAGTTGCAGATGAAAGTATTATTGAGTGAACTGATCCAAAAGAAGTTCAACAAGAAACGCGCAGTGTGATCAGAAAGAAACAAGATAAAATGAAGGAGTACTACGACAAGAAAAAATTCCGAACAATCACTTTAGAAGCAGGAGAAATAGTAGTTGTTCGACGTCCAGTAAATCAAAGGGAGAACCTACCAAAACTCAAACAAAATATAGAGGGCCCCTAATTGTGACTGAGGTCCTCCGCAACGATGCTTACCGAGTGACTCAGCTGGAAGAAAAAGAACGAGGCAGATTCTACATCATAACAGCACACGTGAGTCAACTCAAGCCATGGCGACTTCATCATAGTATTCATCATACTTCATCGAAGTATTGTGACTAGAATGATGAGAAACCCTAAGGATCTTCTAGTGTATCTCCAGATTATTCAGGTAACGACTAGAGAATGGGGCATCAATAACTATAAACATTGTACCTGAATTTTTTTTTAAAGAACATTTACTTTTTTTTTATTGAACTTTAACTTTTTTAATCTGAACTTTTCAAGAACACATTTGGACAATAATCATAGTAGAACTTTAAAAAATTTTTTATTAATAACAAAATTAATACATGTTTTATGTGCTGTATATATCTATATATTATGTTTATTTTTGTATATAGTAATTTGTAATTGTTAAAAGTTTATGTAGCAATTGAGGGCGATTGCTTGGTCAGGATGCCCGAATGTAAACTTTTTGTTAATATAAAAGACGATAGATGGCGCCCCCAACAAGGGATGTAACTCCGTACGAGAATGTGGTCCCGTACGGGGACTCCAATGTTAAAGCAAGGAAGTAAACAACGGGGTTGGCGATGGCTCAAAGAAGTATGTGTAATATATCAATAAATATACATATATAATCAGCTGAGAGTTGTCTCAATTAATGTTAAGCAAAGGAAAAAGAAGCCAACCTTGTTCCTTAAATAAGGAGCTATTTCTCGATGCTGTTCTTCGTCTGAGGCGAACATTTTTAATATTTCTCCAGATAGTTTAATAGGGACTTTGTCTTCAAAATCTTCATCAAATCTTTTTAAAGTTAAAGTTAAATTTTCCGTAGACTTAACCATAATAGGTGGCATTTTAACAGTAGTAACATTAATATCAACATCATCTATACTACTCAATTTTTGAAATTTATTTTTCAATATTAAATTATTAGCATTACTATTACTAATACCATTAGCATTACAAAATTTGTGCTGATTTTTTTTGTTAGGATATTAAAATCCATCATTACTAAGATTATTAGAAGTTAAGTGATTAGCATTACGTTTTGGTTTGACACTATTATTTTTAGCATGTGTAGGGTATTTAATCAAAGAGCATGCGCCAAGGCTACTTGACTTTTTTCTTTGTTGAATCAGCATGTTCATCAGGTATTGACTCATCTGATGATGTCCTTGTACAACATCATGAGCTATTCCGTTCCAGCCGTGGGCAACGGCCAGTTGTGTTTCCAGCATTTTTATATCAGTCTTAGTAGTAGTAATTTCTTGACATCTTATTTTCTTATAAGAAAATTTCTCATTTCTCATTTCGTTATAAGAAATCTCATTAGAATTCTTGGAAGAATTCCAAAGGGACCTAAAAAGGTCCGTTTCGCTCCGCGCCTTTTACTTTCATCTCAACCATTAAATGAGCAAACGGAAACATGTCTACTCACGCAAAAACTTGTCTCCTTTCCCTATTTATTATCATCCAAACACTTTTCACAGACAGCAAGCTGAGGTTCTACCATCTAGTAACAGGAATCTGAATTATTCCGTCTCAACATTATTCCCTTAGTTAATTAAGAAATTAGGTTACAATACGAATAAAATATGGCAGAGGACGGTAAAACTTTATTTTCAAATGCATTCTGCACACAATACATAAATAAATAGCAATCTATTAAGAACAAAAATATCATCAAAAATCTTTTTTAAACATTTATGCTTTTATAAATGTTTTAATAATTTTTTAATTCAAACTCTTCACCTAGTTTTAACAGTAATAAATTTCCTTTTTAATCTTTGATTTTTCATTAACACAGGATTTTCAGATATAATATTCGCTTTGCCTTGGAGGTAAGTACTATCGCTTGTTTTGCCAGGAGACAGTTCATAATTAACATATAATGTATTCGACTAGTGTATATATATTTAGAACTTTTTTATTTGTTAGGTTTCTTAATGATCAAAATGACCAATTATCAGAGGAGGTGAACAGAATCACGTTTGGATTGCCATTACCATTTTGGAGAAATAATATTGAACTATGGTTTTCCCAGGTAGAGGCTCCGTTTGCACTTTCTGGAATATCAAGCCATTCGACAAAATTTTCTAGCTTTGTTACAAATATAGATACCGAGAGTTTGACTCGCTTGAGCGATATTATTTTACGCCCACCGGAAACAGATAAATATAGAAAATTAAAGCAAAGGCTTGTAGAAGCACTTGCAGATTCCAAAGGAAAACGAATTGCAATTGGGAGATAATTAGCCCTCCAGTATACTTCGACAAATGCGTGACTTAGCAAGAGATAATCCCGATGATAATTTCCTAAGAAACGTATGGCTACAAAGATTGCCAATGAATATACAACTAATACATTTGGCTTCAAGAGAAAAATTACGACAGCACAAGATTTAGCGGATAAGATCCGCGAGGTTACATACGAAATATCACATATTTATGTTGTTGAAAACGTAGTAACACCGGTTACGTCGGCGACTTTTTCAGATTTACAGCAACGAATAGCACAACTGCCTTTATAAACCGAAGAACTAACTCGCGAAAGAGATAGATCAAACTCTAGAAAAAAAAATCTGCATCACATATTCCTTTTTACGTATCTATTAAGGAACCAAAAGTGACCTACAACATCTCACCTTATTATAAATGATTTGATAATTTAGTGAAAAAGTGTAGGTAACCTTTCTTATTTTTCCTTTTGGACTATCGAGTAAACTCTACCACTCATGCTAACGAGGTTGGTAGCAAGATCACTTTTACGAACTTACAAACATTCTCATTTATGATCGCAACACAAAATACAAGCAGCTATGTTTCTTGCATGCCGGAAAAAGTCAAAAAAAAAAAAAAAAAAAAAAACCCGATATAGTTTGAATTCCTTAGAATTGTACGCTGCGAATCAGTCAAAATTCAAAACATTTGGCTAAACGTTGTTGCATTTGAGTCTGGGTTTACGATGAAGCTTCAAATGACATTTCATAATTTGCATTGTCACACCCAGGGATTAAAGCATTATATAAACTTATACAAAGATGATTTGTCTGGCCAGGAATACTCAGGACATAGGTGACTAGGCTTGTTCCTGCATCAAATGCAGGAGTTTCAAAGTACATAAGCACACCATCAGTCCACTCCAAACCATAAATCTACCACAGACCGTGTCCACATAGATTTAGTGGGACCATTACATCCTTCGAAAGGTTTTATGCACATTCTGACATGCATAGGCAGATGCACTTGGTGGACAGAAGGTGTATTATTCACTGACATCTCAGCAGACACAGTGGCTAAAGAGTTCTATAATGATTGGATTTCTCGTTTTGGTGTTCTTGAGTTGAGTTGGACTAGGGAAGGAAATTCGAGTCTCAACTTTTTGCCTCCCTCACTAAAGTATTGGAAGTCCCTAAGATTCACACCTCACCTTATCACCTAAATTCCAATGGATTGATAGAGTGATTTCATCACTCACCTAAGCAGTTCTTACGTTATCATACATCAATCCACTGAGCAGACTTCTTTTTTGCTTTCCTCCGTCTTTCCTTACAATATCCTTCGATAAGGATCTCAGTGAAACGGCATCTTTTTTTTCCCCACCATCATTAGTAATACACTTTCTTTTTTCTTCACTGAAGATAGGATGATTAATGACTGTTTCTCAAAATAGCATTTTCAACTCCTCAAAAATTCTTCTCCAGTGGTCATATGTGGCCTAATGGTCAATCGGATAGAGCTCTGACCTTTGGTACCACAGGCTTCAGATTCGAATCCTGGAGGTGACATGGATGTTTCTAAGTGGTTTGGAATCCACTTTAAACTGGTTCCGGTGTAATTAGCCCAAAGTGAGCACAAAATTACCATAGAGCGCCAAACCAAACCTAATGGTCATGTATCAGGGAATAACCACAAATCCCGATTTCAGAATTATCGATTACAAGAATGCTATTCTTAAGAGCGACGATTATGATGAGGGATTTTGTAGGGAGTTGTAAAACGCAATTATTAATGAGAGGAATGCG
The DNA here is from genome assembly GCA_021605075.1 of Caerostris darwini. Taxonomy (NCBI): domain Eukaryota; kingdom Metazoa; phylum Arthropoda; class Arachnida; order Araneae; family Araneidae; genus Caerostris; species Caerostris darwini. The sequence goes on from BPLQ01014663.1 coordinate 22,907, forward strand.
AAGAGAGACGAAGTCGTAGAAATGAATTTGAATTTAAAAAATTACAAATAATGAGCAAAACGTCGGATTACGTGTTCGGAAACTCAAAAACTGAGGTTGGGAATAGAGTCCCTGATAGAGAGGAAAAACAAAACAAACTCAGTACAATATTTGATAGAGTTAATGAAAATCGGGAAACGCTTAATGAAAATCAGGAAACGCCGAATATTAATGCTGCTCAAATCCTTTCTGCATCGTTTACAAAAAGACACATAACAAAAGAGATTAATTTAAATAATAGAAATGTGGTCGCACTTGTCAAAACAAGTAGTTCCGTAAGTCTATTACGTGAAGATGTGTGTAATGAAATGCCGAATGTTTCTTATAAAGAAGTAGTTTGAGAAAGAACCGGAAATTCGTGGATTTCCACTAAATGTTCTGTACAACAAGAAGTTACTATAGAAGAAAATAATTTCACTTTGACATGACATGTAGTGCCAACCGCAAAGTTACTGTTTCATGCGGTTATAGGAGCTGATAATTTACGTCAGGCTTCAATGAATTTCGAGAATAATAATGTGCAATTTTGTAAATGCGAAAAAAAGACATGTCCAAAGCAGGCATCCAAATTAAACTTGGGCAATGAGGTTAAACTGAGTCACCCTAGTGACGCACCTGTAAAAAATAAACCCACAGATCCTATTTATTCGTGTAATTCAGATGTAACTGAAACCATTGATATATCTAGGAGAATGTGTCAAAGTGTATCCTATACATGTTAGAATGCTACCTAGAGAAGACGTTAAACGTCTTGAGTAGTGTTATTAAACATTTAGGATGTTCGGATCCAAGAGAAAAATCGACCGTAGTATCTAATAATAAAAAAATGGAAGATTTGTCTCAGGGTAAATTTGGTATTACTAGAGAAGATAAAGTAGAGCTACTTAGTTTAGACGATAATCACGAGTTTCCACAAAAGGAAGATGTAGTTCACTTTCAAATGGGAGTTGCGAAGGATGAATGCGCTGTTAACATTAAAGCTATCCAAGCGACGAGATTGAATAAGAGTAGTGTTCCTGTGCTTATTAGAGCACATCTAAACAGTTGCGAATAGTAAAATAAAGTATAAATTAAAAGTATTAGTAAAATTAGGATGAACCTATTTCAATTATGAAATCAGAAGTGCTGGAAAAAAGAATTAAACTAGAAAATCCAGTGGACGACGGTGAAACTATGGGAATTGCAAAGGAAAAAGTGAGGGATGGGGGAACTGAACGTGAGAACGCTGTCAGGAGTGTAGTCATAAAACGATTAGTGCTGCTTATAGAAGGAGATCCATGCCAGTTTGACGTCCTCAGCTGGTTCACGAAAACAAACGTAAAACACGCTAAAACAAACGTAGATAATGGAGGAGATAAAAATGTTATTATATTTTATTTTATTTTCTTAATGTAAGAAAGAGGAATCCAGGAATTTTATGGAGGTCTGAAGTCAGCCGACCATTTTGTTCTTGAAAATGGAAATTTGTATTTTCCCTGGTTGTGTGCAAAGAATATCTGAGAATTAACCAGGCTATTTTCAGGGTTTTGAATATTAATAAAAATTTATAAGAAAGTTTGGTTATATAAGAATCTATTGTATCAATATTGAGGTCATTATGTAAAATACTATTTCTAATGAGCCAAGGTACCCCAGTGATGATCCGAAGAATTTTATTTTGTAATATTTGAATTTTATTTTTACTGGTTTTGCAAGTTAGGCCCCAAATAGGGGAAGCATAAGTTAGAACTGAACGAATTACTTGCTTGTAAAGGAGAATTTTATTTTTAATAGAAAGAGTTGAATATGTTCCTAAAAGTGGGAGACTGAAGTGAATTTTCTTCCAGCATTTATTTTTGATACGATTAATGTGGCAAGTGAAATTTAATTTTTTATCGATAATAAGACCTGAATATTTCACTTCAGAAACCCATTCTATTGGTTCGTCAAATAGGTATAATTCATCACTGGCGGTTGAAGCATTACCTTTTCTAAAAATAATTGCTTGACTTTTATCTGCGTTGACTGGGATTCTCTAAAGAGTTAATCACTGCTCGAGCGTTTCAAGGAATTTTTGCAGAGTTCTAGTCACAAATTTAAGAGTTGATCCTTGCACGACTGCAGCGGAATCGTCAGCAAACAAACAAGAACTCACAAAATCCATTTGGGGGAAATCATACGTATAGATATTATACCCTGGAGGGAATCAGCTGTAATTTGACCGATGTGGGATAAGGCTCCATCCACATTAACCTGAAAGGTTCTATTAGAAAGGAAATTATTGATGGCACAAATAATGTAACGTTGAAAATTAAGAATAATCATTTTATAAATGAGCCCATCATGCCACAACCGGTCAAACGCTTTAGCCACGTCAAGGAAAATGCCCCCGGTAATTATTTTAGTATTGATTCCCTCAGTAATGATATTTGAAACTCTAAGAAGTTGATGTAGAGTTGAATGTTTGGGACGGAACCCAAACTGCTCGGGAGGAAAGATATTATCAAGGCAGAAGGAGTATATTCTATTTTTTAGAATTTTTTCAAAGATCTTTGCAACACAACTCAAGAGACTGATTGGGCGAAAGCGCTGGGGAAATTTGTGATCTTTACCTGGTTTTCCAATCATTTTGATTGCGGCATGTTTTCAGGAGTCTGGAAAATGATTGAAAATCGGGCATTTGTTAAGTTGGTTATTGCTTTAATGTGGAGACACTGCAGTGCTTTATTTGGGATATTATCTGGACCATTAGACTTTCTGATATTTAAATTTTTAATGATGGAGATGACATCGTACGGATTTCTAAGAGGAGGAATAACATTATTGCCATGGTTATGGAAGTAAAGAGCAATTACGTCTTCAACATTTTCAATGTGTCTATCGTCGTACGGCTCAGTATTTTCCTAGAAGGAGTCTTCCAGATGGTCAGCGAAAACATTAGCCTTCTCAAGTGGAGTGAACACCGTTCCATTACTGCCCTGCAGTGGGGGAGTTTATCTACCTTTTTGTTGAAATATCTGTTGATGTTGTAAAGAGAATTGTCCTCTGGATTGAGGCCGATTAGGAACTCATTCCAGCGTTTATTTTTAATGATTTTTATTTCTTTTTTAATACGATTTTGGAGGATATTTAAACTATTTTTATAGGAGGGGATTCGTGTATCTTACCATAATTTCCGAATGCTGTTTTTAATGGCAATGAGATTCCTAATCTCTGCTGGAAGTTTATGGTGTTCAGTTTTCACCTCGCGAGAGAAGCTGAAATAATTGATAGCCGAGACGATAGCAGAGTTAAAATTACTAAGCGCCGAGTCGGTGTCTTTTTTTATTTTTAATAATAGGATTGCCGTGTATATTAGTATTCAAATTATTGTGAAATTTAGGCCAGTTGGTAGTGGTAAGACAATGGAACTGGGAAGGAAGTATTGCAGTGGTGGAAAAATAAAGCAGGACAGGATTATGATCGCAGGAGAGGTCGTTAATAGAGGAAGCTGAACTATTGTTGTAGTTTTTAGAAATGGCAAAATCAAGAACACTATTAATATGGTGGATATTAGAAAAGTAAGTTGGGTCGCAAGCAGCTGTAACAATTAGACTATTGATATTGGTCCAGTTATACAATATCGTGCCATTTGTATTACCTCTACCAGCATTCCAGAGACTGTGTTTAGCATTAAAGTCACCTAGAAGAATGACTTTGTTGTTAGTATTTAAAATGTTATCCAGTTCTGAAGTATTTAGTCTACCAACTGCGGGGCGATAGATGCTTGAGATCGTAACGTTTGGACTATTGTTGAAAGAAATGACTATTGTACAGTATTCAAAACAAGTTAGTTGAATGGATAATAATTTCGTGATGAGCAATATTTTTCTTAATACAAATTGCAGTGCCTCCACTTGATGAGAAAGTCTATCAGATCTATATATATATTGTAATTTTTAAATTTTATTGTGTCACTAGGAGGAAGGTGGGTTTCCTGAATAGCTATTAAATGGAGGCTATATTCTTGAATAAATTCCTGGAATTCACTCAATTTATTTTTGATGCCATTAGCATTCCAGTTAATGCAACAGAGGTTATTCACACGAGCTGGGTTATAGAATGTTACTCATGATGGGATCTTGAGTGAATAGGGCGTCGAGCGCCTTGGAAAAATTTCCCATAAACTCTTGAAAAAGAGTTTTAATGGCAGTAATCCGAGGATTTTTTGAAGAATGAATAACAGGAGGTGGGTGAACTATCACCAGAGCAGAAGATTGAGCGGGGACTGCTTGCTTAAATGTGGCAGAGTGTTGCAAACCCGGCGGAAAAAACGATTTATAAGGAGTGGAAATCTGCTTCTGCATTTTTACAATCAATTGTTCAGTCCTCTGCTACTCATTCCAAGCTACAGTTTTTGGTGGGGGAGGGGGTAGAAACGAAATTCCGAGGGTTTCTAGGACAGCCGGAGGAGTTTGCTGTGCTACAGGGTTACCTTTACACAAGGCACAGGTGGCTGGAGTGTCAGGAGGCTTAGGGCACTCAGAGGATTTATGCGGGCCTGCACATTTCATACACACACAAGGCTACGTGAGCAGAACCTGGAATGGTGGAAAAATTGCATTGTGTAGGACCGGGCCGTTTCGTAAGCTTTTCTGCTTTAACTTTAAAGTAGTCGATGCAATCAATATTGAACAGCTCGATTGATTTTTTTACATTTTGGTGCCACCACCAAGAAAAGAGGCATATTGCCTTTGTTACTCCTATGTTTTAATTGGGTAACATAATCAATTTGGAAGCCATATTGGTTGAGGGCTTCATGTATTTCCGAAGTAGGATAATCGTGGGGAAGTCCACGGAAAACAATTTTAATTTGCTTGTCCTGAGGAAGCAAATAAGTATGGGCTTGTAATTTCCGGACGTCAGAAATTTCCCTATGAGCATCCACAGTAGGGAAGGGGGGTATTTTATCCCCTACGACTCTAGCGGTGATTTTTTCATTGGTAAGCTTTTGTAGGTCGTTTAATAATTGCTTACAATTATCTATTCGATCAACAAATATGGGGGGGATGCATCCAGGTCAATTTTTCGTGATGGACTCCTCGAGGGTAGGAATTCTTCATCGATATGAATGGAGTTCATGCCCGAAATGTCATTATTGTTGACGCTATTTTGCATTGACGGAGCGGAAGTTATATCATTGGAAGGATCATCAGTGGTAATTTCTTCTACTTCGAGGACATCATATGAATTTGAAGTTTCAATAACTTCACCAGGTTTATTTCGTTTAGAAATAGTTGGGGCCATTTTTCTCGATCGCTTCATTTTCTTCGAAGCAGAGGTAGCTAGTTTTTTGGACTGTGAAGGAGAGTCTGTTTTAACAACACTCTGCTACAATAAATCAAAAACTTCTTCGACTTTAGCTAGGCGAGCAAGAACTATATGAGATTTTTTACGTTCAACCATCATGGCGATTTCATTACATTGAGTAATTACTTCTGACACACTATCAGTAACAGGGATAGTATTTAAAAGTCTAAGCGAGTGGTAGTAGCAAACAGCATTAATTTTGTCCAAAAGAGCGTAACAGTCCGTTTGATTAACGATTTCACGTGTATGATTAAAATCAAAATTAGATTCCATATTAGAATCAAGCAAGCGCTTAATTTCCTTAGAATCAGGGGCCGTGGTTAGAATGCCAATGGTAGTGTTAGACATATCAGATGACATCTTCAAGATTATCTTGAGGCAAAATTTCCAGAAAAATGATTATAAAATAAAAAAAATAAAAGTGCAAAAAGACAAGGAAATACGGGTAATATTGAAAAATACTATTTTCTGTTATACTTTATAAAAGCAAACAAGGATGCAAAAAGACTACTGTACTATTGAACTAAGCTATCTTAGAAAGGCAGCGTCGTTCTTCATACTCGTAGCAATTCACAAAGACCAAACGAAGTAACGAAATCAGGAGAGAAGAAAATACGTCCGTACTGGGCGAAGGCGAAAATCAGAATGAAGCTATCCAAGCAAAAATACTCGGTATCGTTGATACAATTAAAGGTAATAAGGTAATTTTGGATTTTTATCGTACGAAGCAGAAGAAAGGGAAAAGCTTTTATTGCGCAAGTCTAAAGTTAAAAGCGACGGAAACATACAATATAGGTACAAAGTAGAGAATAATATTGTTCTTCGTCAACGTACTGGAAAATATGTTGCCTATAATGTTGTGAAGATAGATGATGGTCGAAAACACCAGCTGTATGAGCGATTGCGTCGGTCGCGTGGTGTATCATTTGGCGGAATACCTCGTCTTACCCACATTCAACAACCTAAAGGATATGATAGATCAACGGGTTTTCAGTTGCGGGGATCCAAGTACAGATATCCAAATCATTCAAAAGAAAGATTTCACGGTAGCAAGGGAAATTCGAACCGTACTAGAGGTATTCGAAGGCGTTTTAAGGAAGGAGAGGATCATCCTGATCCTTTTATGCAAAAATTGGATTAAGGTTTAGATTAATCACATACCTAATGTTAACTACTATTTCTACTAATATATGTTTTTGTGTCTTACTATTTTTTCTTATATGTGGTATAAGCCTTTTTGAATTTAATATTGGTATAATTTGCATGTATTTCCGAATATATTATTGGAATTTATTGTTATCTTACAGTATTTTCGAACATCTTTCTATTTTATTATTTGTCATATTCTCGAATTATTTTGATTTTTTTGTGTGTTAAGTCACTGAGGCCAGTCACCTGCAGGATGGCTGTAGGATTTGTTTGTATTGTTTGATTCTGTAGGATTTGTTTGTCTGCTAATCAGCAGACGGCGGCACATTACGGTTACGTGTCGATGACACAAACCTTTTACTATGTGATGGGGAGTATTCAACTTTAAACTCTAACCCCAGGAGGAGGAGACAAATCCCCATAGATGAAGAAATATCGCTGGACGACAACGTGAGAGGAAGCGAGACTGGGGCAGGCTGCGTCCAGCAGCGAGAGATGTTTGTAACTAATTAATAACCAATGTAAATATAGTGTAAATAAGAGTGTGTTTCATTAAATGGTTATTGTTAAAAGAAACACTCTGTTTCTTTATTTTGTTTGGAAATCAACACCTAGACACCACAGCCCCACCCTACAAAAGTGGGGACTCCCGCCGTAACAAATTTGTTAGACTGGGAGAGAAGTCTACATAAATGAATACTTCCAAGTGATTTATAAAATTAATGATTGATTACCACACAATAATATTCTGCTAAAAATTAATGTTTATTCAGATTAGATGTATATTTAATTTCAAAGTAATTTAACGTATATTTAATTTCAGTGTGATTATTGATTTTTATGTTGTTGTCATTAAATACATGTATAGTATCAAGTGTTTAAAAAATACCTATGTACATAATAACTACAAAATACTTATCTACATAATAACAAAGTTTTGATAAATTTTTCTTAAAAGTTTATTTCACTAAACTGCAATGTAGAATATATTTGTATTGAGTACATCAGTAGTGTATGGAGATGAAAAATTTCCTTTGTGGAACACCCTTTAGGGAAATTATTTCTTTTTTATACAAGAGAAATTACAAAAACGTTTTTCAACCAAACTCGTTATAATGCAAGTAATATCTGCATGTTAATGTCTTATTATATTAGTTGAAATTTAAATATATGTTTCCATGGTTGAAGATGAAACTAAATTCGATAACGCTTTATTTCTGCTGCATAATGAAGACAAGATCTTAAAGCTGCTTTTGAAAACCTTCCATTTTCCATTATTAAGATTTATTATTAAATAAATACAAATTAATTATAGTTTTCCATAGCATAAAAAATGTAATTGTCTGAAATTTCAATCAGTATTTATGATGACTTTTAAAATTTTTAACAATTAAATCTTACGACAAAGGATAGCAAGTTTAAAAAATGAATATCATATATTTCAGTATATAAGCCGATAAATTTTTAGAACTTCCTCTAAAGTTAACTACAAGGGTAAGCTTATATAAAGATCGGCTATCTCACAAAAAACGTAGGTCCTTTTCCATTCTCAGGGTGCAAGCAATAAATTGCTAATTATTATTATTATTGCCAGTTATTATTTCTTTAGTTTATGTATCTTAAATTCATGGAAAAAAATATTTCATTTAAATTAATCGTTTTATGAAAATAAATTTTTATTTTTGAAATTACTTATATTGCAGCACTGTCGTCAAAACGAAAAATTTCATGTTGGTGAAATTTGCTAACAACTAATGTACACCAAATATAATAGATCAGCAGACGGCGAAAGGAAAGGAAAATTTACTGTTATTTTCTAGCTTACTTTTGGGGTATTTTGAATGCAATCTTCATGCAAAAAGAAAACAAAAGTCATATAAATCCTTCAGAATCCGAGTTTCTGAATAGTATGTCACATTCACTTTCAATATTTTCCATGCTAGAATTTGTCTTTTTCATACAGAAAACTTTTTTTTTTAATTCGGGTTTTGAACAGTACATTTTTTGAAGAAAAAAACGCACTCTCGGCTTATATTTGGAAATATATAGTATTTATAAATTCTTTCATAGGAATTATGGTAAATATGGTAAAGTTTCTTACTAAAGTTATAGTTAACCAATGGAGGGCTATTGTGACGAAAAGCGTCAGATGGTGAAACTTTGGAGAGACAGCTTTAGCCTGTAACAGGATGTAGTACTCAAGAAGAAGAATGTTTCTTAAAATTAATATTTACCAAAAAATTACAAGGAAAAAAACTCTCATAACAGTTCACAATCTGAGACAAGAAATTCTAAAAATTTTCTAATGTTTAATTTATTGTTTTCTAATGTATAATTTATTATGTATGCATTTACTAAGTATACTAAGTAGAAAATTAGAGTAGTTATTATGATTTTAAAGTAATTAATATTACATATTATCTTTGTATAAAGAAAGTAAACAGAAATAAATTCAAATTATTAAATATATTTAAATCAAATGAAAATTTAATCATTCAAATTGATTTTATTAAACATGTTAAAAGATGACATTGCAAAAACATGTATGTATAATTTTTAGTATTAGTTGGCAACTTTCATTTCTTAGTTTTGTTTACATTTATTGTTTTATATATAACATGAGAAAACATTTAAAAAACCACAATTTTTTTTAAAAAGTTATAAATCCTAAAATTTTGATTTATAGTATTAACAATATTTTAAGTTTAATGCATGCACACACACACACACACTAAAACAGCTAATGGTTTTGCAAATTTAATTGTGACCAACAACCTTTTGAATACATCGATAAAAATATGATTTTAACTGTGATGCATAGTTAGAATTTAGAGCTTTTTGAATAAATGAATAAAACAATTCATAAGAATTGAGATATTTTAAACTAATTTTGATAATGAAATATTACAAAACTAAAAAAACTTTTCCAGTAAAATAAATTCGTTTTATCTATGAAAATAATTTAAGCATGTTATAATGATTTTTTTTATTTACTTTGCAATCCCCCATAAGAGTTAATTTAACTACTTGTTAAAGCTTTAAGTTGTTCTTCTCCTAATTTAATTTTTTCAATCAGCTCCTTATAATCTACCAATAACTTGACTTTCATTTTGATGAAATGATTATAATCAGCAAGTTCATCTTTGCTTAAATATTTTTGTAAATAAAATAATACTTGATGATTTCTGTTATTAATATTCTTTTGTAGATGAAGAGCTTCCTCATACTGTTGAGAGAGTCGCTTGTATTTTGATTCCAAAAGTCCCTAAGCAAAACAAAAGATAATAAATAAAAATAAAAAAAAGGAGGGATAGATGAAATAGATATAAAAGATAAAAAATACATATAAATGGTAATATGTGTTTTAAATACATGCAAGAAACTATTTTAATTTCTTATAAGAAAAAAAAAGAGTTTTTAATTTATGCAGACACATTTCAGATTGCAAAGTCACAAAATTTATACAAGTTATTTTACATAAACAAGCAATGATAATGATTATTTTAAATTACTTGAATAAAGTTTCAAATTCAAAAATCTATTAATTTTATTCAATATTAAAAGAGAGTCAATGGGTTGCACTTTTGATTAATATGTTCTTTTTTTCATAGAAATATACATACACTGTCAATTTCTGAACAATAAAGAATTCTTACATTATTTTATAGTCAAGCATAAAGAAGAAAAATTGAAAGTCAATATATGAAAATGATCCATAATTATTTTGCACTAAGTTAGAAAAAACTGCTTTAATAGAAAAAAATATAGATTTTAATGTTAGACTGACAATGGATAATAACTAAGTCTTTAGAAAGAATTAAGTTGAACCAAATTTAGAAAAAAGTATTCCTTCAATCCTATTAATACTACTTCATAATTTCAACTGTTAGATCAGAGAATTCCAGCTACATATAGCACTCATATATTCTTTATAAAAAACATAGTTCTTAAGAAAGTAAATACAATTTCTTAATTTCAGATAATATAGCATGTTTTAGGAACCTGTAGTACTGATCATGTTATAAGGAGCAAGAGGACATATGCTTCATTACAGAAAGCGAATTTAATAACATTCAAATATCTTTTATGTATATATTAAAGATATAAACCAAGATTACCTTTTCTTCTGAAGAAGCATCAGAAGATAAAAAGAGAAGAGCATTTTTAGTACGTGCTAATCTTCCAGACAAAGATAACAACAAGTTGGAAATTTTTTCTAATTCTTCAACATGATTACTAAATTTCTTCCATTCATTTTGTTGGGCTGTTTTTCTTAATTTTACAGAAAGTTTGTTTCCTAACTCATCATTTTGTTTTAGTTCTTCTTGTAAAGCAGCCTTTTCTTCAAGCAAGATATCCAGTTTCTTTTTAATACTTGACATTAATTCTTCCTAAAATATAAATAAATAAATAAAATAATATCAATCAGAAATAACTTAATTTATTAAAATTTAAATTAAAAATATTATATCAGCTCTATCAATTAATAAAAATTACTAGTCATCACAATTTGATGATTCCAAAATTTTAAACCCTCCCTTAACAAGATAAAATTTTATTGCATCCCACTTCCTTCGTTCCCTTTATCAAGTTAATAATCATGTTCTTTGGAAGTTTGTTTTGCCATAACAGTTTGTATAGTTTACCACAGAATAATAACTGAAAAAGCAAAGGTGAACATCAATGATGCACAGCACAAGATTAACAAATGCAGCAGATTCAATAAATTTAGTCTTTGATGTGAAAAGGGGCTAAGTTTTTTTTAATGGTGGCTAAATAATACCAGTTATATTGCAGTCAGCCATAAGAGAAAAGAAAATGTTGATCTAGCTGTTGTATACATAATGAATATTAATTTTTAGTTATTGAGATATAAGAATTAACTTAAAATATGATTTTTCTAGCTTCAAAATAAGATACATTTCAGGTAACTCTTATTTTCTGGATTTCTTTCCAGCTACCACGAAGGCCAGGATGGATGGGGTTGTTGACAATTTGAACATTTCCGTCCTACTTTGCATTCTATACATGAGTGACCAAGGGAAGCACAATTCGAGCATGTTGTTTTACCATAACAAGCATTTTCAGAATATTCCATATTTTTGGCAATTAAAACATTGGAAATGGGTTGAAAATACAGAATCAGACAGGGCAGTTTAGATATCTAGTTTTAATAATCTCTTGAAGTACAGTGTCATAAAATCCTAATTCATATGTTTGATGGGAAAATAATTCTGGATTTTTTTTATTGTAATTATTGGAATGAAGCAATGTATTGGCATGAAGCAACATATAGATTGTTTATGTAAGATCATTTACAAGAGCAGAGGGGCAACAATTTTAAATGATACCAAACACAACAGAGACTATATAGAAGAAACTTTTTGATAAGAAATAATTCAGAGCATGGAATTGCCTGACAAGTTAGTAATCAGACAATAAATTAATTAAGCAATTATAGGATGTTTCAGAAATTTCCTCCCCAGATTCTTGAGATGCCTAGAGAAGCTTTGAAAGACTAAAGAATATCAACTTTCTATAAAGCTTATATACACCACTATTAATATAAAACAACTCTGTAGGTACTGCATTAGTGTTATATATTTATACATCACATTGATAAATTCCTATTTCAAATTAACACTAATTTATTTTTATAAGTGAACTAATTATAATGGAAATATCTTTGTATGTGCGAGTTATTTTATACTTAAATATGTATTTTGTATTCCACTGAGATGTAATAATAATAATATATAAAAATAATAATAATAATAATAATAATAATAAGCAGTTCATAAATTTTTACTATTGCTACTTTTATAATTTGTCCTTAGAAGCAGTGTCTAATAAATATATTGCTAAATAGAAAATTCTATTAAAATTTTCAGCAAGAGACTGACATTTTAGAAAGTATCGAAACTCAAAAATCTATCTATGATAAAAATATATTAAAAAAACTTATGAATAAAAATGATTTAGAGAATCTTCAATTCTTATTCCAAAAAATTAAATCGCAATAAAAAAATTACAAAACAGTTACAATTTTTTAGTTAAAATTTAAAACCATAGAAAAACTTTACAGAAAAACATTAAAAATATTTAGAATTACCTTTTCACAAGAAAGTTCTTTAATACCAGTTGGATTTTTAGAATGAAGTTTAGATGTATAGCGTGTGAGCAGCTTTGCTTTTGGGACTGATGTGGTAAAGTAGGCACTATTAAATGGCAGATTAAATACTTTTCTGGAAAGACAAGAATCATAAATTAGACGATTTTAGGCCAAAAAAGTATTATTTAACACTTTTAAGTTTGTGTAAAAATTTGATAGTTTTTTTATACATGCAACATATTTAATAATGTAAAGTTTTTTTCAGTATCTTATCCTTTTAGATGAAGAATAATTAAATATGTAATATAATTCCAAATATTGACACCCATAAATTTTGAGGGCCATTAATTATGTTTATAATAACAAAAACGTTTAGAAAATGTGTGTAGTGAATTGAGATATTTACCGAGGCACAAATTTTGAGAGAAGAAAGCATTAAACAGAAAATGCATATTGGATTCAAACCATGCTACACACCATGGAGCTCAAAAAGGAAAAGCAGATTATTGGCAGAACACTATTACGGATCTACAAGGTCAAAAATACTTCTTTAGATGACCTCTATAAATAGTGAAATGCCCAGGAAGTGACTCAACACTTGAATCCTAAATATCTTTTGTCCAAAAAGGTTGATAACTCTCTGTCAACTGACATATGCTAAAATGCAGTGTACCTCCAACCTACCAGAAAGAAAACAACTAAAGTGTGCAACTAGTTTCTACTTAATTGCCCCATTTCCTTTTTCTGTGACATGATCACTGTGTGAGTCACTTCACAACAATGTAAGTAAATTTCAAAAAATTTAATAATACAAACAACCAAAACTACAAATAACAACAATATATTAAGATAAAAAATGTGGCAAATACAACACTACATGAAAATATAATCTAATTGAAAAAAAAAAAAAAAAAAAAAAAAAGCTCTATTTTTTGCATGTTTGAAAGAAAGTAGTTGGGAGAAGGAAAAAGAATTTAAAAAAAAAGAAAATGTTTGGAAATTTAGGAGCCTGTGCATATTCAATGATGTATTATTAAAAATTTAAGAGGGGGAGGAATACAATAGGATACTTTTCTGGTTTTAGTATTTTAGAAATTCAGGCTATTTTCCATTGATTACAAAAATGAAAATATTAGATTATTATAATTGATTATATTGCCTAATAATTTTAAAGGAAGTTTTAATTCATTGAAATGGATGTGGATATTCAGATGAACACACTCATTTAAAAATATACTTTCTTTTTAAGAAGAATCATTATTAATATTGTTAAGTACTGTATTGGTGAGTATAGAGCATTTTGAAATGCTGTATTTAAGATTAAACAAGTTGATAATTTGTCTTTAGACTGTTTGAAGAATTTAGGGATGGTAAGAACAGTTCTTTATTTAGCGAAGACATATTATCTTTCTGGCAACTGTAAGTAGCATAACAGTTGGAAAAGTATATATTATACAAAATGCCTTTTCCTTAATACATACTAAATATTCAATTTTTATTAGAGAAATTCAGTGAGTGTCAAGTAAAATGCCTAGTACAGTATGCAGTTCTTGTGATAAACATGGGATATTAACAATAAAAACATAGATAATATCTATACAGATACAAAATTAAAACAACTATCTATACTAATTAGAATGCTGATGCCACAAAAAAAATAATGATTTGGAATATATCAAGAAGGCAAAATAGTTTTGTTTTAGTCACAAGTGATTAAAGAAAAATTTTTTTAAGTGTATAAGCAATGTGTAAAGATTTGATCAATTTCATGTATGAAAATCAATATTATTAGAGGAAAAAATATTTTAGCTTCCTAAAACACATACACACATGCCACAAATATGGATAAATACAATTTTAATGAATCAGTGATCAAATTTTACAATTTATGATTTTATTAAAAATAAATAAGTAACTAAATAACAAAATAATTCCTTTATTATTAATGAAAATACTGTTTTTAAAATTTATTTTAAGTAAAGTGTTTTAAATAAAATGACTAATAAGATCAATTAAGTAACAAATTATTTTAAACACTTAAAATTAAAAATTTAAAAATTTTCAGAAAGACAAAAATAATACCTAAAGAATTTTTCTTCTTGACTTTGAAGAATTCTTTCAATAAAAGATATATCTTGAGGCTTTGAATCTACTGGTTGTACTTGGTGAGATGTTTCTATAAATGATATAAAATGTTCTTAGTATTAAAATTCTTTATACCTAAAACTTTTTTTTTTTAATTTTAGGCCTTTAGAAACATATGTTTAACAAATTTCAAAATGGAAAAAGTAAATGATGCAAAAATTATGAAGGAATAAAATATTTTAACAAAAATGTTACCATGAATAGGTTTTAAAAAAATAACAAAAAATTGTTTTGAAATTAATTAAATTGACTAGCAAAGACTTTCAGGAATACAGCTTCAAAGTACTTATAAAAATTTAACTGAATACTAATTTTTATCATTTATTTAAAATAAAGTAAGTAAAAAAACATTGTAAGACATATGCACACGAATAGTTCATAATTTTGACTTCTAAATAAATAATTTTTAAATAACATTTCCTTTTTTTTTTTTTTTTGTGAATAAAAATTAAAAGAGGATTTTTCAAATGTAGTTTTTTAATCAATCTTTAATATCCAAACAATATTTACAGAGAGAGAAGGAGAGCTAAGAAGTGCATAAATAATGTAACAGCATTAATAAAAAACATCAAAGGAAAACTTACTCTTCATAAAAGAAAAGTCAGCAGCATTATCACAAGATTTTTTACAATATTCAACAGAATTTTTTTTAGGCGTAGAGTTTGTTTGAGAGGAAGAATTTACAACAGAACATTGAATTTTTAACATTTCTAAATTGGCATAAATAGCTTCTACAAATTCATTGCCATTTTCTTCTTTCTGATACATATCAGGTTCTGATACAAATGATCTATAAAAAGAAAACATAAGCAATTAATTTCAAAGAAAATTTTACAATATAAATTGCATATATTTGTTCCCAATCATAGAAAAAAAAATTCCTGACCAATAGAAAATACATTTATATATTCTCAGGTTCCAAATAAAAAATCCTATCCTGACAACAGATAAAAAAATATAAATGAAGATGAGTAAAATATTTTTATTTTCAAAAATACATGAAAAATTGAATATTAGTTATCACTTATTTCACTTATTAAATTTTTTCTAAGTACTTAGAATTGATTGAGTAGCAACATTCATTTAGCCTGTAAATTATGCTTTAAAAGTTATATAAAGGATTAACATATATATGCAAATGGTAGAATTACCTTGTGTAGCACACTTCAAAGTGATTAAGATGGAAGATTAAAAAGAACCTGAAATTTGAACTTAAAGAAATTTGCAGCCTGATGGCCGAGTGACTAACGCTTTGAAGCTCGGTGCCACAGACTTCAGGTTCGAATCCAGGCGGCAGCCTGGATTTTTGTAAGTGTCGCGGAATCATGGAGCCTGATGGCCGAGTGGTTAGCGATCTGGCGCCCCAGGTTTCGGGATCGAATCCCGGTGGTGCCATGGATGTTTGTAGTGGTTCGGAATCTACTTTAAACCATAGGTCGTTCCAATATGACTATTACTACACCACACCACATCCCTATCCCTTAGAGCTGAGTTGCCCCTTTTACAGTTTGGGAATGATGTGGATGAGAAGAAGTCGGATTGGGCTCAGTGACGCTCTACAGTCATAGGAGGCCGTGACCTACGGCTTAAATTGGATTCCGAACCAGTTCCAATATGACTGTAGAGTGTTGGGCGTAGGAGTGATAACCCTACCCTATAAAAATGAAAGCATCTCCTGTCTTGAAATCTGTCCATAGGTAGACGGCCTTGGCCTACCATGGGGCTGTAACGTCAATGAAGAAGAAGTATTAAATTTACAGATATCTTAAACCAGACTATGTTTGGATGCATGCAGTTATGAAAAAGAAAGTTTCTGAGACATATCTAAAGATGTTATAAACAATTATCAGTGGTTGAAAGGTTATGTTGTAGGTTTAGAGAAACAAGTTGATTGTTTACACATACAAATCAGCTGTTATCTTGTTCAAAAATACTAGTGCAACAAATACTAGTCAATAGTAGTGCAATATTCCTCTGACTTGTCAAAAACAGTTCAATAGACATTGCAGAGAAAAACCTTTTCCATATCAACAGCATAGATATCATTAAGTTGAAGCCCATTGTGATCTTCCAGGGATTTTACATCATTTGGAGATAAATAGCTTATTTAAAAATCAACTCTTAATTTATATTAAGTTACTCACTACTACTGATCCTTTAATATAGATCTACCTTGATCAAGTTTGACAGTATCTGATTGGAAGAAGTGATTTTTAGAAATGAGTATTTTGAAATCTGAGTATCTGTACTGAGAAAAAAATTAGTTCTCATGTAAAAGCAGATTAGCAAACATTACACACACCAGCCAAGTATTTCAGGTATAGTTTAGGTATTGCTGAGTATACATACTTTTATTTTGCCAACACCATATATGAGAGATAAAGATGTAAAGAAATAAAAAATAAAAAAATGAATTGAAAATTTAGTTTATAGAATTTTTACAAAAGTGTCAGAATTTTTATTCAGTATAGCTGTATTGCAATTAATGCTGAAGCTATTTATAAAATAATAATAAAATAGCTAATGTAAAATACATAATTAAAAAATTATTGGAATTTTTTTAAAGTGTCAAGAAAAAGAAAATAGATCATGCCTAATATAAAATTTATTAGTATTTACAATTAGACTAAAATTTAAGATTAATAATAGTACTTTCTTTAATGCTATTTGTTATGATCTTAAGAGAAAACTGATTTATGCTTTTGACAACTACTAATTTTTAAAATGAAAACATTCACATTCTCACTTTGAGAAAAAAGTTAAGCAGTTTTAAAACATAAAAATGCATACATTTTTATACTTAAAAATACAGCAAGTACTCTTTAATCTTGCAATCAATGTTATGTAATCACTACCTAAAAACATGCACTGGTCGAGCTATTCACTTATGAATTTATTTAGTGCATTCAGAATTTTGTTTACCTTGATCGGCAGGTCATAACACAGCCCTGTCAGTATTTTCACCCAACATTTATAGTAACTATCAATTTTAATTTTTGTATAGCACAGAGCTTGCAAATGCATGTATAAATAATAATGGTTTTCTGAAAAGATCCAAATCACGGAAGCAACCCTATATTTTTTTAAATAGTAATGCTCATGTGTTTTATTTCTTTCCTGTACAGTGGCTTGTCATAACTTGTTTTAACAATCATTTAGCTGTATTAACTATTCTTTAACGTGTTTTTTATCAATACAATAATATTCCATTCAATTAATGTTTCATGTACAAAATTTTGATTTTATAGTTACTAGAATGACAAAATTTGTTGGATATACCATTTACATACTTTCAGAATGTGCATCAACACTTTTAAATACAAACATGTCTTAATTATTTAAATTTTAACCTAGAGGGATTTATCTTTGACAATGCGGTTAAAACTATAGTAACACTCGATAATCTGGCAAAATTGCTATTTTAGAATGGCAATAGGCCAGAACCATGCTGGATTAAGCAGTGCTACTGTAGTTTCTTTCTTTAAATACCCTTAAAAGGGGAGGACAAACAACTTCATTTATTTGAAATGAAATAGAAAAAAAAAAAAAAAAAAAAAAAAAAAGAAAAGAAAAAAAACAGTGTAAATTTTCATCTTCAAGGTTTATAAGGTAGAAAATTAAAGTGGTAAAACTTATTGATTTTGTTAAGAATGAAACTCCAAATAAATAAAAGACTTACGGAGGTGAAGGAAGAGGTTCATTGGATGGTAGTATTTCTGCTTCAGTTTCAAGTGGAGGTGATGGTAAAGGTGGTGATTCATTGACTGGCTCAAAAAACATAGTATTAGAGTTTCTATTTTTCTCTATTTCCTTTAATTCTTCATCCTTCAAAATACAAAGAAATACAATCAAAATACAAATCCTTCAAAATATGAATACATACGATGCATGGGTAACATAAAAAACTATGTCCGTAAAATCTTAAGACTTATGGAATATTGAATTAATATATTTTTTATATCTCTATAAATAGGAATTTATGTTTTAAAAGTAAAGATTAGCTGATGCATACAATTTTAGAAATAAACAATAACTATAATAGATTGATTAGTTTAATAAATTTCTAATCTAATTTTTTATTTTGTGGATGTTGCCATTATTATGTAGAGGTCCGCATCATGTCAAAATAAAAAATTTCTTTATGATACATGTTTTAAAACTAATATCCAAAATTATTTTTACATTAAAAAAATATCAAAAACATAAATAACAGTTATTGACCCATTAGTATAAAAAAATTATTAGTATGAGTGTTTTACCAATCAAATTGCAATGCTTGAATGCAATTATTTTGCACATGCTAGCTCGGTTATACACAGTCCAGTCACATTAATGTGACCACCACCTACTTTCGACGTCAACGTGAAATAACCAATCACAAAAGGCAGGTGGCAGCACATTGCAGTGAAGTGTATATAAAGGTTGTCCTAAGGCATCGAAAAGCATTTCAATCGTTGGCGTAATGCAGAAATGTAGCGATTTATCCGACGTCCAAAAGGGCATGATTATTGGCTTTCGGGTCAAGGGTGGAAGCATTTCGGAAACGGCTAATTTTGTGAACTGTTCGCGTGCCGCCATGGTAAAAGTATACCGTGCATGGAAAAATGGCACTATCCAAAATCAGCGGCGTGGCACATGTGGTGCACCACGGGCTTTAGATGACAGAGGGGAACGAGGGCTATGGAGATGAGTTCGGGCGAATAGGCGTGCAACTGTTCAGTAACTGACCATCCAGTGGAACCAAGGGGCTACCAAGAGTGTATCCTCAACAACGGTTCAGCGAACGTTGCTGCACATGGGCCTCTGCAGCAGACGCCTGGTTAATGCACCTATGCTGACTGCTGTTCATCGGCGATGAAGGCTGGAATTTACACTCCAGTACGAAACTGGACGGCGACAGGTGGCTTTTTCCGATGAATCACGTTTTATGCTCCAACGGACAGATGGACGTTGGCGTATACGGCGTAAGAAAGTCTGAAAGCAAACACCCTGCAACAATTGCCGGAAGGATCCAAGCTGGAGGAGGGAGCATTATGGTTTGGGGAATGTTTTCCTGGCATTCACTGGGTGCACTCATCATTGTGGAAGGCACGATGGATCAGCACAAGTACGCATCTGTCCTTGCGGACCATGTCCACCCCTACATGCGAATTATTTTACCAGCCATGATGAATTTCAGAATGATGGCATCTACCAGCAGGACAATGCGAGGTGTCATACAGCTCGCAGTGTATGTGCGTGGTTCGAAGAGCCCCAGGATGAGTTTACCGTACTCCCCTGGCCAGCAAACTCACCGGATTTGAACCCAATCGAGAATCTGTGGGACCACCTCGATCGGGTTGTTAGCGCCATGGATCCTCAACCGCGTAATCTAGCTCAGCTGTCCACGGCACTGGAGTCGGCATGGCTCAACATCCCAGTGAACACCTTCAGAAACCTAATTGACTCTCTTCCTGCACGTCTCGCAGCGGTCTGCTCTGCCAAAGGTGGTTATTCTGGCTTTTGACAGGTGGTCACATTAATGTGACTGGACTGTGTAATACCAAGACTTTTCAGTTAGACATAATTAATGAATTCCTTAATGATATTTAACATGAATTACAAAATATGAAAATGCAGAACACAACTATTGATGTTTAAGTAAATTTACATAGTAAAATTTACGTTAGAAGACATCAAAACAAATAAAGATATATTAAGAGATGTAAAATAAATTCAGATTTGGCAGTTTGAGAATAATGTAGAAAATTAATAAAAAAAGCATATACACATTAATTTTTTTTAAATTTAATATAATAACAACAAAACATGTAACCTATAAACAAATAATATTCATTTATTTCTAAAGTGTTGAACTTTTAACATTGTAAAAACAAAGAAGATAAAGAAATTCAGTATTTAGTTATATACATATCCCGATTTACATGATTTCATTTCGACACGGTTTTAAAAATATGGGATTTAAAAAAAAAAATCTGCAGTCATTATTTAATTTTATTCACTTGGTAACATTGGCATTGATATTTCTAGCCTTTCTCTAATTCCATTTATTCCAATCTAAAAATGGGGATTCCCCATTTTGTATGTAGAATGTAAAAATTGGTTAATCTCCATTTTGTATGCAAGATCAACATTTTGTTCATTTAATTTAGTGCAGTAAATTTCTAGCAGCAGAAAGGTGTACATCAGTTTGTTTTCTATTCAAAAATTTTAAAACTTCATATTACCTGATTAGTGAAAAATATTATAGTGTTTGTAGCATTTTTATAATTTTGTTAAAATTTTAGGAGTTTTACCATGGCAATTTTTTTTTTTTTTTTTTAAATGAAAAGTTATATCTTTAAAAAGTAAAATTAACATTTTAGAATGCCTACATAATGGAAAAAGAGTAACAGATGTTGCTAAATTTTATTCCATGAATGAAGCCAATAAGGAGTGAATAAGGACAATAAGAAAAAGTGAAGACTTTATTTTAAAAAAAAAGAGTAGCAGCTGGATCTTCTACAAGTATGAGCACAGCTTTATACGTAAGAGTTATTGCAATGGAAAAAACATTAATCATTTGGCTAGAAGACATCTTTTAAAAGCAGATTCCAATATAAAATACAAATAAGGCTTTGAAGATTTATGAAAAAATTATGGATAGGTTACCATTTACTTCAGCAGAAAAGAAGCTGTCTTTTTCTGCAAGCCATGGCTGGTTTCAAATATTTAAACAAGACATTATTTACACAATCTAAGATTAAAAAGTGAACAAGCAACTTCTGATTTAGATGCAGCGTAACAAAACCTGGCAAAATTTGCTGAATTTATAGCTGTTAATTCTTACACTCCTGACCAGATCTTCAATGCTGATGAGTTCAGTTATTTTGGAAAAAAATACTAGAAAGAACCTATTTGGCTAAAACTCACAAATCAATTAGTGGCCATAAAACAGCGAAAAGTCATATAACAGTTTTTTTCTGCAAAAACGCTTCAGGATATCATATAATGAAACTATTGGCTATTAGCAAATCAAAAACGCCACACTCATTTAAAGGAATAAACAAACAACCTTCCCATTTATTAGATGGCCAATAAGAAGGCCTGGGTTACTACCACACTTTCCAATTAATGTTTTTTTTCCCCCAGACATCAAAAGGTATTTAAGTAAAAAGGAGTTGCCTTTTGAGGCCCTTCATTTAATTGATAATCCACCAGGTCATCCTCAAAACTCACAGCACAAAAATGTGCATGCTGTATTTTTATCCAAGAATATGACTTCTTTATCGCAGCCGTTAGATCAAGGGATAATTTCAACTTTTGAGGCACTGTACATCAAGCGAACTTTCAGGTATATTTTAGAACAAATGGAAAATGGCGAATTTCTCTCAGTTATAGATACATGGGAAAAAATTACAACCTTAGATTGTGTTAAACATTTTGGAGTGTCATAGAAAGCAATCAAAACTCAATGCCTACTGGAAAATTTTTTGGCTAGATGTAGTTGAAGGTGTGAATTCTAGATCACCATTGTAGGGTGAATAGTTTCAGATAATGGAGATGGTGCATACAATGGGAGGAGAAGGTTTCGAGGATTTTGCTGAGGCACATATTGTAGAACTAATGGCAGACAAAGAACTAGTTGAGGATGAATTAGTGGACATGATTAATGAGACAAATGATCATGGCAGGGATCATGAGTCTGAACTAGTTGTGTTCACAGCAAAAGTCATCCATGAAAGACTTGAATTAAGGCGAAAATAGGGTAAACATTTTCTACAAAATGACCAGAATATTGAATGAGTTCTCCTACGGCAGAGAGATATTAATAAACGCTTAACTCAATATGAGGAGGTATATAAAGATTTGACCAAAAATTACATACAGTTGTTAATTATGGATTTCATTACCAAGATTTGTTGATCTGAAATTGTTTCCAATTAATCTAACATCGAACTTAATCGCATCAAATACTATCGAGTGATGAAAGTGACATCATACCAATACCAATCAGGAAAAAAAAGTCTACAAAAGTGATAACAGGGCAACGGGCGTACCGGTTACGGAGTTCCTATGTGGTTTTAAGAACCACGAAAACCTCCACATCTTAAAGATAGTTAAAATATCAGCACTATTGTAGTTGCTTAAATTATAGAGTAGTAATAAAAAACGAAAAAACAAAGAATTTAAGAAAACATTTCTTGCTTGAGAACAATTAAAGCAAGAGATCGAAAAAGCTAAAGCTATCGGTACAATTAGGAGTCCGTTGACGATGCCCAAAAATAAAATAATTAAAAGTTAAAGTTAAAAATTCAAGTGAAATTAAATAATATAAAAGAATTAAAAATCAAAAATTTTAAAATGAAAAAGTACAAAAGATTACAAAATACAGCAAAGCAGCAGTTACATGAAAACGACAACAAATACAACAATTCAAAGCATAAAATACAAAATCATCTTCTTTTTCAGGTTTGGAGAGCTCCACTAGACAGCGCCGATAACAGTAATCGAATTTTTTAATTTATATTTCTTGTTTCTATATGTAAAATAAATTACATACATATTTTGTCATTGTATGAATAGACTGTTATCTTTATGTTTTTTGAGATATATTTAATTTTATTTTACATTGAAATAAATGACTGAATTATGTACCACTTAGTTTGTTTTCCATTTACACGGTTTTCTAAGGAACTTATTTTCCATGTAAATCGGGGGATAGGTGTATAGAAGAAATCAAGAAACAATTGTTTATTATGTAGATAAAATTTATTTAATATTAAAGGGCATTTTATTTTAATACGAATCAAAATTTGAAATAATATTTATTCAAATGCAATCCAATGTATTTCGATAGTTGTTTTCCCTATATAGTTATTTCTGATCAATACATTAGAACTCTTGTGATTCCATTTCAATAGCTAATCATTCACTTAATAATAGAATAAACTTTTGCACTAAACTGATTTTGATTAACTGTATAACTAATTAAAATTTTCATTTCTATAAAAATATAAAGATTGGAAGTTTTCAAAATTTATATTTTTAATAATTTTCAATTAGTAACTTTTTTCCCTTACATTTTCAAACAAATCTTTATTGTTTTATATTTACTTCTCTGAAATATGTAAACCAGAATACACTTTTTTATCATGGAACATAGAAATTTATAAACTTTACAGCAGTACATCTATATGATTACATTTAATGTATAATATTAAAAAAAATTTTTAATTCTGACATTAAGAATTCTTTTAAAATTTGAAAATGTTATGATAGTTTAAATCTACCGTAAAAATCGAAAATTTACAAACACAAGGAATGTCCCAAGAAAGGAAATTTTAGTAATTTGGAAATTATGGTAATGCAAGTTCAAAAAAAGATTTGAAATGAATTTTTCCTTTTCATCCATCATAAAAAATACACTTACTAAAACACACCATTATTAATAATACAATAATTTTTCATGTATCATAAAAATACATATAAAATTATTCCATATGAAATTTTTATAAAAGGACCCCATAAATATATTATTAAACAAATAAGACCATAAATGTTAAAATTTTCAACACCTATCTAAAGCTTACAATAATAAAAAAACATATATATATACTTCATCTGTATATGTTTGTTCCTGTCTAGCAGAAATGAGTTTCACAACAGTTGCTTCTTTAGAAATCATACAGAGAGCATTGTTACTAGCATCAACAAACTAAAAGGAGGAAATATTTTTTTAATTTTTATGACTTTATATACATATCTAATACATTTAAAAAACAACTCTGAATTACTAAGATGTATATGCAAATTCCCTTTGTAGATCCTATAACAGCTAGACAGTAGTCGCATTTCATGTGAAATATTTCCTAATAATTTTTTTTATATACAGGGTGATTATAATTAAAGTCCCACTTTCAAAATACCGTAAAAAAAGAACCATTCGCCAAAATGAGTTCAAATTTGAACTGAAGATACTGTAGGTGGAAACGGTACGGCATAAAAAAAAGTTACAAAGTGTATTCATAGATGGCGCTGTACGCGACATAAAGAAAGGATTCGGCTGCCAGTGATATTTTGAATCGAAATTACAACGTATTTGGCATGAGTTGCACATTAAACCAACTGTAGTGTTCAAGGTGCTTGATTGTTTCGGTTTTTTGACGGAAAAAATGACTTCCAAGTCCCTTTCCCCTGTTAGTGGAAAACCCATCCACCACGACAAGGTCATACCAAATTGGATGGAAAAAATCGGTGGAATTTATTTTGATGCCATACCATTTTTCCCTTCTTCAAGTATCTTCAGTTCAAATTTGAACTCATTGTGACGAGTGGTTCTTTTTTACAGCATTTTGAAAGGGGGACTTTAATTATAATCATCCTGTATATGTAGTATCAGCAGTTATTATTACCATTAAAAATTAATACTGGGTAAAGTAATGTTACATACATGATTTTTAACAAAATCCTACAGGAAAAAGTATAGTGGATCGATATATGGAGATCAACTCTTATATAATACACCATCCTTTTGTAAATTATTAGATCCAGACTAATTTTTTATGGTAGCTGACCATTGTATATTTTCTTTTAACTTTAATAACTAATTTCTATTCAGTTAACTATGTGAAACACATAGCTTTTTACTGCATGGTAATCGTTATTACCTGAGAACAGGAAACATTTTTTCCTCTCTCACAGTCTATTAAAATTAATATTGGTGTAAAGCAATTTATAAAACTGTATGACCTCCATTATTGAGAAAAAAAAAGCTACTGGTGTCATTTATATTGCATAATTTGTTTTTATTTGCATGATATTAAAATGGGTATAATATTTATAGTCATCATATACAGTACAATATCTCAATAATGAAAGCTTTTTTCACATTTCTTTTCTTAGCTGCTTTTAAATGAGGTACAAAATTGCATTTTGTTAAATTGTTTGTAAAGGGAAAAAAATTTTTTTAGCCAGATTTAAAAATTTAAGTTATAAATTATAATTTTCTTTAAAACATTTTTATTAATTTAAAAATAAATCAAATATTATAAATTTTGTGTCAATTCCTTCAAATATATATAATAAAGTTTTCTGTATACGCACAAACATATACAATGACATTTTTTTTCTTGGCAAGGGATTTTTAAGCATTTATAAACTTCTTGGAAGAAAAGTTCTTCATGTTCCGTAAAGAAATTTAGTGAATTGTGGAGTAAAAATGGCAGTTAAACAGAGTAATATTTACCCTAGCAGTGGCATCATACTATATATTATCCATCTTGGTGGAAGTTATACAAACTTATTTATTATGTAATATAAAATATTTACTTTTATCAAATAATTATATTAATACGCTGCTGGACATCGAAAAGGCAACACCATGAAGGAAGCATCCAAAAGACGCGCGCAAATGATTAGTGTTGATGCACATTATGGCTGGCTGTCATGCCAACTACAAGGACTAAATTAAAGGAGAACAAAATGATGCTTTTTAAGTTCTTAGTATGCCTCTTAGAAAAATCAACTGAACACATGTCCGAGTATGACAAAATAGGCATGGCTTATCTTTCTGAGACATTGGTGTTTGAGTTGGAAGTAATCAAGCCACAGTGATGCGAATATGAAATCAATAGATGTAAGACGGACAGATTGATTTCAGAACTGATAGAACGTTGCACCCCCACACATGAGGATAGTCGTAATGTGTGTATGGCATTCTAACATCAGGCAGAATAACACAAAAAATATGATCAGCTGCCCACACTCTGTGTTGGCATATACCATTCGAAGTCGTTTGCAGCACTGGGGAATTTCAGCACGGCGACCACTGTTTATGATTACCTTCGACTTTAGATCACAGGCATTTTCATCTGCAACGATGCGACAAATGGCGAACATGAACAAATGAATGGCACAACATTGTCTTTTCAGACAAATCACGATTCTGCTTTCAACACCATGATGGTCCCATATAAGTGTGATATTGTGACGAGAGGTTGCATAATTTACAATATGTACTGCAATACCAATCCTTCACCTGGAGCTATAATTTAGTGTGAGGTTAGATTTTAGCCCCCCTTCCCCATAATCCATGATTGGAAAATAACTTGGGCAGCATGCCCCATTCGCATTTATGCTAGATCAACTTTGGTAACTTGTGAAAGCAGCATGGACATAACCCAAGAACACATCTAAAGATTCATTCATTTAATACACATGAAGCAGCAATTATTGAAAAACATAATGGCAACATGAAGTGTTGATTTCTTCCTATTCCTCAAATCAAAGAGAGCTTATTTTCAATCATTTCACCTTTGTACTTTGTGCTATTTGTCTAATAAATATGGCTTTGACATCTTCTGTCCTCCTTAGTGTTGCATTTTGAAACGGCAGCTGTGTAAATTTAGAAAAGGAAAAGCAATATAATATGTAAATATATGAGTACATCCAAAACTTTTAACAAAAACAATTTATATAAATTTCAAATTCTAAATATGTAGAGTTTAGAAGAACTGAATTAATTTTTATAATTATGAAAAATTTATCCTTAGTCTTTGAAATAGCTGAAATAAATGTGGTTGGATCTTGAAATATAAATAAACTATTGTTAATATTCGTAGAATGATAAAGAAAAAAAATGTTTTTTGACAGGAACATTTCAAATTAATTCCAATTAATACCGAAAGACACTTTTATATATTGTAGATCGGGGGCCTGATGGCCGAGTGGCTAGCGCTCTGGCTCTCGGTACCATAGGTATCGGGTTCAAATCCCGGCTTGCCCATGGGTGTTTGTAGTGGTTCGGAATCCACGTTAAACTGTAGGTCCCGGTCCTAATAGGATCGTAGAGCGCTGCGGGGGCATTGTTACTCCGCGTCCGTGGCTTACCATCAAGTTACATGCGCCTCCTGGGTAATGCAAAGTGAGTAATGTCTGTGCAGCACTTGCCTTAAGGCATCAAAGACAATTGTCTAAGTTGGTTGCCAGCTGCATTAGAACGAAAAAGAAAAAAAAATATTGTAGATCGAATATTTTTAAATGATATCATTAACTATAGGTTTTGCATCAGATTTGCAGTTATTAATGAACAGTCATATGATGAAATACCTGATAATTAACAGGTATAATTTGTCAAACTACCAACAATATGCTATTTTTAACATATTATATTGACTTTAAAATTAAAAATCTTGTGAATACTACTATATACTGGCAAACATTTTCCAACAGGAATTTAAAAATTCATAAACAGCCAAATATGGTATAAAGTATTTGAATATAAAAAACTTTATAATGTGAAAGTGGCAAAATGGTCTTGTATAGTTTTTATTTTTTTATTCTTAATAGAACAGATTCGGTTTGCTTTAAATATAATAAATAAAATAGACAATAAAAATTTAATTTTATGTAATATAAGAAATACCTTAAATTTATTTTGTCTAAGTGTTTTGAATTATTATGAATGACAAACAATTTAGTATTTTTCATAAGAAATAATGAATATTTTAGAATTCTGATAAGTCACTTCAATCTTCAAAAATTAATCTATTGTTAAAATTAAGCAAATTAATTTTCCTAAAGTTTATTTTACCAACTATTCCAATTTTAAACTTCCAATCTATATTTTGTAACTTCATTACTTTCATATCCTTCTCCAAATAGGAAAAAAAAAATCTATTTGACATTCAATATATAAATTCATGAACATAACAGATTTAAACATATATAAATGACTTAGCATAATACAGTCGCCTAAAATTTGCGTTTTGCAATATAATTAGAGTAGAAGGAATTGTTTTAAAAAAACAGCTCATTAAACGTAAAAGTATGTTTAATTTTATGAATTTCAAAAAAATGATGCAAAGTTTTGATATTAGAGATAAAAATATAAATAAAAGTTTATGCAGGTAAAATATGTTTCAAAAGTTGTTATATTCTAAAGAAAAGTTTGAGTTTTATACTAAGAGAAAATATACAATAAATAAAAAACATGAGCTTTTTAACTTCAAGTAGATAATTTAGAATATGTCAGTATAACTTCTTAAATTTATAATGAATTTGATTTATAACACACAACTTTTTTTTCAAATTAGATAAAACAAATAAAATTTGGAAAATTGTAAAGCACTAAGTTTTTGTTAAGATCTATATAATAAAAAGAAAAATTATTCCTTTTTTAAAAAATGAATTATTTTGGAGAATATTATAAGCCATTTAATGAATTATTTAAAAGAATATTGAAATTTGATATCTTACCAGATCTTTCTCCTTGACAAAAGTGGCATTATTGACATAAGTTAATGCATCTTCATTTAAAGATGATCTACTACAGAAAGAGTAGAATGTGTCACCAGTTACATAATTTTCTTGACTTTCATATGAGGCATGATTTAGTAGGCCATTAACAGCGGTGTTGTGAAAAATGTTAGAACTTGTAACAGTTTCAGAAGATAAACTAGGAGAGTCATCCAGAACATTAGTTTTTTGAGAATCATCAAAGTTTAAGATCTGGCTCCGATATAACGATCGATTTTTCTCCACAGAGTTATTATAACTACTTGTTATAGAATCTGGAATATGATAACTTAATGGCTCTTCAGATATTATCATGGAATGAGATGATGATTGTGAAAGAGGAGAATCACAAAATTTAAATGGTACATTTTTTTCAGCCTCCAAAATTTTACTATCAGCCATACATGACGATAAAGAATTTAATTCTGGAGCATTACCATTTTGTTGAGTATTTAAACTATCGTGATTTTGAACAAAATTAGAATGAGAAAAAAATTCAATATTTTCATAATCACTTGTATTATTTCTAAATTGCTGCCTAACAGGATTTGCAGTATCCCTTTCAGGGGGTGAATGTATTTTACAGTTCATAAATTTATTATGACAATTAGGGTACATGCAGCAATTAGATTCCATTGAAAATTTGTTAGCAGTCAATAGATTCTTAGACGAATGGCGATTAAAATCACTGTTAGCAACAAATACATTTTTCTGAATTGGTAATGATGGTACATGATGCTGACTTGAAACTTCACATAAATTTACCGATTTGTTACATGTTAAATCAGAAATATGATCTACTGCAGGAATTTGCTGCACATTGTTGCAATGCTGAACTTCGCTAGGTATTTTTGAGTAAAATTTCGTTTCCAAATTATGAGAAATACTAGCTTTTCTTTCTGATTCATTTGAAAAGGTTTTATTGATACATAGATTTGAAGGTCTTATGTTATTTTTTAAATCAATTTTTTCAGGCTGAACTATGGCACTGTTAATATATGCTTTTCTTGAATTTGTAAAAATGCTCTTATCACTAGAATTATTAGTGTTTTGCAAAGGAGAAAATTGTTTGCTTCTTGGCTTTTGATTTTGGAATGTAACTTGGACATTTTCATAAACTGATGAATATGATGGATTATCATAAGAAGAATTTGAATTATATGGCACTTCATCAAACTGAGGCACTATATTAACATAGTCTTTAGATTTGTTTTTACTAAGAAAATTACTTGTCCTAAAAAGAAAAATAATCTCATGTTAATTATCAAGGAAAAATTTTTTAAAGTAAAGTTAAAAGACAAATAATAAATGTAGTACTAAACATTTTATATTACTTTTATATTTTGACTTATTTATTGAAGAACTAAAGTAGTATTTTTAAAGAATTCACTTAAATGTTATACATGATCATAAACATAAATGAAAACCAGTGTTTTCATAAGTGAATATTTAAATACTAATGTCTGAGTCAAAAGTTGCTAGTAAAAAAATCCAAAAAGAGGCATTTTTTAAGCAAAATGTTTTACAACATAAATTATTTATTAGTTAGTTGAAGAAAAAAAGAAACAGATGGAAATTTGAATGATTTTAACATATGCTAGGGAAATATGTATAAGATATTAGGTTATCCCATATGAAATGAACATTTGAGTACCAATTTTTAAAAGGCAACAAAAACAAATTGTTTGAACATATTTAATCAAAGCATGGTTCATTTGCATCAATGCATTTCAGCTATCAATTACAAAGCATTTTTATGCCTGTTACAAAAAATAAACCTTTGATGAGTCAATGCCAGAAAAGGCTGCTTATGACAACTTCATGATTAATAAAGAACTCCTTCTTTAAAACCTAATCTAAATATTTAAAGAAGTTGTAGTGAGTAGAAGACAAGTCTGGTGAAATGGGTGGATGAGGCAGAACCTGAAATTTTAACTAGTTCAGTATAACTTGTGAAACATGAGGTCTTGCCTTATCATGGAAAAAAACACTTTTTTGATTCATCAACACTGTTCTGATAACAATTTCTGATGCACAATATAAATTTGTTGACAGTAATACTGTGAATTAATTTTTTGACTTATTCCTAGGAAGTTGTAATGCATAACTCCCCTTTGATTCCCAAAAACCATGACCATTGTCTTCTTAGGATGCAAATTTGGTTTGGGTACATGTTTAGGCTTTTCATCTGCATCCAACATATATGCTGAACATTTACGACTATCAAACAGTATTCACTTTTCCTCACAAGTAATAACAAATACTCAATGATGAGCAAACCTGCAAGTGTGTAATTTCTGTCCATATGTCAGTTCGAGTTGAGCCCATTTCTCAAGTTTTTTCATCTATCCAAACACTGCAAGATATCTCGATCCTGTTACTATGCCAACTCTAAAATCAACAGCAAGTTCTTTAACAGTTATTGTAGGGTAAACTTCACCTTTTGCCTTCAGAACATCATTAAAGAGGATGCTTTTAGGTCTTCCCTAGGGTTCATTTCTAAACTAATATCTCTCGATTTCGACTTCTCAAACCCTCACCTGTGGATGCATTAGCTGTATCATTCCCAAATGCAGCATTATTCACACAGAAAAATGATCACTACTTTGTTGAGTTCCATATTCCCATTTGTTTACGATTTTCTTAAAATATCGAAAATTATATGCAAAGAAAAAATTTTTTTTTCCTAATGCAGCTGGCAAACACTTAGACAGCTTGGTCTTGGATGCCTTGAGGCAAGCTCTGCACAGACATTACTCACTTTGCATTACCCAGGAGGAGCGTGTAATTTGAAGATAAGCACGGACGCGGAGTAACAATGCCCCCGCAACGCTCTACGACCATATGAGACCGGGACCTACGGTTTAAAGTGGATTCCGAACCACTACAAACATCCATGGCACCGCCGGGACTCGAACCCGAAACCTGTGGTACCGAGCGTCAGAGCGCTAGCCACTCGACCATTCAGGCCCCACGCAAACAAAATATATAATAAGACATCACAGAATAAACAATAAAATAATATGTAATTATTTCAATTTAATTTAATACGTGATTATTTCTTATTTAATTTAATACTGGTACATAGTATATATATATATATATATATTATAGAACCTCAGCTAATAATAAGTTCATTTCATATGGGTTCAATTGTGAACATTTACCTGAAAGAATAAGAATTCATTTTTGGCATAATTTTTTTCAAATCAATGTTGTCTCTAAATTCCTCATAAAATAACTTTAAATTTATTTTTTATTTATTTACCTCATAAAAACTTTTAATTATACCATTAAATCTTTATTTATGAAATTAATTTTTTTCCTTATGAACTGCTGGTATGAATTGCTATTTTCCTGGAGTTGTTTTCACATTGAACAAATAGAAAAGTACATGTCCACTCCACATGCATAAAAACACAAGTGAATTTCAGTTCTTAAATTTCAATTTTCTTTTCTTTAAAAAAATAACAGGTTAACAGAAAAAGGAAACAAATGATAAGAAATCTTTATAAATGCCCACTGTGCTCTCATTATAAGCAGGTAAACATTCTTATCTGCTGTACATTAATTTCTACTGATGTACAGCAGGTATTTCAACAATTCTATTTTTAACAATTTCAATAATTTAATTTCTACTTCTAACAACAAAAATTAAAAATCATATTTATGTGGGTTTTTACCCCTCCTAAAAAATCACAATAAAACTACAATAATCAAGAGGCAAATCATTATCAAAATTAACAAAAACAGATGATTCTTGATAAAGCATATAAGATGTTGACAATTATATTTCTTATTTTGTGAACTTTGAGCTATAACCAAAAAATAAATTAAAGAAATTGATGCATCAAGTTTATTACAAGACAAATCAATGCAAAAATTGCAATGACAGACTAAAGTCCTTTCTATATTAAAATATGTTATTAATAATTTTATAAAGTATATTTAAAAGGAATTGCTTTAATATGTTATATAAAGTGCCATTAAAAAAATTTTTTTTTTGAGAATCAAGATGTAATTCACTGTTCTATATAAAAGATTTTAACTGTTTGATATGCAGTGTTTTCCAAATGAAACCTTCAATCCAGAAAGGCTATTCTAGCTGCTTCGAATGTTTTTAAATGGTATTGTTTATCTAAAAACAAGATTTACAAAGATAAAAAAAATATGCCTTTCTTTTCTCATAGATAATAATAAAGTTTAGACATAACTACACTTGAACTGCATCATCATAGCTAAATTTAAAATCTAAGAGTGTCACTCATGATAATATAATGTTAATTTTAAGAAAGTAACTCAGTAATATTCAATTTTTCGGTGGTTTCCACACTTAGACTCCAACATATCTAGGAAATACAGAATTTTTTTATATGTATTGTAGTTCTTCACAGAGATAGAATATTCTTAATCCTATCATTGAAATAACTAATAAACTAATAGCTTACTTTAAAAGGTTTTTTAAACATTATTTTGTATAAAGGGATGTTCATTTATTGATATTTAAAGGTTAAGGAATATCAAAGGCAACAGAAAAATTTCTAGATATTAAAGCAAAGTTTCTCTCTCAATCTATCCTTTTTTTTCAATCATATAAAGATACTTGATTTTGATGCTGATTTTTTTAAAATTTTTGAAGAAGTTCATGACACCATTATTACTGATGGTTTGAACTACTTTTTCAATAATAATAAAAGTAACTTTATTAACAACTGACAAACCTCAAAATTTCCTGCAGCTATAACATTGTTTTCATCAAAGCAGTAAAATTTGTATCCACAAGAATTAGTTCATTACAGTTATTAACATCTAACAAAAAATAGAATTTAAAAAGGTCATAAGTAGAAATCTCTTGTATCAATATTTACTTCAAAATTTAATAAGTTTTTGAGAGTAAATTCAACAGTTAATCTAAGCCACTTCAAAATGAAATGCTATATAACAGAAAAGAATTAATCAACAAGTACTAAATGGATTCATTTCTAGAGACGAATAATAACAATATATATATTTTTTAATTTTACAAGATGTCAGTAAAATATTGGTTAAATATTTTTAAAAAAAAATGAAAATTGAAATCAAGAAATGTGAAAATGAAAATCCTCCAAAATAGCAAAAGTTTTTAATAATATGAACATATACAACATTTAATCCAAATCAAGGCATAAATATAAGTAAAATTTTTTTATTACAATCAACTTTGTTTTACAAATTTATCAGCCAGATATAAAAAATGGCCAACTATTAAATTCTGGTTTTTCAATTAAATTCTTATATGGAATTAATGATGAATATTTAGTTTTTGATTTAGGTAAAGGTAAAATATATTTTAAATCAATAAGGAAATATACAATTACCTCCACACAACAATTGTCAGTGTTCGAAATGCTGACTCAATAAGTTGTACAGCATCTGCCAAAGAGAGACACTGAATGCCATTAATTTTTATAACATGGTCTCCTTTTTTAAGCTCTCCTTGTTGATCAGCTTTTCCACCTTGTATTATCTATATTTTGTAAGCATAATCTTTAAAAAAATAGCAATTAAAAGAAACATAGCAATAATTAATTTTATAATGTAGTTAAAAATAAAAGAAATTTAAATTTCTTAAAGTAGATAAATTAAAATAAGAAAGAAATGAAATAAGAAAAATAATAAGGTAAAAAAATTTGAAAATAATAAAAAACTTTTTAAGTAATTAAATTTTTTTTATTTCTAAAACATTAATTTAATTATATCTTTAGGAAAACATTAAAAATTCACTGAATTGCAACTAAACCATCATACATAATAATTTAACATGTAACAGGTTAACTTGAATAGCACACTACACTCAGAAATCTAATCAGTGACAATTGAAAGCCATAATCAATTTTTTGTAATAATGAAGAAGAGAATAAGTAAAAATGAAGAAGAGTTGTTTTAAAAAACTTAAGAATAATATTCTAAATAATATAAAATACTTGAAAATAAAGAAATATTATTATTATACATGAAATAGATCATCTTTTTTTTAATTTTTAAACGAAATTCAAAAGATTTTATTGTTAATAGCAGTCATTAAAGACGATACATGTCAATGTTTTTTCATATAAATGTTTGCCACTTTTAATTAAATCTGGCAAATCAAATACATGTTATTTTGAATATAAATTTAGATGCTATTTGTACATACACAAATAGCTCATTTTAACGGAATTTATTTAAATGTTGTACATTAATAATTAAAAAATAGTTTTAAATTATTTAATGATTTTACTTGAAATGTCAGTAATAAAAAAAAAATCTTTTTTTTTAATAAAATAACTCGTAAGAAAATTATGTCCAGAGGATATAGTAACTGGATATACTATTTAGATAAATATTCAGAAAACATCAAAATTTCTTAAACTTAATAGTAACAAAACACATTTATGTATGAAAAATAACATACCTAAAATTACAAAGAATTTTTAGTATCTTGCAATAATAACAGAGAAAATATAATTCATTCTTTAAAACAAATGACTAATAGAAATTTTTCACCTTTATTAAATAAGAATTTTAATGTATGTCAGACATATATATCTATTAAACAAAAACAGATTAAATTAATAATAATAACGAAGAATTTTTTAAAAGTATGGTTAAGATATTTAATACTCTCAATTTGATATTTTCCTTATTTAATTTTATTTTCAGAATTCCGATATT
This sequence comes from Caerostris darwini, assembly GCA_021605075.1. NCBI lineage: Eukaryota > Metazoa > Arthropoda > Arachnida > Araneae > Araneidae > Caerostris > Caerostris darwini. The sequence continues at coordinate 58,650 of BPLQ01014663.1, forward strand.
TTTGCAGCAATCAACAGTTTAAAATGTTTCATATTTTACAATATATATATATATATATATATATATATTACTCCATACTCCATTTAACTCCAGAATACTTATAAATAACGCTTAAATGAAGGAGGAATAATAAAAATTCAGTCTAACACCAAAAAATATTATGAATTTACTAAATAACTAGCTTAATTGGCGGAAAATAATAATATACAATTAAGTACAAAAATAAACTTACTTCATTGACAATCACGATAGATCTGTTTTCATCTTTAGTTTGCAAATTGAATCCCCAGGGTTTTCCACCTTTAATAACAATTTCAATTTTTCCAACTTTTTCTGTCATTCTTTCTGTGGGGAGATTTTGATCATTGGGGCAGATCGGGGCTGGCGAACGCTATTTTAACTACAACAATCACACAATATGCGAAAGAGCACAGAACATTCCAAAGCCCATAACAACTCAATTCAGGTGAGTCAACAGGTATAAAAACATACTCCTGTCATCTGGTGGAAGCGCATACCAAAACTTGCTTAAAGTTTTGCTTGCCAGATTCAATGAGGTATTTCAAACTACTTTATATACATGCACAAGTCTTTTGACCAGTGACGGATTTAGGTTCGATGGCGGCCAAGGCCCAAGTTAATTTGACGCTCTTATATATAATAATAATAATACGAATAGTAATAATGAATTCGAATTAATTTAGGAATTGAATTTAGGCATGAATTATATACATATATATATTGGTATAACAACTAAACATACAATTTAGAATAAATTTCTTTTAATTAAGAAATAAATCATATCTATCTAATTAATCATATAATATATTTGTTTCTTGCCTTCATCCATTCGAAAGTATTAATGACATCCTCATACTTAACTTCGTGTACTAATTGTGTTTCAATGCTTAATAATGCAAGTGCATTGAGCCTATCTTGCTGCATACCTGCACTTAAATAATTTTTCACTCTTTTCAGGGTGGAAAACAACAAAAGTATAATTAAATATGCTGAATTAATATTTTGTGTTATAACTATGAGCAAACAAACGCTACATTTAGATTTTTTAAGAAAAATTTATGAAAAATCTAATGTCAATAGATAAATGCTATACTTAACCAAAAATTTTTTTAGTACCTGTTAGATATTTTAAATTTCACTACTTTCACGATTAATTGTTTTAAAAAATAATTCTATCCATTAAATATTGACACCTTGAGGTTGTCAAAGCAAGCAAAGGAGCATTAAAATTCGGTCTTACAGTTGATTAAATTCTTTAGGGGGTCATACAATTTTTATTTTCATTTCATGAACAAAATGTACATAATGAATTGCAATAATTTTAAAGATATTCATATCAGTTGTTTGCTGAGGTTTCTATAAAAATATTAGTCGATGTCAGTTTATGACCATAATAGTAGGCATTTTTGTGAGACTAGTACAGTCATTCAATGAAATAAATGAGCACCAGTCTCTCTTTAATGAATAAATCCAGATTATCATATCTTTATATGAATAAATCCAGATTATCATATCTTTATATGAATAAATCCAGATTAGGAAATGTAGAAACGATAAAACAATTATTTTTAATTGTGCAGGATTACTCACGATTTCTAGGGTGTGCTCAGAGAATTGTTGTGCATTGTTATAGTCGAAATATACAAATTAAAAAATGCTTAGAATGAGCATGTTAGGGTTGTATTTTTATGATATGTAAGATAAAACTATAATTTATGTAAGGTAAAATTAAAAATGCAAAGTGATAAATATTTTTACTGAACATGCGCTACACATGTGTGGAAATGAATAGTCATGGGGGAGGTCGACAGAATACTTTGCCGTAAAGAAAATTGGTGATGTGTCATATGGACGTTTCAAGGACAATCACTCGAAAATAAAAAATGGTAATCCCGACAGTGGAATAGAAAAGTCTGGTGTCACCCAATGCAAAGTTTAAATTTGTCACCCTCCTGTCTACCAAAATATAAAATGAAATTTATTGAGAAAGTAATTATTTATTCAATTGAATAAGCAAAGAGGGCGTAACGCTAATTATTTTGTAAAATAAATTTTATAAATAAAAAGGATAAAATGCCTTTTTAATGTATAAGCTAGTTTAACGTACAATGTAAGAAATCTTTTTTACAGTGTTAGTAGCTAGTGCATAACTTTATTATTATTATAAAACAATTTAAGGAAAAACTCAATTGTCTGTTTTGCAAATTTTGAAATTACGTCATCCAAATCGATACCTTCAACTACACTGTTTTCAATCGACAAAATATCTAAGCTACAGAGTCGTGCTTGGTTCCTCATGCATCTGAGATAGTTCTTAATTAATTTGAGTTTTGAAGAAATTCTCGGATAAGATACATAGACTTTGTATTTTAGGTATCCCCAAAGCCAGAAATCGATGTGATGGAAATCGGGGGACCTCGGTGATCATGAAAACGTGAAAAGGAGGGAGAAAACTCTGTCCCCAAACTGTTATTCTAAATAACGTTTTACAGGAGCACATGACGTCATCAACATGACGTCAGACAAAGCATTTCGCTGTTGCAAATCAGTAATTACGTAATTACTCAAATTTGTAGACCTTCGACCGTAATCTCTTCCAAAAAGATGGGGCAGAGAATGAAGGTGCTTGTTATACCATACTACACAGTCACTTTTTTTTTTTCGTGTAATGGAAGTGCAACCACATCATGGAGAATATTCTCTGCCCAGTGCACGCAGTTCTTCGAATTAAAGCTAACATATATAGCGCAAAATTAGGGTGACTTTACTGACTTCCCTAGCTCTGGCTCTTCTTAATGGCTCGTTTCCATCGAGGCGTGAGGCGGTGACGCGTCACGCGGCAGGGAAAAAAATTTTTTCGACCCGTTCACACCGAAACTTCAGAAATCGCTTTACGCCTAGTGAAGTTCCAGTTACTTCTACTAGATGACAGATCTACTATTGGCTCAATCCAAGTCACATGACGCAGTAAGCATTTGAGAGTTGAAAGTTGGTCAACTCGAAATGATGGATTTCAACCGGTTTCAGGAGAACGCTGTGAGGCTAGTGATTGGTCAACGCTTCACTTTTCAACGCCTCACGCCTCGGTGGGAACGAGCCTTAAGAGTACTCATTGAAATCTCTCGACTATCTCCTGTATTCCTAAAATAGCATTCAGTTTGCATATCACACTGTTCTAATTATTTAATGTACTAATATGTTAAATTTAAGGAAAACAATACAATTGCTTCTTCCCAAATATTAATAAATAATATTGGGTAGAAAATTTTAACTTTAAACTAATATCTGACATGCGAAAAAATGAATAAATACAAAAGAGAGGTTTTAAATAAAACTCTTAACGTAAACTATTAATTTTCAATTTTAAAAACAAAGCTTTGGTATAACTAAATTCCTAAAGAATCAATATAAAATTTTCTTTACCAAAATAAATTTTGTCAAGTTAACAAGTTGGGAAAGAAATCATAAAGTAATTTTTAAATAAAACAGAAAGAAATTGAAGAATTATAAATTGATTTAAAAATCACATTAAGAATATAGCTTTTATTAATTGCTTTAAATAAAAGAAGAAATTATTAGCTGTAATCCATTTCGTAAAATATAATGCAATGAGGAAAAAATAATGAAAATCAGATTTAAAAAAATTAAATGCATAAAATAAAAAAATCATTTGCTGAAATAATTATTCGTAAAATTAAATTGAAATTTTTTTTTTTTATCAAATCTTTGTTTTGTCTTAACAATTAAGACCCACAAGTTTCAATACAGTTACGAATCACTCCGATGTTGCCATCTAGAAAAAGCTTTCAATAAAAGGCAAAAAAAGAAAAAAAAACCTATTCTTATCAATTTATACCATAGAGTAGTAACATAATAGAGGGCGTATCCTTATTCAATAGAAACAAAAGTTGGAACAAACATTTCCCGTCCTTTTCGTACTACTGTTGACGCAGTATCAGAACTTTTTCCCTATGAGCATTTATTTACAAAACGTAAACATGTTAGGACTCGATTTTTAAAATTCCGAGAAATTCCTGAAATTGTTCTTCTCAAATCATACATTGATTTAACCATGTGTTGGCAAGCAAACAAAGCTTTTAAACCATTATATATTCTATAACATTCTATTCATTCAATGTAAAAAATAAATAAAACTAATGCGTACTTGGGAAATGTATAAGGCCCTCCTTTCACAAAATTCACGAAACAGCCACAGTATAATAAAAGCTCATTTTTTCTCTGTAACGCTAGTAAACAGAATGACAAGCCATCGTGTCACTCCTGACAATGTGACAGTCACTCCTGACAGTTTCAGGCATATTGTAAAAGTCACGTGAGGATTATGTTTGCCCAAATTACAACAACTGATGCGCGTTTTATTAAATTACTACTTTACAGTCCATACCCTCGTCCACTAAAACAGTTTAGTCAACGTCACTTCCGGTTCACTCAAAAGCACGCGCATTCTCTGTGACATCACTTCCGTCGCACTAAACCCACGTATACTACTTGCACAGGTATAATAATGATTTTTTCGTCCTACAAGACAATAATGCAAGACTACACAGATCCCTTATAGTGGAGAATTACCTTCGTAAGGAGACTATTGTGCTTACGGGTACTTCAGACTTGAATCCGATTTAGCATATTAGGGATTCTCTAGTGAAACGTACTGATACATTTAACCCGTCTTCTATAACCTTTCAGGATTTTCGAATTGTTTTGACATATCAAAGGTTTTGCTGCCAACTGAGCTAATAGGCAAGATCATTTTGAGCATGGAACATCGCCGTATGACTGTTTGAAATGATTATGTTCAATATATTTATATTTTTGCATTTTGTATATTATCAAAACAGAAAATAAGTATATTGTTTTACTTTTGTGCTTGATTTGTTAAGACCTGTCTGGTTGTTTTTGCCAAATTTCATTAAATTCCAATGAATAGAGGTTTCGCAATCGCAATTTTGTCTTAAGCCTCTTTTGAAAACTAGTGTATTTTATCGAATGTATGCAAGCGCTACACCAGTGTGGTGAGTGGGTATGATAGAGGCGACTAAAATGAAAGAACAGTGTCTCGAAGTATAATTAGACGTCTCTGCCTCCAGGGGTCTGGTCTTCCAAGTCGGGGATTAAGCTTAGGGATAATAACATCAATCCTGAAAACTTCTTTGTTTCACAGTCTGAAATGGAAAACCACCGACTCTCTTGTCGGAAATGGAAATTTGGTGCACTGGACAGAGCACAATTGTTAAGAAATCAAACAGGATTTTCTACAGATGTTATGACAAAAAGCACATAGAAGTACTGGTTTCTTAATTAGTGAGTAAAAGCATTTGTTTTTGGATTTTATATCTTTTACATCAATATTATGCAAAATCCGTATTAGAGGCAAATTTTTCAATTACAATGTTAAAAATGCGCATATATCTACAGAAGACAAGGGAATTGAAGAAAAGGAAATATTGTATGAAGAACTCTCAGAGTGTTTTAAAAGATGTTCGTAAAATGATGTAAAGTATTATTGATGTATGACTGACTACAAAATATAAAAGATATTGTACTTGGTGATCTAAATGCAAAGACTGGCAAAGAAACAGGAGCTTAAATATACTAATAAGAGGTATAGTGCCCATAAATAATGAAATAATAACGGACTACGCACGTTTATTTTAATTGATTGTTTTGATTTATGCGAATTTAGAAAATTACGAAAAGTACCCTAATTTTTCAAGGTAAGTAAAGTCTTTTTATGCGATTTTTTTTATATGTGCATTTTTGTAGAACGAAAACAAATATAAAGAGCATAAAAAGACAGTACAGAAATTACAGTATATCTAATCATTTTTTAGACGAATGGGATATCAAAAATATTTTTTTAATAATTACGAACGAGATCATGGTTTTTATATTTTTTATATTTAAAATCTAGAATTCCGTAGCAGTCAAGGATTAATTATTGAAAATTTGGAAATTTATAATAGTTAAGGTTTGCGTTCATCAAAAGTTCTTCCCTTTTAGATGTTGTTTATTTTTAATTTGCTTATAGATGATCTCGTTTTCTTCGAGTGAAAGGGAAACTGGGCAGCATGATGATTGAAGTTTAGCACCTTTGTCTAAAGACATGGTGGTAGAAGTCAACTGTAAATGGGGTTCTTCTTTGAATGTCCGCTTTAAGAATGTCGGCAGGAAGCCTCTTGTCCTGGTCATTGACTCTGGCAGGAGTTCTTTGTACAGGGGTCCGCGACTATGTACCTTTTTTCCTTCGGAACTTCCAACGGATCATCACGGAGATTACTCACTCTGTCTCCGCTCTGCTTCTCGACGTCTTTCCTCTGATTTTTTTCTCATCCATTCCACTCTCTTTTCGACGTCTTCATGACCTCTTATATGGCCTTCCAGATCACACGCCCTTCATTCATTATTAGACAGCTTTTTCTCTTAAAATTCTCCTCTGCGACTATTAGTCCTTCCATTAATGGGGGGTCAATGCCGAATTAATCAGATCGAAGAAACGGCTAGTTCTTTTGTAAGCCAAAGGTCAATTTCACCCGTACGGGAAGCATTTTTTCAAAACATGTGTATTTATCATCCTATATACCACCAAAGCATTCTGTTTCCGTTCGGAAGAGATGCCCTATCAATAAATACGCGAGCACAGATAATTTCACAAGTCACAGCTGTCTTAATAAATTTTCACTATTGACCACATGTGGCTTGAAGTTTCGCAAGACCCCGCCAATTAAAACACCGCACAAAAATATCATTTACATTCGCGGTTGCTGCGAAGGAAGGACTTGTTTTCCCCGGAACCAGTTACCCCTTGATCAGATCCTATTCACATCCGGTAGGGGCTAGAGACCATCATATACACACCATTCCAACAGACGTATATAAAATATATCACCACGACGCATGAATTATGCAATGATAACACACAATTTTACTTTAATACAAAATATATATATATATATTTATAAATACATATTGGCATCCATAACGACACGACAAAATACTATACTATAAATATCGGGTGATTTGATAGATTGCGCAATGGATTACGGAACTGGGTGATCTAAGCAGAAATTCGATATAAGAAAATGAACCATAATCTTCTGTGCCTATACCAGGTTTGGGAACGAAACAATAAATCAGTAGGCTGGAATGTTCTTCCATTGGATTCAAGGAGAACACGAAGAGTTTGAGGACCCTATTCCACCTTGGAGATGCCACTCCCTGTTGATATCCATTTCAAAATGGGGAGGCACAATGTATTTGCAATGTAGCAGCTGTTACGTCGAAACCCAGCTTCTCCCGCCTGGGGGAGGTCAACGCCCTATGCCCGGAAAACATCCTGTTTGTGGGGGTGTCTGGCAGGGGGTGAGGGCCAGGGAGAGAAAGAAGGAATGTAAGTAAAAGGAGTTGAAACTTAGCGACCAAAGGAAAAGGTTCGTGTTAGCGGTCCATCCATGAGTTGCGATGGCTGCATAATTCATTGAGTTCAACCCCAGCGACCATCAAGAAAGGTTGCTTGTGGCAGTCCATCCATGAGCGCGATGACTGCATAAATAATTGAGTGTAACCCCAGTGAAAGGTTATGTGGGCAGTTCCATCTTCGAGTTTGATGACTGCCAAAAATAAAGGAGTTTTATTTACAGTCCACTGTGTCGAGTAATTATTGGAGTTTGTTTCTTGAGTCCGAACTATCGAACAGCAGCCTCCTAGTGGTGCATCCTGTGTAACTTTGAATCTGCTGAATATCTGCCATTCTTGAGGCGAATGATTTCAGACTGAAAGACCCGACATTTGAAAACAATATACTAGAGTATAAATTCAAGCCATTTTTTAAATATTTAACAAAAAATAAGATAGTATTTATTACAAGAGTATTTAATTGAATTAGATTTTAAGAATGACCATCATTACAAATTTAACGATTACCATCTTATCTTATTCTTTTATTTAGCATTATTTTTTCTACCAGGAAGAGCAACTATTAGTAACAATTCTAAAAATAAAATAATATAAATTCCGACATTTCATAGAAATCTTTACTTTAACGGGAATTAAAATAAGAATACAATGACAGAAACATTCACATTGTTTCATTTCATGAAATAAAAGTATACAAAAAAAGTATTAAATGTTTTATTATATATATGAAATCCCTCACTAACCACTTCTATATATGAAATTAAAGATTGACTTGGTGCTTGTAATTATTATAAAAAAGTAACACTGAGAGGCCAAATTTTTCCTCAAAACAATTCCTAATTTTATATTTTTTGTAAAATTAACCAAAAAACAAGTAAAATAAAAAAAAATTTTAAAGTCAATTCCTACTTTTTTTTCACTCTATTGCAGAAGGTCCTTTATAAATAATTTTCATTCATTTTTTTTTAAGTTTATCTGGCGCCATCTATTGGTAGATATATGCAACTTAAATCTAAAAAAAACTAAAATTAATTAAATTTAATTACTGAATTAATATTCGAAAAAACTGTACTAACATCAAGTGTCATCCACTACAAGTTAAAAAAACAATGTATTTGAACTTGAGTAGATGAATAAAAGTATTTTATTAACGATTGAAAATTCGAACAAGATATATATAGGGAGAGTGTGAGCTAATAGAAGGAATTGAATAATAATACTAATAATGAAAAAATTATAATTTGCTCTTTTTTATGTAAATAACAAATGTAATTTTTGATAACAAAATTACGACAAAATGGAGTGGAAAAAATAATTTGCTGGATTTCTTATTCGCATTTGTTTTTAGAATGTAATATCTTATTTATTTGGAATTTGAAATAATATATTTATCTGATTTTTATGCGTTGGTTTCATGTCTTGGATTTAAGGCCTATTTCTTATATATTTATGAGTTTTAGTTATTTTTTTTATGATGATTATTTTTACTTATATGTCTACTCTAAATTATGATTAAATGACCTTAAGATCCTCTAATTAAAGAAGTGAAGCGATTATGGAAAGAATTTTCTGCTTTTTGGAATTTTCATAAATTAGAATTTCGCGTGGTTTTTTAACATTTTTCCGTAACTAAAAGTGGAATAAAATAAATTGCATTATTTACTGAAGATTGGCAATGTTGGGACTATATATGAGTATTTTAGAAATCCTTAATATTACCAATAATATATGTTCAATTCACTATTTAAAACTTTTCAGTTAATTGCCTGTTTATTTTATTACTGGAGCTCGAAACCTATGCAAGGATTTTTAATACTAGATTTACATATATTGAAGTATAATCCGATCAGCTATCGCGTTGAAAATTGACAAGCGACTATGCCTGTTAGATCCAAACTCAGCAATGTAATAGGGAAGAAAGCTCATTTTGGAAGTGTTTTAATTACGATGAAAATAGTTACTTCTAACCTCCACCTCAATGGAGTTTTCCAATCTACGGATATATCATGCCATTTTCGCTATGCTTCGTAATAAAAAAATAAATGAGTAATGAACTGAATAGCTTAAGATCTTTATAAAGTTGTTTAAATAATAACTTGTATTGATATGGATATCATAAGGAAAATAAATGGCATAGTCAATGGTAAGATACGGTAGATCTTTTTTTTTAGATATAAAAACTTTATATTCTTTTTATAAAAAATTTATCTTTTATCCGACGGGGTGTGTGGGAGGGGGAGGGAGGCTCATGCATTAATTATATTAATTATTGGTTGCATTTAATTATATTAATTATTTAAATTATTATTATTCTCTCCTGATTTCTCTGTAATTTTCTCATTAATAAAATTTCAGAATGCATTAGTCAATAAATCATTGTTTTCCCAATAGATGGCGGCACAGTTCGGATCTTCAAATTTTTCTGATGTCTGCTAACGGCTAAAGGAACGAATTCAAATTGTCGTTAAAATCTCTTTCATTGATTTAAGAAGTGACCACAAATAAAATTTCTTTAGTATTTTTAAAGAAATTAAATTGATATTTTTTTATATCTCACCTGGCACACAACTTATTCAAATGTGAATTGTGAATTTTTACTTCAAATTCTTTAAAATAAATAAATACCATTTTTTAGTTCACTTTCTCAACTATACTAATTCATGATAATTTATTTATTCATAGCTTGTAAAGCATGATAAAATCGGGAAGATATTTTGTAAATTATTCCGTTTTTTTTTTAAAGCATGTATTAAAACTATAAAATTTCATTTCATTGTACAATAACACATTTTACAACAAAATTTAATTTGAAATATATATATATATATATATATATATATATATATGTTTTTAGGCGTTGGAAATTAATTTTTTCGACCTAACGCTTAAAAAAGTTTAAAAAATAAAATAAAGAATGTATTAATAAAACGAAGAAAGATATTGAAAAAAGTTGAATAACAGAGAAAGGAGTTAGACTGGATAAAAATGGGTTTCCCTAAAATACTAAAACCTCACGAAGTAAAATGACAGCCAATCAGAAGTCTCACTAAGTAGGAGATCAGACTTTCTAATGACTTTCAGTTCTACGACATGGAGATTTCAGTATCTGGTGGAAACCCACCCTAATAGAGACACCAAGTTCCCGAACTGTCCTACGTTTCCTAAAAGGAACAGAAAGAAAGGATATAAATCTTATCTTCATTTCTGAATCGTTCCCTTAGTAAGATCAACCACTATGCTTATTAAGAAATTAGGTATTCTATTATGGGAAACAGTGTATGGGGAAAAGGCAACTATCCTGACAAATTCTCTTTTGTTTTGCTTAAAAATTATCTATTTACTCTCTCAGCTTAAAGACTAAAATTAAAAAAATATATCAAACCAAAAAAAAAAAAAAAAATGTATGTCTATACTTTTTTTTTTCCCTATTATAGTTTAAAGTACATTTATAACTTTTATAGAGTTTTAATATCCGATTGGTGAGTTTCTGAATCTTCAAAAATATGTTGGAAACACCAACCTTTTTCTCCTCTTCCTGTAGCAATTTATAGTTTTTAAATTACAAAGTTTAGGCCCCAAATTAATACATAAAAATTCCCATAGTTAACAATGAGTTTGGAGTAGGACGGATTTATGTAGATGACAGTCTCAAGATTCTGGATAATCGCAAGGGGAGAGATAATTGCAGCAATACGCCTCTCTAAAGCATCCAAATCATGCTCAACTGGGTTTAAGTCTGGACAATATGCTGGCCAACTCATGCTCACAGTAGTTTCCTCAGGAAGGTTATTGTAAATGATGTTTTGTAAAAGACATGGAATGGTACGTGCTGATACAGATTATTGTACAACAGATCCACTTTTTTTTGTGGTGTTGCAGGGTGATCCATCAATGCCAAGTGCATAATATACCTGACTTCAGGTTAGAGCCATCGTCCCTGTCGTCCCCCTCTTGTATCCATCAATTGCTTATCTGCATCAGTGTGCCTTGATTATATCCGACACAAAGTACCAATAATAAAGATAATTCGCAATCTCTTGAAGCCACAATTCTTCTGTCAAGCTCAAAAATGTGCTTTATTGACGCCTGTATTCTTCAACGAGGCATACTGAAACTTCCAACTGAAAAAGAAAAAAATCCAGTATGTTTGTTTTTCCTTTATATAGCGTTTGTATGAGGCGCTACAGGTGTGTATATATATGACCTTACTTACATGCATTTCTCACTTTTTAGTTCATTTTTACACTTTTAATAAGAATTCGGATATGAGAGCAAGAATGATCTGGAAAATGTTTAATCTTTAATAAAATAAATTAAATACAACATTTATGCAATGAAAAGAATCTTAAATAATTTGGTGAGGAATAGAATTCAAGATCATTAAGTATATAGAGAGTATTGAAATAATAATGAATAAGAAAAACAAATAATATAAAAAAAAAAAAATTTAAGTCAATTCCTTCTTTTTTTTCTCACTATATTGCAGGAAGTCCTTCATAAATAATTTTCATTCATTTTTTTAAGTTTGGCGCCTCTATTGGTAGATACATGCAACTTAAATCTAATAAAAACTAAAATTAATTAGTTAAATTTAATTAATGAACAAGATATATATAGGGAGAGTGTGAGCTAATAGAAGGAATTTAATAAATAAATAAAGGAACTTTTTTGGAGTAGAAATTTGCCGGGAACTAGGTCTGATGTTATACTCCATTGTAACAGCAGATATGTAGCAGGTACAGCATTACAAAGGGTGAACGGAGGGGATGCTGCTGAATTGCATCCACATCGCGACATTGCTATTTGGAAAAAGCCTTTCCTTGGTCTACAGTTAAAGAGTTAGTGTTTTCTAACTTCTCTGCGAATCAAACGAAAAGACTTTCTCGCCTACAAGTCTATTATTTTCTTTCTGTTTTAACTAATCCGGATATAGTAAGCGATTGGTTTGAAAATGTTTGATGAGGCTTCAACAAATTAAATTTATTTATTTATTATACTTCTAAAATGTCCTTTTTTATAACAGTTGTTGGAGGCTAGATTTCAAACTCGTATCATTATATAAAAAGAAAGAGAAGAATGAAAACTAGAATCGAAACGAAACAAAAGGAAGGAATTTTTCTTTTAGGATTGCAATGATTCATTCCCAAAAAATATGTCAAGAGAGTGATGTCATGAAACGACACATAAAGATTAAAAAACAAACAACTAACTCGCGTCTGGTGATTAGCGAGAAGAAAGGAATTCGATTCATTCTTGAAATATCTCCTGTTAACTGTCACGGAATCATACCGATACGATTCAATTAACTAAGCGAAATGTCAGCTCTTCTTTGTCTATTTAAAAGTAAACTCGAAGCATCTGACAAAGAAATGGATTCTTTAAGTCGAAACTTTTAATAAATTGGAAAGAAAGTCTTTTCATTTGAATTTGTTTACCTTTGTAACAAAGCTCGATAAAACAGCAACCACGGAGAAAAATAAAAAGGATCCTTAAAAAGAAAAAGAAAACGACAAAGAATTGTTGTAAACAAATTGATCATGTCCCTTTCCATTTAAAGAAAAAAGCATTCAGTTTTTTAATAAAGGATGTAATGAAATTGATGAAGAAAATAATAATAATGGTAACAAAGACACCAATGGGAAATAATGTAACATATTTTCGTAATTTTATTTAATAAATTGTTCAAACATATGTGAGCCGTAACGAAAAGAGAATGAAAAAAATTTGTAAGGTTACTCTTTTTTGATAAATAGAAAATTAATTTCTTGTTCAAATCAGACGTTAAAATACTAGGTAGTATTTAACTACAGTTTGCTCATTAATACGTCACGCTTTTGATATAAGTGTGTTGCGTTTATGTATCTCATGTTTTTCCCGAGTGTGTACATCCGTGGTACGACACGGTAACCCTGCAGACCACAGATTCCTCTCTAGAGTTTATAAGAGTAGGTGGAGTATATGAAACTTTCCCTCTCTTCTTTCAAATTATGATGGCACTTGGCACTTGGCATATAAATCAACTTGGTTCCACCAAAGTAGTATTCCCGTTGTATTGTTTAGCAACAAGTTTAGTGGGCTCATTGGCCACAAGTGAAGAAGCATAAGCATTGCAAAGTTTTGTAGTAAAGAGAAGTAAATTGTTTTTATTGTTGCATTGTAACAATAAAAATGCTTGAAACAGCAATCTGGAGAACATGCTGGATTTTGGAAATGAGAAAGTTCTGTTCGAAACCTTACTATCCGATTGTTTACGTGCCTATGTTGGGGATAGGCACAATGAAGTTGTAAGGAACCTTTCCCTCTCTTCTTTCAAATTATGATAGCATAATAAACCAACTTTGTTCCACCAAAGCAGTATTCCTTTTGTACTGTGTTCAACAAGCTTAGTGAGTACATAGGCCAAAAGTGAAGAAACACAAGGATTTCAAAGTTTTATAGTAAAAAAAATAATAATTTTATGTTAAAAGTGCATGGACTGGCATGCAGGAGAGTATGTTGAAAATTAGAAAACTCGATTCGAAACCTGGAGATCCGAAAGTTTACGAATCTAGGCCGGAAGGCTGGGCACAATTAACTTATAGGCTGTAAAATGTTCCCCTGGGTTCGAAGATGAATAATGCCAATCCTTTTGAGATTGTTCAATCAAAATTTCCGTGGCACAATATGTGTGCACTGTCTCCAGTGGTGCACTCTGTATATGTAGGAATCTATTACATATCTGCCATGCCAATAGTAAAAAACATTTAGCCAAAAGTAGCCGTAATTTGGAAACAAACAATTTTTAGAGATAAATGAGCATAACAAAGTTAGATTTACTTAAAATAAACTATTAATATTTCAATTAAATAATTTTTTATGATTAGACAGCATTGTTTTACTCTATTCTTAATTGATTTCCATAATTGGTGCATGCTTATTTAAAGTACTGGCAAGTACTGGCTTTTTTACGTGAATACAAAAGCCAAATGAAATTTCTTGGGCATAAACACCAAAAAAAAATATATATATACTTGATATGTATAAAATAATATTTTTAATTATGTGTGAAAATATTTTTTAATCGTCCAGTTTATCTCGATCCATGTACTCACCTTTGAATAAATGTCTTGACGAAATTTTTGCCATTTTTCTTGCTTTAACTCAAATATTACTCTTTATAATGAAATAGAATTTACCATTATTAATCTAGCTGGAAAATCATAAATCTTCGCAAATTGCCCACAAAATCGAGAATTCATTGGAAAAATCTTGACGGATAGAGAAAATATACTGTGTAGTGAATGTGTATATATATAAGTATACTTGCTGTCATTGTTTCCTTACTAAATACTACAACATACTTTTCTTGATGTTTAATTCGAATGGTTCAACTTTTTGATGTGTCCAGCAATATATTTATGCTTTATAAGTATCATTCCAATTTGTCTTGATGAATTATTGATAATGTGGAAATTCGAAGCAGTGGTCTTTATGCCAATTCCGCTTTCATTATTTTCTTAATTTTGAAATGTAATATGCTCTAAAATAATTTGGTGCTTTACGCATAACACTGACCAGCCATTAGTTGCTCACTATTACACAAGGGTCTATCAGGAAATTAACTGTCTTACTGTAGAATAAATGGGCTTTTGGAGAAAAGCTTACTAATGTGCCCAAAAAGTAAGACCGATTATTATTTTTTTCAAAAACTCTTTATTTATTCTTCCAAATTTATTTCATCGCCTTCAAAGTAATCCCCTCCGGACACAATGCACTTATGCCAACTTTCTTTCCAATCCTCAATTCATGCTAAAAAGTCATCGGCAGGCATGGCCTTCGAAGCGCGCGGCGATTCACGTTGAATCTCCTCAATCGACTCAAAACGGTGCCCCTGGAGTGGTCGTTTGAGTTTAGGGAATAGCCAGAAGTGACACGGTGTGGATATGGTGGTTTTTGAACGATATGGGTTTCATTTTTGGCGAAAAAGTCACGAAGAATCATTGCAGTGTGAGCTGGCGTATTCAGTGTTTTCGGTACCAATCGAGTTTTGACGCATTTGAGGCCCAAAATGGAATTGACCGATCCTTTTGAGATTCCAACATCCTCAGCAAGGTCTCTAATTGTAAATCGACTGCTTGGAAGCAGTAGTAAGCTTTAATTTTTTAGCTTTAATTTTAATTTTCTTAAATTTTTTTTAACTTTAATGTTTTGGACGTGATTTTCGTCGGTTGAGGTGGATGGTCGACCAGAGGGCTCTTCGTCTTCAACACGTTCTCTGCCTTCTTTGAACTGTTTATACCACTTGTAAACATTTCTGTCCGATATAGGAATGCTCACCGAATGTTTTCTGCAACATTCTATACGTTTCCGCAAAAAAAAATTTAATGCTAGTTCTTTGCTCAATTCATTCAGACATTTCAAAAATCGCCGACATCAGTTTTAGCGTCTCACAAAGCCAAGCGTAACTCAAACACTAATGAATATTGAACTCCCCCACTAATGCGGGGGAGTTACTTTTAAAAGTCTTCCCGGAAGACCATAAGCTCATCGCTCCACCCACCAGAAACTGTTTGTGGTATAATGTGTGCTGATCATGAGGTATTTGATGTAGAAAAAATACTTCTAAATATACATTACTTCTATACTACTAAATATACATTTATTACTTATTATCTCTACATTACAAAATAATTAGGGGGCTTATTGAAATTTTGAAATTTTTTTTTTCTTTAAAGAGACGCTGCCTTAAGTATTCACACCCGGCCAAATTATTCTTTAAATAATTAATCTTTTGAAATAGATTGAATTTGAATTTGAATTGAAATTGAATTTAAAAAAAAACAAAAAAACTTTTAACTACATAAAGTTTTGATTCTATTCTTACATCAGCATAGTGCCACGTCTACTATACATGCAAAATATGGAACTTTCGAGAAATAAATTTTTAATTCTTGTCTAGTCTTTGAGAATTAGCTCCATGAAAATAATTGCCAAAATGACTTTTAGCAATAAAAAAAAATTAAAAAAAAAAAAATAAGCAAATCCTTTTATTTCATAATTTTCTGTTTTTTAAGTACAATTAAAATGTGAAGGTTATAATAATTTTTTTTTTTACTGTTGACAAATGCTTTTTTATTTATTTTCCGTATCCCATTTATCATGATGCCTTGGAAAAGAGGTCGTCTTAAAAGGGGTGACTTTCATGCTTCTTTGAGCTAACACCACAAATGTCCTGACACTTACAAACTTTTCTCACTCTAACTGCATTTTCCAGTGACAACTTTTCTTCATGGGAAAACTTGCCGATTGGTAGAAGTGTACACATTTTTCCCCATTACTGTCTAGTTTAGTTATTGACTGCCAACTTTTTTATTGGATAGATAGTTTGCTCTCTCGTGTCGTGGGTGTTTTGCTTATATTTTATGGAAAAACAAACTTTACAGATAGGAGGAAATGAAAACAATATTTTCTACCCGATTTATTTCCCTTTTTAATATTTTTTTTCAAAATATATCAATAAAATAAATAAAGTAAAAAACTTTTTTTTTCCATTTTGTTTTATTTCCTTTTTTTTTTAACATTCGTATAATGTATTTTTCAATTCTAATTCTGCAATTATTCGTGTTTATGCAAGTTTTGTCTTATTTTCTTTAAAGAAATTAAAAGTTTTCAATCGAAAAGTTTCAGCTTCAGTCTTGGATATCTTTTTATAGTACCGCTTATCTTTTTTCAGAATTCATTCTAGATTATCGAATTACTATCTAATAAGATGGTTACTTTACTTTATTTCACACCTCACCCCTTTAACCTCACCCGCTGGTAAGGGGCTATGTAGCCGCTTATGAGTAAAAAAGGTGAAGTGGGAATAATAAAAATAATAAAACCTAACACTTACAATTATAATATTATACGAATGCAACGAATTATACCACAGGAAAGAAAAATACGCTATGGTACTACGTAATTAACATAAGCATAAGTGAAACGAGATATATACAGGGTGATTATAATCAAAGTCCCACTTTCAAAATGCTGTAAAAAATGAAGCCCTCGTCACAATGAGTTCAAATTTGAACTGAAGATACTTGAAGAAGGGGTAAACGGTAAGGAATCAAAAACAGTTCCAAGGTATATTAATAGATGGCGCTGCAAGCGGCATAAAGAAAGTGAATTCGACTGCCAGCGATATTTTAAATCGAAATTGAGTTGTACATTAAACCAAGTGTTCAGTGTGCTTGATTGTTTCCGTTTTTTGATGGAAAAAAAGGACTTCTAAGTCCTATCAACTGCGAACAACTGACTAACTGCTAACTGCTAAGTAATTCAACTGATATTAGTTGCGACACTGTTAGTGAAAAGCCACGGCAAGGTCATACCAAATTGGATGGGAAAAATCGGTGGAACTTTTTTTGATGCCATACCGTTTCCCCCCTTCTTCAAGTATCTTCAGTCCAAATTTGAACTCATCGTGGAGAGTGGTTCTTTTTTTACAGCATTTTGTAAGTGGGACTTTAATTATAATCACCCCGTAGATTTGGGAACTTCAATGTCGCGAGCTGCTGCTCTTACAGTGACACTTCTGCTAAGAGGAATGTGTCTCAGTTTAGCAAGTTTTACTCCACAATCTTTGCTTTTAAGTACACAATCTTGTTTTGCATCTTATGACAATTATTTTCCATGACAACTATTTTCGTAAGTACGTTTCCAAATTCTTGATAGGGTCCTTCTGTTGCATTAAAATTATTTTGCAGCTAACGTTTCTGCAATTTTTCCTTTTACAGCATTTTGAAAATGGGACTTTAATTATAATCACCCTGTACAATACAGAAGGAATAAATCATGGGGAAAACCTGCGAAAAATAAATTATGGCATAGGATACAGTGCCGGCTTTCATTTTACGAAGAAGGAAATACTTTTGTTGGAAGTTATAGAATCTGCGCAGAGAATTCAAATTGTATTTCAGGGTTATAGTTTCTTGAGATGATTAATTGTTCATTTAATTCTCTAAAGTTTATTAATTTGAGGATTTTCCGTCTGGTCTATGGGTTGTAAATTATATTTCAGTGCCACCTAATGCAAAAAAAGCCGAGAGGGGTTTTTAACTATGCCGTTGCATAGTGAAATTCTCCAGTTTCTCCACAGGAACAAAAACACTTTCTGAGAGGTTCAGCTTTCATGTTAGGAGTGGTCCATGACTACTTAAAACCGAATTTCTTCTCTAGAAAGATTTCAGGGATTTTTCACACTTTAAGTATGATTTAGAAATATTTCTGCATTTGTTCCTGTAATTCTAATCTCCTTAACAATCCTCTAATAGACAATTATTTTTGAGAAGTGAAAATGAATACAGAAGACGAACTGAGTTGCCATCTATAACGCTTGCTTTAGGAAAATTATCTGCATACTCATTGCCAAAATAGCCTGCATGTGTTTTTATCCAAAGCAATTGGATGGAGTCATTGCTTAAGAGCGTAGCCTGTACGAAATTTAGATTTAGAGCCACCTGCGAAACTATTAATTGTGGAATTATAGTTGAAGTAATATGTGGATTTTAAGAACTATGTCGAAATTTGCAGGATGTACCTTGAAATATTTTATGTTTTCTTCGTAGTCATTTGGATTAAAAATAGTATCATGTATTGTAAGCATTTTTCAACCTTTAGTGATTTGTATTCTAGCGCTCTGGCACTCGGTGGCACAGATTTCGGGTTCGAGTCCCGGCGGGCCATGAATGTTCGTAGTGGTTCGGAATCCACTTTAAATCGTAAGTACCGGTTTAATATGACTATATAGCGTTGGCTGTAGAGCTGACACCCCTGTCCAGTAAAAAGCAAACATTTCTCGTCTCTGCCAGTAGGCAGACCGCCATATCCCACCATGGGGCTGTTGCACCAATGAAGAAGAAATTATTTGTATGACAATCGTTTCATATTTAATCGCCAGGTATAAAAATAGTATTCCAGTAACCACTTGCAAGGCTGAAGGTGGAGTTGTGTGATAAGATCTGGTAATAAAAATTAGAAAATATCTTTGAATTGGGGTGAGTATTCTTATTTGTCTGGATTTGTTGTACATATTGTTGCACCAGGTTTGAGCAAGCTCTCTATAACTGGTTTGTAGAGTATTTTTCCGTGTTTTTTATTGATTCCCCACTTGTTGCCGGACATTCTATAGAAACGATTGAGCGTTTCCATTGCTTTGGTTGATTGTTCTTTAAGATATGGAATCCAATGAAGTTTTCCCTCTAAAATGACGCCTTAAGTATTTGACGGTCTTCTGTCTTTGTATTGGTGTATCATTCCGGTGAACTTTGGAGTAGTTTTTAATTTATCGAATAGAAGGCAATTGTTTTTTTTCCACTGAAATAATAAGATGTCATTTTAGAGGCCATATTTTGAATTTATTCGGAGCTCTAGCTTCGAGTCATTCTCTTGTCTTGCTTGAAATGATGAAGACAAAGCCGTCTGCAAATACATGCAAATGAGTATTTGCTGTCCAGGGAAATTCTAATACTTCATCAGCTTTTAGGTTCCAAAGAGCTGGATCAGTGCAAGATTTCTGCGGACAGCCTTGGAACTGTTCCTTCTGTGGTCTGAATTTCTACTTTTCCATTGTTAAGATCATCAAGCATATTTTCTGTAATATTATTAATTTTTTCAGATAGTTGCTGAAGAATATATATATATATATATTGAAAGGGAAAGTTACACATTTTCTTCTTAGCTTATGAAGACACAAAGTTTGTTGATCCCCGAAATTTGTCATTAGTTAAAACCACGTTGGTAAATCATCGTTGCTTCCTTGAGCAATGGGCTACATGTCTTGTGGTAGGAGGGGGAATAGCGTTTCATCTAAAATACCGTTATTAGGCAACACGCTTTTAAAAATAGAATTTATTGATGTGTTTTTTTTTTCAATATTGGGGCTCTTGTCTATCTGTATGTGAATCAGGAATATGCTAAGTTGATTATATGTTGTGGTGGGTCAAAAGATTGATCTTATAAGAGAGGCTGATAACCATAATTCGAATACCATTTCGAGGAGTCAACCTTACTCCCCAATACCACAGCGATTTGAAAGGAACATTTAAGGGGTGCATTCTAGAAGGAGTATTGTTCGAGCCCTTTTCCTACCCTAAGTCCTTTCCGGCCTATAAATTTAACATACCCAGTGTTGATACAGCTTACTATTGCACTTCCAGCTTGTCTGTATCCGAATCCTGCTCTCTAATTTCAGAAGCACAATGTCCTAACTTTATGATAAGTTTTGGTTTGATGTGATGTTGCTGTTATTAAATGTTAAATTCCAGGAATTGTGAATTTCATTTGTCGAGGGAAAAACCAGATATTATAACATTCACAGTTACACAAACAGCAAGTACTACGAAGGGCTGCTACACTGAACACACATTTGAAAAAAGCATTACTAACAGAGTGCTATCCTACCCCATTTTTCGATTTCCCCCAGCTCAATGGAAAGAATATCCAGTCTACGGATTTATCCTGTACTTGCATTGATGTTATTATGTCCTGTACTAGCATTGATACGGAAAATTTTGCTCGTTTCCCTTGTTGTCCTTCGAACCGAACACCCCAGTCAGAAAATTCGAACACATTATCTATCAAACTGCTTCAGGCCTAGATGATTTCAGCAAGAGTGTGCATTAAATTAAAAATCTAATAAATCGAGTACAACTAATTTCTCGTGAAGAAATTCAATCTGAAATATAAAAAAACTGGCCAGTTCTGATCATAATAACAACAATCGAACAAATTAAATGATTTTTACGCTAAATTAACCCTTTGTAGATGATTGATCATTTGGTATTCTTTAATGCTACCTATTGATAAATCAGGAAGCTGATGGTCTCTTTAACCGTTATACTGTGGTAGTCAATTAGCAATGCAGCAAAGGGACTGTTTGATCGGTATTGCATTTCATCCCAACAAATTTTCCTAGATCTCATCTTACCGAGAATTAGAAGAAAATAAGAGCATTTATCCGATTTTCGGCTCCCTATTATAAGGAACAATTCCTAAGATATAAGTAATTTTAATTATTCTATTCCATTAATTATTTGCATTCAATAGGGTAATAGGAAGTGACACTGTTTAAAATATTCCTGCATAAAAAGTAGATTACATTGTTACAAGTTGCTTGCCAAACTTAACAAACATTACTATAGATATTTCGGGATTCTTAAAGCTGTCCACGTAATATCTTTAGATTTTTCACTCTATTTTTACTGTGGCAAACATGCATCCTTATACAGAACTTTTTATTTGATCCAGTGACGGATTTAGGTTCGATGTGTCGCCCTAGGCCCAAGTCAATTTGACGCCCTTATACACTGAAGTGACAAAAGTCATGGGATACCTCTTAATATCGTGTCGGCCCTCCTTTCGCCCGGCGAAGTGCAGCAACTCGACGTGGCATGGACTCAACAAGTCGTTGGAAGCCTTCTGCAGGAATATTGAGCCATGCTGTCTCGATAGACGTCCATAATTGTGAAAGCGTTGATGGTGCAGGATTTTGGGCACGAACAGACCTCTCGATGATGTCCCATAAATGCTCGATGGGATTCATGTCGGGCGATCTAGGTGGCCAGATCATTCGTTGGAATTGTCCAGAATGTTCTTCAAACCAATCGCGAACAGCTGTGGCCCGGTGACATGGCGCATTGTCATCCATAAAAATCCCATCGTTGTTTGGGTACATGAAGTCCATGAATGGCTGCAAGTGATCTCAAGTAGCTGAACATAAGCATTTCCAGTCAATGATCGGTCCAGTCGCACCAGAGGACCAAGTCCATGCCATGAAAAACAGCCCACACCATTACGGAGCCACCACCAGCTTGAACAGTGCCTTGCTGACAGTTTGGGTCCATGGCTTCGTGGGGTCTGCGCCACACTCGAACCCTACCATCAACTCTTACCAACTGAAATCGTGACTCATCGGACCAGGCCACGGTTTTCCATTCATCTAGTGACCAACCGATATGCTCACGTGCCCACGAGAGTCGCTGCAAGCGATGTCGTTCTGTCAGTAAAGGCACTCGAGTCGGTCTTCTGCTGGAATAGCCCAAGAAAGCCAAATTTCTCCGCACAGTTCTAACAGATAAGTCCCTTGTACGTCCCACATTGATTTCTGCGGTTTTTTGACGCAGTGTTGCTTGTCTGTTAGAATTTACGACTCTTTGCAGACGTCGCCGGTCTCGGTCGTTAAGTGCAGGCGGTTGACCATTGCGCTGTCCATGGTGGGATGTTATGCCTGAAATTTCCTACTCTCGGAACACTCTTGACACAGTGGATCTGGGAATGTTGAATTCCCTAACGATTTCCGAAATGGCATGACCCATGCGTCTAGCTCCAACTAACATTCCGCGTTCAAAGTCTGTTAATTCCCGTCGTGCGGTCATCATCACGTCAAAACCTCTTCACATGAATAACTTGAACAGAAATGAAAGCTCTGCGAAAGCACTGCGCATTTATACCTGTTCTACGCGATGCTACTGCCATCTGAAAATTTGCATATTGCTATCCCATGACTTTTGTCACTTCAGTGTATAATAATAATAATAACACGAATAGTAATAATGGATTCGAATTAAATTTAGGTATTGAATTTAGGCATGAATTAAAATATATATATATATATATATATACACTCAAGAGCCAAAACATTATGACCACCTATCAATAACGAGTTGGCTCACCTTTGGCACGCAACACAGCTTCAACCCGCCTTGGCATGGATGCCACAAGTCCTTGGTAGATGGCCGGAGACAGATTGTACCAGATGTTTAAGCAACGGTCACGCAAATCCGAGATATTGCGAATTGGTGGTCTTTGAACTCTGAGCTTCCGTCCCAGGACATCCCAAATGTGTTCTATCGGATTGTAATCCGGTGAGTTAGGCGGCCAGGACATTAACTGGAATTCAGCATCATGTTCCTGGAACCACTCCAACACAATTTTAGCCTTGTGACAAGGGGCGTTGTCCTGTTGGAACATTCCATTTCCAGCTGGAGAAACAGAGGCCATGTAAGGGTGCAACTGGTCCGCAATGATGTTCAGATACCCTGTAGCATTCATGGTCTGCTCTACCACAACCACGGGTCCCAGAGACGCCCAAGAGAATGTCCCCCAAAGCATAATACCGCCACCACCGGCCTGTCTATGACGTACTGTACATTGAGAGAGCAACTGTTCGCCTGGAAGACGGCGTATCCTGACACGGCCATCGGCGTGATAAATGACAAACCGAGATTCATCTGACCAGGCAACTCTCTCCCACTGATCCATGAACCAGCCACGATGTTCCCGGGCCCAGCGCAGGCGCAGTTGGCGATGACGCTTGGTCAGCAAAGGCACACGAGTGGAACGTTTGCTGCGTAGCCCCATATCCAACAGTGTCCGCTGAACAGTGTGCTCCGATACTATTCTACTTGGCCCTGCATTGTATTGGGCTGTCAGCTGAGCCACTGTCTGGCTCCGGTTTTGCTTCACCATGCGAGACAGTCTCCGACGACCTTTTTCTTTGATAGCATGTGGACGTCCAACACCATGTCGTCTACTGCTGGTTTCACCGTCATTCATCCACTTTGCATAAGTACTAACAACTGTAGATCGCGAACAACCCACGAGTCGTGCAGTTTCGGAAATACTTGTTCCGAGCCATTACAATCTGACCTGTATCAAAGTCGCTTAGATCCGCAGCCTTTCCCATCACACACAGAAGTAAGTGAAAGAATGATTCTTCAGACTCTCCAGCAGCAGTTAAATACCACTTCCACCCGATCACGTGCCTTCCATGTCATCCAGGCGAGTTCATTGCAAAATGTAGGGGTGGTCATAATGTTTTGGCTCTTGAGTGTATATATAATGTATTAAAGATACATCAATAGGTTTTGTACTTCAAGTTGTCAAAAATCTTTAACACTTTTTTTTTTTTTTTTTTTTTTTTTGTATTTATCCATTGGGCCGTTACCTTTGTTTTATAACTACTAACTGTTTTTTTCCAGACTCTTCTGCAACCTACTAGAAAACTCCTATACTCCTAACAGCACTTCCTAAAAAATAATTTCTAAATTTCCTAAAAAATAATCCATGCCTTTGTCTCATGCGCGTAAATCCACTGGATGATAAGCACTTTCTCGTACTAAACAAGTAAAATAATTCTTTCTGGGAAAACAACACGAGTATATACTAAAAATAGCGTCACCGATCAATACTGTCCAATCAAATTCGAAAAAGCAGCGTTTGTGTCATGTTACTGATCTTCTTCAACAAAACCCTCTCAGTTTAAAAACTTAGTTATAGATGGCAATATGAAACCAATACGAACAAAAAAAAAGTCATGTGATGAGGCCGTTTTCGATCATGAGAGATTTAGATTTCATTTGAAACGGATAAAATGGTTCAATAAATGAATAATTATTAAAATAAATCCGGTAAATTTTGCAATTCTTTTTTGTTCAGAATGAAACCCGTAACATTCGGGTTGAAAAAAATTTTAGAAATTTGAAATTGTTTCAAGTGAATCTTTTGAATGAGCACTATCAGCATTTTCTAAGGACATAAATATACTCAGTGAAATTGTTTGTGTAGAATTAGAAACACTAAAACTTTGCAGTTAATGTTGGCACAGTGAATTTTCAAAAATTATTCTGGTAACCATTTAAAGATGTTTCTTTAATATGAAAAATTACTGAAATGAACATATGAAGTTAATTCATTTTATTATTGTTAGTAAATGAAGATTGTGAATCCTCCCCTGCCCCCTCAAAAAATATGAAAGATTTTCTCATTAAATAAACTTAATTTTATTAAAAATAAATTCATAATCAATTCAAAATTCGACGCCCCTATTGGCAGATTGTAAATATTAGCAACACATCATCATCATCATCATCGGAGCAACAGCCCCATTGTGGACCCAGCCCTACTACTGGCAAAGTTCGAGACAGGAAATGTTTTTCTTTTCAAGGGGTAGAGTTGTCAGTCCTACGCCCAACGCTCTACAGTCGTATTTGCCCTCTGATGACTGAGTGGCTAGCGGTCTGGAGGTCGGTCCAACAGGTATCGGGTTCGAATGCCGGCGGTGCCATGGATGTTTGTAGTGATTCGGAATCCCCTTTAAGCCGTAGGTCCTGGTCTCATATGACCGTAGAGCGCCTCAGAGCCCAATCAGACTTCTTCTCACCCACATCATTCCCAAACTGTATAGGACAACTTAGCTCTAGGAACAGTGATGTGATGTGGCGTTGTAGTAGTATTGTATTTGACAGGGATCTGCGATTTAAAGGGGATTTCGAACCATTACAAACATCCATGGCACCACCGATACTCGAACCCGAAACCCGAGTTTGGCACGGAGTGCCGGACACTCGGCCATTCAGGCCCCATTAGCAACACATACTACTGATAAATTCCTGAAACAGAAAATGGGGGGCAAATTAATAAAATTATGTATGGGCCTCTAGAAGATTAATTATTATTAAAAAAACTTAAACTCTCACTGTTTGTTATTTTTTCTGTGACGTCACAAGATTTATACCAGAACAATGTTTTGTTCCCGAACTATAATAATAAACAAAGGAGTTTAGATATGTCTCCAAAGAAATGGAATGGCACAACAATATTTCACCATGCATTATTTGAACGCTTCGTACCAGAATAATATTTCGTTCACACAGAATAACAATAAACAAAAGTATTGAGATGCTTGTTTTCAAAGAAGGGAAAAAATGAAATGTTTCGAAACAGGAATATCTCTAAGCTACGGAGAGCGAAATAAAAGTTGAAGATTCTAAATTAAAACGTATAAATATATTTTATGGATACAATAATAACCATTTACTTTGAAGAAAGTGAGGAAACAAAGTTCCATATAAAAAATAACTCGATTTCGGGATCAACAAAATTATTCTTACCATGTATAAAAGCTATGGGAATTTTTTTTAAGTAATTCTGTGTGCTTTTGTCAACGAGTGAAAGAGACTGAGGGAAAAAAATGCATTTTTAAGAAGAAAAAAATCTTCTCGGTATTCCACAGAGGGCAGGGGGAGTCCATAAAGCAAAATGTGAATTTCTTCCAAGTAGCTATTCGCCGGAGCTGTTATCTACGCTCTCTGGGATTTGGTATTATCTTCCTAGCGATTAAACAAGTAATCTAAACATGGGGGGAGAATTACATAATTCAACGTTTAGTTTGCTGAGAGATAATATTCCCTGAGGGTAAACAAAGGAGTTTAGAGAGAGGGAAATTCGAAAGAAAGGGAAGGAGGATGGGGATTTTTCTAGGTAAATAAGTTTGTTCTACATTTTTTTTTTTAATTTTTTTTTTAAGCAGTCAGCTAATTGAAAGCTGAAATTCAAATTGCTTTTATAAAATTCAACAACAGCCGATGAATAAACTTGATTTGCCATCGAGCAAAAAAAAATTAAAAAGGTTTTTTTTAAAAAAATGTTTTTATGCATTGAGATAAAATGAGGTTTCGAAGAATTTCGGCTTCAGAAAAAAAAAATATATATATATATATAATAATTCCGTTAAGGCATTGATGTTTGTGTTTTCATATCTTCAGATCATGCCTAACGGGTATTGCTGATATTAATTTCAGACTAAATCCAGCAATCCGTTGTATAACCCTAGAGCAACTTTACACAAGAATAAATGAATGAAAAAAAATAAAAAGAAGAAGAACGGAGAGCATCATTTTTTACATGCATTAATCATTTTGAAAGCTAAATAATGGGTATTTTCCACGCGTTTTATACGTAAAGAATAGCAGTGGTTCTTATAGCAAATACTCTAATTTATTTTTGTAAATTGCAAGCGAAATCTATTAGATTAAAAAACGATTAATCTATGATTCATATTCATGTATAAGTCAGACATACTTTCGTTTAATTCTTTTCATAGTTAAAAGAAAAAATACTAATTAATTTTGGGTTACCTTAAAAATGTTTTGCTTATTTTATTTATATTTTTATTATGATGACAACTTTTGACTATTGCCATTCCTTCAATTACATAAAGAATGGCAGCAGATTCAACATTGTCTATAGTGCAGAAGCTTGGAGGTGGGAAAAAGAATTCATTTCAAGGGTTACCATTAACATTTGCGTGTCGCATTAGAGAAAACTCGGGAAACCCCAACCAGACAGCCCATTTATCAATATCTCACAATCCTGTATCTTGCTCTCTTCAAATGCAAGATTAAATACCCTTTTAAAAAGAAATGGATTTTCTCAGTTAAACAATAAATGATTTAAGAAAATACACATTTCTCTATTTCTGCACTGTCCATTAGATAGAAAAAATCAAGGTAGCATTATTTTTGTCTTTTCATTTATAATTATCTATGACTGCAAATAAAACCAAAAAATGGTTTTTACTTAGATTGCAATATTGAAATGCTATTAACCAATAACAAAACAAAGCTATTTTTTAAAAACTTCAAGCTAAGACAAACAAGTTAACTTTTAAGATAATTTATTTTAATTTTGTTATTAAACTTTCTACAAAATGTCCTTTTTTTGAGTAACGTTTACATATGATTTACAAATAATCTTTTTTAAACAATCAACAACAATAAGGAGTCATATATATTTCTAAAAAATTTTTGTTATCGTTGTTGTAATTTAAACTTCCTTTATTGTTATACTATTTTGTATTAAATTCATTTAAGATCTTTTAAAATGATAGTATCAAAAAGCTGTGCTAGTTGAAGTTTAACTCTCTTGTTTAATAGGAAGTTTCAATAATAATAAATTTAACCATGCAACATTATACAATTCATCATGCCAAAATATCACTTCGACCAATCAAATATAAGTAACTTGAGATGACAATGATCGATGAATAATATTAAATTAGTAATTAAATAATAATGCAGTTCTCATAATAGAAATAAATAAAAAGTAAAAAATAAAAAATAAAGCATACTTTAAGAACAATCTCTAAAAATAAACGCAATGTTCAATATGGTGGTTGTCTGGAGTACTGTAATTACAGAAGGATGCATCAATATCCATGTCTTTCTAATGATTTTGTGACTGCCAGACGTACAGAAATGCGATTCTTCCGCTTAGTAGTGGTTATCAAAATCTGACTTCCTCTAGGTGAAGATGCTGCTATGGCTACCAACTTGTACAGGTATAGAGGTAGATGAGCATACTCTTCAGACAGTAAAGCTATTAATAGATTTTATGTTATAGGTCAAGGATCTATCTTGAGCCTTCTAAGATTGATTTGTTCAGGGAATGGTTGAGTATCAACAATACAAAATATTGTTGAGATTGCTACCCACCAGTTAAATAGCTACTTCAGACATAACATCAAAGTATAGGGTGTTTGATTTGTTTCGCTTGCTTCTATATATTTTCGATTAATAAAGAATTATTTTTCTAATTTTTATTTTGTGATACATTTTAATTAAATTATATTAATTAAACTACATTTAGTGAAAGTTAATGATTAGAATTTGTAAATCATCAATTTCTTTGACTCATTTACTTCTTCAAAAGTAACTTGCTCAGTAAGATGTTAGAATATTACAAATTTAAATTGGGAGTATCACCAATATTTTGTAGAAATGTATAAGTGAGAACTAATGTTTTTTACTAAAACTCTCTAGTTACTACATCTGGATTAGCAAAATATGGAAATTGTTCGATTTATTCTCCTTGTTTACATCTAAATATTTTTATAACAAGTGTTTAATGTTCTTTACTGCAGTTATAAATCTTAGATATACATTAGTTACAATACCAGTCATTAAATAGGTTAAATATAATACATTAACCGTTTTAAATGCTTTAAATGTTAACTGTTCTTTTAAATGGTCTAATATTATAAGCTTAAAGTGATCGTCTTATCAATGCTTTACAAAATTTAGAAAATTGTTATTAGATATTCAATTTCTTGATTTTTTTTTTGGAACAGTAAAATATGGAGAGAATTTACTGTACTATTGATTCCGTAATATATTTTTGAGTTCTAAAATTGTATTAGATGTTTCTGTACTTGGTAAATTTTGTAATACATTTTAATTAAATGACGCTATTGCAGAAGAAAGTGAATACATAAAAGAAACTAAAAAATCAACAAAGAAAACTGAAATCCTTTTTTGAAAATAATGTTTCTAGTCTCCTATTCGCATGTAATCACTAATCTTGAGGACTGATTTGGAACCTGAATATATTTTCAAACAAACCGAGATAGCTCTTTTTGCATGTGGACTTTTGGCGTTTCTTAATACATAATATTGCTTATTTACTACTAATATTGCTTATAAATATGACGAAAAAGGGTTTCAATGTTCAATAGGAACTCTAAGGAACCTTGGTTTCATAGCATGTTCTTACAAAAGTTAAAAAACTACCAAGTTATAAGGCTAGTTATAAGGCAAGAATCATTCAAAGCCTAGTTTACGGTTTTCAAAAGAAATTTCAATTTTTTTTTTGTCCTTTCATTTTGGAGCGCAAGGAAAGAACTTTCTACTTTTCTGGCTGAAATCCGATGAAATTCCAGAAATGTAAAATGACATTTTATGGAATAACGGATTTGGTAAAAATGTTTCGCTCGAAGTACTCGAACAAGTGACTGCGTTCAGCTATAAGTCCATAAAAGGAGTAGTTCTTAAAACCAAAACGAATTCCAGATGTTTTACCCGGAGTAGTAAAGGCTAGAATACGAAACTCAGGAGTATTTTCTTTTCCCGATGTAATGGCAATTTTTAGAGATATTTCATCCGATATTTTTAGGAAATTGCTATAAGCCGAAAAGAACCGTTTTTGCATTACATTTCTGCGGTATAAAAGAGCGAGCGGTTAAATCCCTTGTTTAAAACAGTCAGCTAGTATTGTTTCTAGTGAATAGTATTTTGTTGCCAATATTAATAGTTACGCAATACAAAATAAATTTAACTACATAGAATAATTAAATGGTAAAAATAAACCAATTTCATTTGAAATTCGGTAAAGTTTCGATGTCACTAATATTTCAAAATATTTATTATAATAAATTAATATAAATTTAAATATAATTATATTAATAATAATATATATTTAATTAATATCAATATTAATATTAATATATATTTATTATAAATTAATAAAGTTTTCGTGAATGAATAGAATTCATGGTTTCATCTTAATGTCTTATATACATATATATTTACTAATGTATACTTTTAAATCAGACATGTACAGAAATGTACTCTAAAAAGTCTAAATAATGTTTCTATTCAATAAATGTTTTCAAATGTTTCGTTGATTTTTTTTTAAATTTGAATATTTATTTTTATGCATTGTATTGTGGCAGTCCCTGTTTGGGAGCCAGATTGTAGTGTTGTCGATTGTGCAGCTGGATTGTAATTGGGTGTGGTTGGGTTGTGACTTGAGACACAGATTTGAAAACTCACAGCTTTATTTACACACGCACAGACATCATACACATACAATTAGAGATACACAATATTTAACACATTTAAAGACAGATAATTCTAGATTCGTGGCAGGATTCCACTTCTAATCTGAAACCACGATACTTAGAATTGCGTGGAATGCGCGGAATATACTACTTCTCCGGGTGAGTACATTTCTGCGTCTGTTGACCAACTTATACACAGAGTTGTACAAAATATATTTCCTTTCGAAATAAGAGATTACAAACTAAACGTTTCTCAACAGAAACACGAGACTGTGTAGTACTCCTCAGTGTAGTGTTCCTCAGCGGCAGCGCCAGTTCAGCTGTACTTCCTCTCGGGGGGAAGAGTCTAGAGGCCTACTGACCAACCACCAGAGGGAGTTCGTGGTCTTTAGATAAAGGGAATTTTCCCCGGAATATTTTAGGGAAGTAGCCGGTCTTCTTGTCGTCTTCACTTTACTGTAATGAGTTGAGTTACTTTTTTTTTTTTACATACATTAATATACTCTTTTTGCTATTTTATTTTTATACGTTTAGTATTTTAAAATATACTGTTTGGATGTGATGTTTTAACTATTAATCGAATTTTGCAGAATTTGATTAGTCAGAATTGCACTAAATATAGTTAGGCGTAAGTATTGGTAAAAATGTTTTCATTTTTCATTTGTAAATTAATTATCTAAATAATTCTAATAAAGGTATTAAACTTAGTAGCTTAAATTAATTGCTGTTATTGTAAGGTTTTGTGTTATAAACCATTCGTCGTTTCATTATAGCCTACTGTTTTTTTTTTTTTTTTTTTTCATTTGTTTTATCATATTTTATAAATAAAGAATTCATATATTTATATTATTCTAAATTTAATGCAACTTATCTATTATGTTCTTGATAGCTATATTGTAATACAGATGATTTCCGTTTACCTATTATAAATCTGCTTTGTGAAAATGATGCTAGGCATGTTGTGATGATCACGATAATAGGCATATTATTTCAGATGTAAGAGGAAATTGCTTTACAAAATACATTTTCAAAAAAGATTTACTCATGTACATTTATCTCAATAGTAACATGTAATGTTTTATAATCTAATTTATGTAACTTTATTAGTTTAACCTTTAGATTTAGATCAATAATTTGAAATGCTGTAAAGAATTTGGTGCTCTTACCTAATTATCTGGATACATTTATTCTCTAAATATTTAGGTAGTAAATTCCTTGTCTTAATCATAAAAATCATTAAAGAAAGCAATGAAAACATTAAACAAATATTTCGATATGTTTTAAGTTGCACAGTAATTGAAAAGATATTAAACAAACATCAACCTGGACATATATTCTCTCAGTTTACTGCGTATGGTCATAAAACCAGTTCACTCTGAAAAGCAAGAGCTCTATGGACAATCTACCTGTCGAGGTAGAGGTGGTAGATGCATTAGGGACGAATTCTTTTAAAACTTTTGAAAATTGTGATAACCTACAAAATATTCCGCAGCAGCTAATTTCTGTCATACTAGAACTACATAAAAGTATTGAAAAATCCATTTTGTGAAATTTCGCTTATACAAACGGCGTCGACAACAATTTGTCATTCATTTTACAGATTTGCAAAATTGCTTATGACAACACATAAATTAGGTCGAGTATATCAAAATAAATGTTGCGAACAAAGATATGTTGAACATAGATAGAAAATTTAGTCGCAATACTAAAATGAAATAGAATAGTTCAAAAAAGATTTAAGCGTTGTAACTTCCACAGTAGCTCTAAATCAATATATCATGAGAAAACAATGAAACCAGTAGAGAAGTAAAAAAAAAAAAAAAAATCTTTTTTTGCTAAAATTTTTACAAATATCTCTTTTTCATTATGACAAACCAAAGATCTTTTCGTCATTTATTTGTTAAAAGAGGCAATTGAACACAAAATAAAGCCATATTATTAGAAAAAACCTTTTCTGTTCAAATTTTTTAGTTTTATTACATAACAAGGAAATATCAATAAAAAAACTATTGAAGAGCATCTATTTTATATTCTGCTAAATCCATACATGCAGAAAGTGGAACATTTTACCAAGAGAAGATCGAAATTCCTTCTAAAACGCACCAAAAAAAGATTCCTCCGTCATCAATACTAGTATGCTTAATTTCTTTCCACCCCATTACCCATTAAAAGAATGTTCAGAACCAGCCGTTTTAGTGCAATTTAACCTAAATCTGTACAGTCACACATCAATAAAAAATTATAACAAATGTGACAGAGCATTTCCACCCCTATTCCCCCAATGGTCTCCTCCCATTTACAAAGCAAAAGTACCCATTTGGTCACCTCTCTCTAGTTACAATGAGGGGTGGGGCACTGAATATAAAGGGTTAATAAACACACTTAATTCCCGTGGATTAGATTCGCCCTGGGGTCCAAAAGGATTAAGGGAAGCAAAATTGGGGCCTAGTTGGGAAAGGCAGATGGGGTGCTTTTGTCCGGGCGTAGGGTTGTTGACAGCCCGCTCATGCGAGGGATGTTAATCTTTTAATTAATTGTGCGTTGTTCGGGGTAGCCACTTTCCCACACAGTTCAGTTCCCTTTTTAAAAAATTGAAACGAATTTCAATTTCACTCAATGTATTATTAAATATAGTGTTTATTCAAGAAGAGGTGAGTTTTGTGGATCATGTAATTGCTGAAGCAAGAACACGGAAGATTTAATTCAATTTGAAACATGGTACAAAATTGCTGGCACGGATTTATGAGTTTAACATTATGGAGTGAGTTTTTGAAAGGGTTGTATGGGGTCTAACCCTTCCTGCAATGCTAATTGTGTAATGCATAGTGCATGAAACACATTGGATATTCAATGGATTTTATCATTAACCCTTCAGGACTTATGGTAACCTTTCAACTATTTATTTAAAGTTTCTTTTGCTAAACAATGCCCCAAGGCCAAATTTAAAATTCGTTATTCATTTTGATAATCAATTTTTATTTTCAATGCTGGAACGCTTACACTTCCAAACTTCGTCGAATCCTTGAATTTTGCCGATTGTTTTATAAACGTCAAAACTGTAACTGTAATGCCACCGTAATGAATACCCTTAAGTGTAGGTCGAGGGATTCACATCCTCCATCCTCCTCTTCCTGGAACCCTATAAAATAACATAGTGATCTACTGATTTTTATTGTCTCTTCCGGGTGCAGACATTAGGAATTTCAATTCATCTCGCTTGCCAGGTTTACAACTATTCACCTTCAGTTTGGAAACCAAACTAGTTATCAGGCTGCTGAAACCATAACATCCTTTATCATAGTGTTACAGTGATATCTCGGTATATGATTTTAATGCTTTCCAGATTCTAGGATTTATACCAAAGGAATATTTAAGAAATAAAGGGGAAATGAATCTGTTCCCATGAAAAAATATTCTCATGTTATTGACATATTATATAATGATGGAGTTGAATATAATAATAATTTAGTATCTGCTTAATGCTTACCAACTTCCTACTCTTTTCCTACATGGATATGAGTGGAGATCGTCAGATTTGAGGTTTATTTAAAACTGTCCAAAACACTTTGCCTCTGCTTTTTCCTCGTGATGTTTTGAAAATAAGACAGTGTATGGTCATTCCCGATAATGCTATTATTACTTATTTAGAATTTGGTGGTAGTTTTAAGCAAAGGTTTTCACATTTCCCCATTTAGCAAAGATTTTAACGTACGTGAATCATTTTACAAACAAATGTATTCCACACAAAATTGTTCGCACAAAAATAGCAACAGGACGCATACCGAGGTGGCACTGTATTTGCAAATGTTGAATACTTTGCTTGGTCGTCGTTGAGCATTGAAATTTTTATTATGTGAGCAACAAGGTAAGTGAGTTCTAGTACAGGGGTCGGCAACCTGTGGCTCGCGAGCCACATGTGGCTCTTTGTATGTGAAGCTGCGGCTCTTTAGTTCCCTACTGAAATATTATTTATTTTATCGAAAAAAAAAACAACATTTAAGAATCGTTCTGAATCGATTAATGAGGATTAGGCACCGATTCTATCTCTCAGCCACTTGTACTAGCTTTTCACCGCACCCCTCCCCTGTGACACGCGTCGTCACTGTCGTCAGTCCATCGGAAACTCTCGAATGACGCCGTCGTCGGATCTTTCTATGTAGATTTTAATTCATTTTCGACGCAAGACAATTTGGCGTCTTCATCAGTGCTTTGGCGTGGCATATAATTTGTTGTTTCAAGTAAAAGAGTTAGAAGCGCATTATGTTCTCAAAGTTCTTCTATTATGTATATATATATATATAATAATAAAAAAACCGAAGTAAAGGTAGGTAAAGTAAACCATTCACAGATGATGAGTATGTCAAAGATTGCTTCATACGTGCATCTGAAGGACTGTTTCGTGATTTTAAAAACAAACCAGGAATCTTGAAAAAAAATCAAAGATTTGCCACTATCCGCTAAAACAGTACAAGATAGAATAGCTAAAATGTCTTCAAATGTAACATATTTGCAGGTGGAAGATATTCAACTTTCTTCTTCCTTATCACTTGCTATAGATGAGTCTTGCGACATAAAAGGCCCAGCACAAGTTGCAATTTTTGTCAGGTATATGTCTTCCCAAGGTCCAAAAGAAGAACTTCTAGGATTGTTACCGCTCTCGGGACAAACTAGAGGGGAAGATATATGCCTTGGAGACATATATCTTCATATATGTCTCCAAGGTTCACATCTTGGAGACATATGGAAAATGCCTTGAAGACAATAAGATCGATTTAAATAAAATCGTTTCAATAGCAACTGATGGAGCCAGAAGTATGACCGGAAAAAATAAAGGGGCAGCAACAATTTTCCAGAGCGAAATAAACCACGAAATTCTTACGTTTTACTACATAACGTTCTTCCGTCCACTGCATGACGTTCTTCTCTCCAAGAAGTGCTTTGTGCCCAAACATTTCCGGCCGAAATAGTTGATGTCATCAATTTTGTAATCAAGATTGTTAACAGCATCTTGTCAAAAGCCCTCTACCATCGTCAGTTTAAAGAATTCTTAAACGAAATGGAGACTTAGTATACCGACCTCCTTCTTCACAATAAAGTACGATGGCTTTCCTAAGGTAAGGTATTGAAACGTTTTGCTTTGTGCTTGAATGAAATAAATACATTCCTAAATGAAAAACGCATTAATCACTCTGAATTAGAGAACGACAAATGGTTGCAAAAATTTTACTTTATGGTGGATATCACAGCGAAATTAAATGAGCTGAATCTAAAACTGCAAGGAAAGGGAAACCCAGCCTATGTTTTGGTAGAAGAATTGGTTTGTTTTGAAGAAAAAGTAATTCTTTTTGCAGAAGAAATTCAGAGCGGTAAATTACTTCATTTTCAATTTCTAAAGCAATATCGTGATAAAACCAGCGATAAATGATAAAACCAGTGATAAAAGCAATATCGTGATAAAACCAGCGATAAATGATAAAACCAGTGATAAAAGCAATATCGTGATAAAACCAGTGCAACTGTTGACACGAGGTACTACAGCACAGTTATAAAAAAAATTAAAGATGAATTCGCTGACAGATTTGAGCAATTCAAAACCACTCTAGCATTCATAGTAAATCCTCTCAACACAAATTGTAACGAAATCCACATTGAGCCATTTGGAATTGATACTGGATCTCTAGAAATGCAATTGATCGATTTAAAAAGTAAAGCTTTGTGGAGTGGAAAATTTACAGAGTTGAAAAGCAAGTTGGAGGTCAGAAATGTATGTACGTAACGCAACAAAAGTGGACAACTTTAAAAGAAATGCCGCGAGTTGAGGCACTTATATTCGACGCATGGAATAGTCTTCCAGATTGCTACAGTGAGGTGAAAGAAGTTGGCATTTGGAGTGCTGACTATCTTCGGATCGACATATTCGTGCGAGCAAGCGTTCTCTTGCATGAATATAATTAAAAGTAAAGTAAACCAACTAACAAATGAAAATTTAGAGTCGTGTTTGAAACTTAAAGCAACAAGTTATGAGCCAAATTTATCCAAACTTTCTAAAACCACGCAAAGCCAAAGCTTCCATTGAATTTGTTTGCTCAATTGTTTGTTATTGAAGTAGAAGTTAGTGTTGTAAGTAAATGTTTAATTGTTTTAATTTTTTACTTAAATAATAAGTAATTATCTAATAATGAATAAATAGAATGACATAATGAATAAATAGACATTTTTTCTTATGAATAAATAGATTAGTTTTCTTTTATCAAAAAACTTTATTTATGCAGTACTAACAGATGGGCTAGTATTATTAAATCGGCGCTACTAGTATTAAATCCATATGATTTTTAGTTAGCCCTAACCTTCAAAAGACACGTGTATAAATTTGACAGCTGTTACGCTATTAGCATGTGAGTTATAGCATTTTTAGTGAAGCAACTTTTTGTTAGTTTGAAAAAATGGATAAAAAAGGAATTTCGTGTGTTAATAAAGCATTGCTTTTTGGCGAAAAAATACTATTGAAGCCAAGGCTTGGCTTGATAAACATTATTCGGATTTTTGCACCAGGAAAATCAACCGTAGAGAAGTGGTTTGCTAAATTTAAACGAAGCGAAATGAGCACAGAGGACGATGCACGCCCCAAAGAGGCTGTTACCGACGAAAACATCAAAAAGTCCACAAAACAATTTCTGATAACCGTAAAGTGAAGTAGATTGAAATAGCTGAGACCTAAAGTATCGTGAATGAATATTTGGATATACGAAAGCTCTGTTCAAAGTGGGTGACGCGCGAGCTCACAATCAACCAAAAACAACAACTAATTAATGATTCTAAGCAGTGTTTGGAGCTGTTCAATCGTAATAAACCCGAATTTTTGCTTCGATATGTGACAATGGATGAAACATGACTCCATCATTTCACACAGGAGTGCAATCGACAGTCAGCCGAGTGGACTGCACGTGATTAACACTCAAAATGCTATAACTTCACTGAAAATGCTATAACTCACATACTAATAGTGCAACAGGTATCAAATTTATACACATGTCTTTTGAAGATTAGGGCTAACTAAAAATCATATGGATTTAATACTAGTAGCGCCATGTATGTGTCAGCCTACGAACCTTTCTGCCCACCTGTTATTTATTGTTGGCAAGACAAAATTTTGTGGCTCTTTAAAAACTAAAATTTTGTAAATTGCCATTTTTGGCTCTTCCGACTCAAAAGGTTGCCGACCCCTGTTCTAGTACATTACGCCCATTAGATGAAAAAGAGGGAAATTGTCTTTCTGTTGCATTTGCGATGGAACAGGCTAGTATCTGTATTATGTATGGAGAGAACTAAGTAAATACAGACGCAGCTTGCCCAACGAGTGTGAAGCTATTATTGAGATCTTTAAGTAACCTTATTTAAGTGATGATGGGATTTAGAGTAGCCAAGGCTCAATTCTAATCAATAAAGCCATGATTGAGTTCCCTCCATGATTTGAGCAGAATTGACTTCCCAGACTCGGGAAAAGAGAAGAACAATCATTGTAGAATTAAATGAAATTGAGCCTTACTATTGTTTTATGGTTCCAGTTTTTCTCATTAATATTTTCAGTAAAAAAAGTTGACAATTTACATTTTTATTTCCTCAGAAAACAGCAAAATGAACTGTGTTTCTAATGTATAATAACTTTTATAACTACGTAAGATTATTTTTCTCAAATTTTTTTGCTATATTGATAATAATAAATTAAAAATTCACATAATAGTAGTTAAATCAAATAAATCATCTCTGATTGAAACTGCTTCGGAGGAAGAGGTGGTGAAGTTGCTACATAACTACAGTTACTTAGATTTATGTATTAAAGAAATGCAAAATTTCATAGAATTGCTGCATAGATTTCTATTTATATAAAAAAATTTGGTCAGTTCCCTTAAAGACTCCAAAATAATATCCTCCTCTCGCAATGTTACTACATCAAAATAATGTCTCTTACAGAAGTTATTGACAATTTGCCTATTTTGAGTTAATGTGTGCTAAGTATTTCCGCACTTTATTGAATCAGAAAGCTTTTTGGGAAAGGCAAATACATATGCTTTAAATCATATTCAATGTCAAATATTGAAACAGAAATTTAACCATAATATTAATAGTTTAAAGTTGTTTAAATAAATGTAAAACATTGGATTTGCTATACCTTTTTGAATGATTTAGTTATGTAAAAATAATAAATCAAATGATTTGCATTACAAATGTAATTTCGCAATTGTAAAATTATGCATGCTTAACCCCCCAAGAAATATATATATATATATATTAAAAATTATGCAGTTTATTCCCGCTATTTTGCAAAATGAAGTTTAAAAATAACAATGCAGAATTCACCGAATTAGTAGTAAATAATGGTGCTCTTTCGTAGGAAGTTAAAAACATTTTTTGAACATTGTTTGGAATTAAATTGAAAATTTATTGAATATTCGTACAGTGTAGATAATTTTTTATGTGAGACACTTATGAGAAGTTAAACATGTAGGTTATTTTGCAAGTTTTACTTATTTAAAACTTAAATATCAAATTTTTTTAAGCTGATTGAAGTTGTATGTAATTGAATACCTATCATAATGAATTGAATTTAAGATATATTTTCCCCAAACTAATGAAGAACTTTGCATTTAGTCTGTATATATTCAGTTAGAGTTGAAATAGAAATTTAAGATACAGTTGAGTTTTCTTTATTTAAAATTTAACTAGCTTAATAGAAAGTCATCAAATTTAATATCTTATGAATTAAATGAAAGGGTTTCAGTCAAACTCTTGCTTTTAATTCCTATGAGAGGTTTGATACGAAAGTGATCCGTTTAAGATAAAAACAAACACGTTTTCTGAAATCATCTTGGAATTTTCAATTTAAGAACATATCCTTCCTAAAATTCTATTTAAAAGAAATAAAAGATTTTTCGTGTGTTTCTCGTGTGTTTCTATTTCCTCACTCAAAATTATTATATTCAAGAATGTAAACTTCAAAATCAATGACAAATTTAAAAAAAATGTTTACAAATTTGCACAAATGGAACTCTGTTAAAAAGAAACTTTATTGAATATTTACTTGACACTATACATTTTTTTAACTAATTTTCTTCTTTTCATTTTGAAAGCACTTGACGACGACATTAGAAAGCTTATATATTACATTAAAAATAGCTTCGCTTTTTAATATAATCGTTCGTTTTTTAATATAAAAATTCTTGATGTATAAAAATCTCGATCATCATAGCTGATTTGACTGACTAATAGAAATGTTATTTAAAAATACAGGATATTAGCATTCAAGCTGTTTATACGTTTTAAGAATATTAAACATATAAAAAGCTTTATTAAAAATATTTAAAAGTATAAGTTTAAAAATATTTTATGTGTTTTAAGAATATATTAAATAAGAAGTTTAGCAATAAAACTCGTCCATATGAAGTACATGTCCCTCGGTTACCAGGTAGTTAGGGTTTTATAGCTATAATTTGATTAAACTGTTACAAAGTACCGGCTTTAGGTTGACGAATGTCTTATGAAGAACAGTCAGAAAAAAATCCAC
Organism: Caerostris darwini; assembly: GCA_021605075.1. Taxonomy (NCBI): domain Eukaryota; kingdom Metazoa; phylum Arthropoda; class Arachnida; order Araneae; family Araneidae; genus Caerostris; species Caerostris darwini. Next base: position 99,086 of record BPLQ01014663.1, read on the forward strand.
AATCCCAATACGAAACGATAGGTTTCGACCCAGTTCAGCTCGGTTAATAGCTCTGAAGTGAGTAATAAATGCTAGTCTTAGAGTACAAAGCATAAAAAGAATCTTACCACTGGTCCTCCACAATTTATGCTTTCAACGATTGCATTAATAAGATTTTAAAACTTCCTCTGTACGAGTATGTTACAGATGTTAATTTTATTGAATATAAGTCCAGTCTAGTGACCATTAAAAAACTGAATCATTTTTTTAAGCTAGAAAAGCAACTTTTTTATTACTACGTAGATTGCTTTGAGCAATGACTTATTGGAAGGGAACCATATCAAAAAGATACTTCAACAGCGACATACATTCAACCACACCGGACTCACGAAGGTAATTTTGTGAAAATGTCGGCAATGATAAATGTGAATCAGTCTGGATGGCAGCCCTTGTGAAAGATGAGTACTCCTAAGTGAAAGCTGTGCGCAAAATATTGATGTAAAATTTGTAGATGCTGTTGTAACTAAGAGGAAAAATCTAAACCTGAAGATTCAATTCCTGATTTAGAGAAAATACTACACAAAGATATTACAGATTTCATCCATTGAAATGTTTTTCACTTTCCAGCTTTTTATCTGCAATGTGATACATTTCTAAAGAATAAACATTTCATTTTTTTTCAAATTTTGCTGAACTGAGCGAAGATTGGATTGAATAGTTCAAGAGGTTTGAAAAGAATTCCTTTCAAAATCAGCAGAATCAACAAGTGTGTATGAGAGCCTCTAGCTTAAGGGTAAAAGATGATGAACTCTTCAGATCTTTGTATGCGAAAGCTTCTTACAGTAAAGATCAATCGGCCAACATGTCTTTTCCTTTTTATAAATATTTTTTCTTTCCTTGTTATCATTGAAATGGAGATGGTTGTATTCTTTGTTGCAGCTTTATATTTGCGACAGATGAAGTGGCTGTTGACTGAAAGATACGAATTAAGATGGAAATGTATTTGTATCGCTATTTAAGTGGAAATCAAATATGACAAAAACTATCAATGGCTGGATGACATGAAAGTTTTATGGAATAAAATTGCAAGTCATTCTATGAACTCTTTATACTAACGATGGCATTTATATTTGGCCTTTGAAATTGGAGCTGAATTAAAATAAGATAAACTGGAATTTTTCTTAATTAGAAAATGAAATGCTTGAAAATAAATTAAATATTTTATTAATGATGCGTATAATTCAAGAAAGAAAATACATATATATACATATATATATATATATACATATATATATATATATATATATATATATATATATATATATATATATATATATATATATATATATAAATATTTTCTTTATATTTCCTTTCTATTCTTTTTTTCTTTCTACTTCTTATTTTGTTTCTTACTAATTATCATTACATTTGAGATGGTAATCACAAAATTAATGTTTGTCATTTAATAAAAATAATAATTTATACTCATAATTCCGCTAAATTGGACTATTATACTGCAGAGTTCAATTGTTTTCTTCGATTAATTTTTATTAACTGATTCTTATTGACTGAATCCCTTATTTCTTTTCTATTTTATTTATGAAATAAATCCTTATTGACTATTTTTCTTTCATTATTTATCAACCACTTTTTTTGTTTAGTTATTTCTTCGTCTATTCTATTAAATATTAAGTTATATGACTGATTAATTCTTTGCTAAGAATATGTAGATACTTTTATGAATATTGAGTAATGTTATAAATACCATTGAGGGAACTCTTAAATAAAAAATAAGAGTTCCTAAGTAATATAAAACAAGTGAATAATATTAGAGTAATTATATTAGAAGAGAATTCAAAACTAATCATAGCTTTTTTTAAAAAACAATTTATAAAATGCAAAATTTTAATTTTTATTATTAGTCTTGATTACCTTGTTAAAAGCAATCTGTGTTTTCTTTATTTCGTTAGAAGTACACAAACCTAGATGTGAAGTAATGTAAGCATTTTTTCAACTAATAAAACTTCAAAAAGTTTCATGCAAGTATACCTATTTAATACTATCAAGGCATTCACACAAATTCACATACAAGTTCAGACAGTAGATTATCTATTTTTTTTCTTAATCTCCTTTTCTTTCTTGATTAGCATAATTGCTAAGGGTTATACGTCATACAACCTACAACATGAAATGGGATAAAACCTTTTGTCCTCTATAAATGTCTAAGATATATTTTAAGGCATTGGAAAAGGATTTTTTCAAAGGATTTCGGCCTGGTGTGATTTTTTCCCTTGTATTTTGTAAGCGAAATGTTTGACTTTATATGTATGTATAAAAAAGTATTTTTACTTCTTAATGACAAGACAGTATGTGGACAAATACGAAAAAAGAGCATTCATGCACTATATAAGACAAAATGAATTTAATTCTATATTTTGTAAGAAAGGATTTTGACCTGTTGATCCACTCTAAGGCGTAATAAACGCTTTAAGAGCTTTCAGGATTTTTTTTCATATAAAATGAGAAAGAATACGAAACGATTAATATAAATAGGCTGAAAAACTATGATACTTTAATATACACTGAAGTGACGAAAGTCATGGGATACCTCTTAATATCGTGTCGGCCCTCTTTCGCCCGGCGAAGAGCAGCAACTCGACGTGGCATGGACTCAACAAGTCTTTGGAAGTCTTTTGCAGGAATATTGAGCCATGCTGTCTCGATAGACGTCCATAATTGTGAAAGCTTTGATGGTGCAGGATTTTGGGCACGAACAGACCTCTCGATGATGTCCCATAAATGCTCGATGGGATTCATGTCGGGCGATCTAGGTGGCCAGATCATTCGTTGGAATTGTCCAGAATGTTCTTCAAAAGAATCGCGAACAGTTGTGGCCCGGTGACATGGCGTATTGTCATCCATAAAAATCCCATCGTTGTTTGGGTACATGAAGTCCATGAATGGCTTCAAGTGATCTCCAAGTAGCTGAACATAAGCATTTCCAGTCAATGTTCGGTCCAGTCGCACCAGAGGACCACGTCCATGCCATGAAAAAACAGCCCACACCATTACTGAGCCACCACCAGCTTGAACAGTGCCTTGCTGACAGTTTGGGTCCATGGCTTCGTGGGGTCTGCGCCACACTCGAACCCCACCATCAGCTCTTATCAACTGAAATCGTGACTCATCGGACCAAGCCACGGTTTTCCATTCATCTAGGGACCAACCGATATGCTCACGTGCCCACGAGAGTCGCTGCAAGCGATGTCGTTCTGTCAGTAAAGGCACTCGAGTCGGTCTTCTGCTGGAATAGCCCAAGAAAGCCAAATTTCTCCGCACAGTTCTAACAGACAAGTCCCTTGTACGTCCCACATTAATTTCTGCGGTTATTTGACGCAGTGTTGCTTGTCTGTTAGAATTTACGACTCTTTGCAGACGTCGCCGGTCTCGGTCGTTAAGTGCAGGCGGTCGACCACTGCTCTGTCCATGGTGGGATGTTATGCCTGAAATTTCATACTCTCGGCACACTCTTGACACAGTGGATCTGGGAATGTTGAATTCCCTAACGATTTCCGAAATGGCATGACCCATGCGTCTAGCTCCAACTAACATTCCGCGTTCAAAGTCTGTTAATTCCCGTCGTGCGGTCATCATCACGTCAAAACCTCTTCACATGAATAACTTGAACAGAAATGAAAGCTCTGCGAAAGCACTGAGCATTTATACCTGTTCTACGCGATGCTACTGCCATCTGAAAATTTGCATATTGCTATCCCATGACTTTTGTCACTTCAGTGTATATATATATATTGTTAGGTTAATTTAAAGACTTTTTCTCAAGGATTTTTCATCCCCTTCAATGTCCTATTCTCCTTTCGATACTACAAAAACCAAGAAAACATTTTCATAGCTAGTTCAATGAAATGAAGTAGTTGCTAATTTAAAGATTACCATGCCATTTTAAGTGGTCACCATTATTTGGTAAAATTCGATTAAATAATCAATGAAAAATTGATAAGACTACAAAACTTTTTGATTTCTTAGATCTTTACTGATCAGATTGAGAATTGGGTCTCCTTTTCCAACACGATAACATAACATTTTCTGGAAAAACAAGCCCCATATCGACTAAAATGTTTATGGAATCGAACTAAACGTGTCAGATAAACTATTTATCTGTAGAATAATTCACTTACGATTTTCAGATCCCATCTGAAGAGAAACCAGTGAACGTGTCTCACCGAAAATTAAACACTAACATTGCAGTGAAAACAAACACGACCTTCTTGATCGAAACGCTCATTTATTGACTCTGCTCTGCAGCAAAGAAAGCTCTGGAGCAAAGTGCACCGGGTTGATCCGAGAGATCCCAACCAATCATCGACTATCGACGATCGCAGATGCCTTTCTGGCAGTCCCCTCAGGACTTCCAACAAAATGGTGACGACTATAAATTCATTAATATATATACATCTTTGTGTATCCAATCATAACACGGAGGAAATGGAAAATAAACACGAAGGAGCCGGAGCTCCCTTTTCTCCTCCAAGGAGAAGGAGAAGAAAAAGAGCCTTAATATGAAATATTACGCGCAAATCCGCTTTAAAGGGAGGTAGAGGGAGGCAGTTCTCGAAAATCTTGACTCGCCGGAGGCATCGGAATGCGTATTTTGATAGCGCCAGTCAGTTTCAAATCCATTTATTCCCTAGTAAATGTACTAACGTGGCCTGACCAGGAAATACTTTGTTTACCTTTTTAGAAGGAAGTGCTAAGGATTACTCCTTATACGATATATTATGTCCAAGTTCCGAGTTTCTCCAAGGGGTACAAATCAGTTTTCTGATAGTCACATAATCATTTTATATTAAATTAAAAGGAGCATATTTCTATATTCACTAGTAAACTGAATCTTTACCATTTGAAAATCAAGATAAAGTTAGATTAGTTATTAAATCAGTATCACAAGTACTTCTCTAATTTTCACCCATTTAAATAACTGAATGAACACATGAACTGTGGAATTTATTAATACATGAACTTTGACATTTGTTCATGTATTAATAAATTCCAGTCTATCGAGCATAATGAATATGCTTACGTGTCTTTTTTAACATTGTATGCCTAATGAGCATGTATTACTTCTTATTTCTCAATTTTTCGTTATAATTCTCTTTAAAACTAATCAACGCAAATTTTACTTGATATATTGAATTGTTATTACTTGGAGTTTCATTATTAAGATAATTAGGTATGCAAATTATTATAGTTGCACAGATATATAATCCTTTTGTGTTTGTGTTAAACGATTGAGTTTATTAGTTCATTATTATAGGAGTTTTTTTGCCTATGAGAATTGGGATAATGTACGTGGGTGAGAAAGACTAGATGTTAAAATAATTTGAAAAATTGTATTTAACACTGATTATACCAGTGGTGGCCGTCGATAGCAGGTCTCTACTAATTCGTATTGGTGGCACTATGATAACGCAATGATATGTGGATGATGTGCTGCGGCTGATGAATTTAACCTTTCTTAAGGTAATGCTAGGTAGGATAACACTAAGGTAAGAATAACACTAGACAAGGTAAGGATAACACTAGACAAAGTAAGGATAACACTAAGGTAAGGATAACACTAGTAAGGATAACACTAAGGTAAGGATAACACTAGACAAGGTAAGGATAACACTAGACAAGGTAAGGATAACACTAAGGTAAGGATAACACTAGACAATGTAAGGATAACACTAGACAACACAGAGCAAGTATCGGCTAACAAGTCTTGTAAAGTACCAAAATACTTTCACGGCCACCAGTGTCTCCTAATCTTCACCCATGAAGCACATCTGGGTCGGAGGACGAATTGTAGTGAATGGTTGATACCGAATTGTTATCCATCTCTCAAGCCACAGTCCGAATGTTCATCGGGCTAATACCTCAACGTGTTGATGCCTGTTTCGCCCTCACTGTATTGCTGTATCGTGTTGCAATAAACATTATTTATTGTTCGATTCTGTCTATGGCTCTCTATCTCTTTGTTTACCGATTTTGATCCCATTTTACGTATGCATTCGTGGTGTATTAAACTTAGTACTATGTAAAACTTTTCACTGTAAGTTGCGTATAAAATTTTTCGTAGTGTTGTGAAAAACGAAATTGCATTCTTACTTTATAAAAAAAATAATATTGTAGAAAAAATTCCTTTCTGCTGTGTTGCGAAAAAAAAATTATTTTCCTTTAAAACAATATTTAGAAATATTATTATACCTTTATTTTCCAAATGTGATGTGTATATGTAATTATTTAGAAAAATAAAATTTTCTGATGAAAAAACTTATCGTTTTCAATGAGACATGTGAAGTGATCTCCAATTTTTTAAGATTTTAATATATTGAAAAATATTCTGCTATAACTCAGATATTCATTGTAGTGTTTTCGTGAAAAACACTTCAATTTCTATTATATTTCAGGACAAAATAAGCTTAACTAAAATCTTATGCAAACATAAATGAAAAAAAAACTGCTTGTTTTTTTAAGATATTTTGACGCTATGCCACAATATAAAATATTTTGAATAGTGTTTATCACCTCTCTTTTGTATAAGTACCAATTTTTACTGTTTCATAATTTGTTTATTATTATTACTGTTATTATTATTTTTTGCTGCGTGGAAATAGATAAACATGAAATGTTTTGAAATAGGTGCATTTTTTTTTAATTTTAAGATTATTTTTAGTTGTATTATATCTATATAATAAAGTTTTTGAAAGACATAATTTTTGAGATTTTCTAAAGGAAAATATAAAAATAAAAAATTTCAATTTAACTTTTTCTTCACAGAAAAAAAATTAATAAAAACAAAAACATGGAAGTTTTTAAAACAATTTGCAATGTTTGTTACTTCCCATCATAAGAAATAATATTGAAATGCCAATGCTTTTATACAAATTTTTCTAATGTAATAGACATATTAAATTTTTTATACTGATATTATATCTAATACATCATTTTCCATAAAATATTTTCTTTTACATTAAACATATTTTAAGTTTATATAAGCAGTCTTTGAAGAAAAAAAGGATAAATTCTTATCTAAAGGAATACTTCACATCTTTCCTATGTATCCCTTTTTTCAGATAAAAAGCTTCTTTTGCATTAATAATCAATAAAATTTAAAACATCGCCTAAAATAACAGTTTTGACTTCAAATAATTTTAAAGATATTTTTGAAAATTCACAAGCATTTAATATTATCCAGTCATTTAAAAATAATTTTGCCAACCAATGGTGAGATTTAGAAACTATTTGAGTAGTAGACAGATTCAACAATTTCTAAAGATCAAAGACGTATCAAAAGATTGTATTTAATTCAAACTATTTGAAGCATATAACTTATTTCTTGAGTTTGTCACCATGCTAGACATGAATTAAAAATAGAATCCTTTTATAAACTAATTAAATAGATGTGTATTAATGTTCGCAAAAGTTTCTTACTTCAACCAGCACGATATATTGGATATAAAAAAAAAATATGGTTACAATTTTTTCATATTATTTGATTTAGAATCGATACTGAATTTCAAATTGACCATTGCTGCTTCTGTCATATGTAATTCCTATGTAAGTGTTTATTCTAAGTTGATAAGATTAACACAGTTGCTCCAATGTGTGTAAAAGTTTAAGACTAACAAAGATAAGATTATAACAAATATTTTCATAAAGAATATAAATATTATGAATATTTAATACTTATACATACATAGAAATATTTAATATTAAAACTATATATAAATAGGATATGAGCAAATTAAAACATAATGCATGAAAGCATGAATGACTAAAATCATGCGAAAATTAAATTATTTCCAGCTGTCTTGTTAAAAAATAAATAAATAAATGTGATTTTTAGTAACCAATTTTATTATTTATAGTTAAAATTGCTGATTTATTTGTAATGTAAAATCTCTATTTTATTACAATTGAGAGAATAATGCACTTGACCTTCTTGAAACGATTTGGAGAATGTAGGCAATTTATTATTAAGGTAGGCAAACGAAACAATTCGAGATGGTAGGTAATTTATTTAGTGAATGCTACAGAAATGTCTACTATATTTATTGTTTACAAAACTACATAAGAACTGTTTTTTAATATATCTACAATCAAATATTTTTTATTTACATTATAGAAACAGTAATTTTCTTAAATATAATGTACAATTTTGAAGTATATATTTTTATTCACAATTCTAAGTAAAACACGCATATGTCTTTTTTTTTATTTTCAAAACATGCATTACCTTTATTTATTATTAAACATGCATATATCTTTTTTTTATTTAATTATTTTTTTTTCGAAAAAAAACTATTTTATAATCATATATAGACCCATTAGTCATTATAAATAGACAGAAAATTTGTAATTATATTTTTTACTTATTATTCATTTGTTATTTTAATAATATACCATTTATCAATACATCTTTTAAAAATTTATTTGCTCTGACTTCAATTTTAGGTTTCAAAATTAAATTCGATAAATTCTAATTTCGATAAAACTGACGGATTTTTAAAGCTATTAGAACTACACTCATGTCCATAAATTAAGGATAATTCAGAATCAAACAGAAATTGAACTCTAAAATAAAAATTTCACCTGTAGAATTATCACACACATCTTGAAGAAGAATATGCAAATTACAGGAAACCACCAGATGGCGCGGATAGTACGTCACAATGACGAGAGTGTAAGAGAGGGGTATATAAGGAATGGTGGCAAAGAAGTAAAATTGTTCACAAGCGCTTTAAAAGCCTTTCAGTGCAAAAGCCGCATAGTTATGGCACAAAGGAAGCATTTGGATGATTTTTTACTTGGTAGAATTATCGGACGACTGGAATGTGGACGTACCCAGCTGGAAGTATCCGAGGAACTTGGAATCGCCCAGAGTGTCATCTCCAGGCTTTGGCAACGATTCCAAGATGATGGTAATGTGAGTAGATGTTACAGCACAGGTCGCCCCCGAGTTACAACGCCGAATGAGGACCGGTATTTAGCAGTTACTGCCAAAAGAAACAGACGGAGCACAGCATGAGACCAGTCTCCTCAGCTCTCTTCAGCTACCGGTACGACAATTTCAAGGCAGACCGTGTACAGACACTTAGGGCACATTGGTCTATATGCTCGTAGGCCTGTCAGATGTGTTCCACTTACCACAAATCACTGTCGCCTGCGATTAACCTGGAGTAGAGAGCATGCATTGTGGACACCGCAACAGTGGTCTGGTGTGATGTTTTCCGACGAGTCCAGGTTTAGTTTGCAGTCTGATTCTCGCCGGACATTCATATGGAGAGCGCCAGGTACCCGTTACCACCAAGAGAACACCATTGAACGACACCGTTACGGTGGTGCAGGATGGCTCGTTTGGGGAGGAATTATTCTTGGTTCCAGAACTGGCCTGCATGTTCAAAGTGTAACGATGACAGATCACATTTATCGGGATGTCATTCTGGGACAACATGTACGTTTGTTTCGGGGCGCCATGGGTGCTGAATTTCTGTTTATGGATGACAACGCCCGTCCTCACCGTGCAAACATTGTAGACGAATGCCTTCAATTGGAGGATATCACCCGTATGGATTGGCCAGCATACTCACCGGACTTGAATCCAATAGAGTATGTGTGGGATATGCTTGGCCGACGAATTGCAGCCCGTCAACCCCCTCCCACCTAACCCTGTTATACTGTTTTTTGTAAATAGGTTCTTTTTTGAAATTTGCTCCAGGGAGTAAAAATCGCAATTTTTATTAATTATGTCATACATATAGCATCTTTTTTGCTCTTTACCTTTTGTTTAACAAATAGACTTTACAAATAAGTCAAATTTGTTTTGCTTCTGTCTCTTTCTTTGCCTGAACTTCATTATCCTTAATTTATAGACATGAGTATATTTTTTTCTTTTCAAGTTTATTATTTGAAATAGATTGGAGAACTTGACAAACACGGTTATGAATAAATTGTACCCCATCAAAATACATGTGCGAAAAAGTTAACGTTGTAAGTGCACAAACATATTGTTCGACCTGAGTATTTTAATTTTTTGTACAAAGAGGGATTAAAGATCACAAGCACAGATTCATTAAATTGTAGTTTGTAATAAACAAAAATTATTAAAAACAAAAAAAGTGCAAATCAATTACATACAAAATCAAAGTGATATGAATCTTGTGAAATGACTTGCTAATGTAAGGATCTCTTGGAATTACCTAGTTGATTTTCATAAATTCTAGTAAGTTCTACATCATTCACTTATCAATTACAAAAAGAAAAAAGGAAAAGGTTATTGCAAAAAAAAAAGTAAACATTCCAGAGTGTTATTATAAAGCAATAAAAAAATTGTTTTTGTGGTCAAAACAAAGCTGTATAAAATTTGTATGTTGTAAGCAAACAACATGTGTGGTAAGTCATATTTAAATTTAAAACGTAAAAAAATAAAAAACACATTATTACTGAAAATTTAACATTTACAAACGTATTAAAATAAATTCAATACTATTAAAAAATTTTGTATGGGAAGCTTGGTAAATATATCATTGAACTATAAAATAGTTACTTAGAATGTATATGTGTAGCACTAAAAACAAAAAATAATAAGCTGTCTTAAAAAGAAGTGATTAAATGTAGATTATATAATAATAAATTATTAAAAAAATAAGAGTTAATAAATGTTAACAGAAATTAATATATATCCTTGTTATGTTGATTATCAAAGTTGGTCTTTTAAAATTTTTAGAAATAATATATATTTTTTAATATCAAGGTATAATGTTTTTTTATGAATTTAATGGCTTACAGATTTTGGTGTATTTCAATTCCAATTTAGAAATAGAGAACAGCACTTTTATCTTTTGGTAACTACTACAAAATGGAATTTAAAAAAAAAAATTTCAAAATTATTACGATATAACGTTAGTATACGTTTATAATAATACATTTAATCTACTATAACGTTAGCATAAAAATTGGGATGAAGCATTACTGTGAAGCACATCAACTAGCGCTTACAACACATGAAATAATAAATTATAAAAATTATAATGTCAGTCTGATCATAAGAAGAAAATTTATACAAATTAGTTTATCATCTCTAAATTTATAATTTTATTTTTAAAAAAATTAAAGCTTTTAAATTGAAAGCAAATTATTCCTCTAGAACATGTTAAATTTAGTTATAAAGTTAAATAATTTCTTATTATGTTTATTTTATTACAAACCTTATTTATTTAATTTTTGTATTTACTTTTAATTATTTATTATCCTAACATAATAATAATTATTTATTATTTTTATAATAGTTATTTAATAATCTTTATATTGTAATGTAAGTTTTAAATTGTTTGATATTTTTTTTGTAGAGAATCATTATTATTTTTTGACAAAATACAAATTGGGATATTTGTCTTAATAAATAAACATTCAGCTTTTAGTTTTCAATTACTTTCATGTTCAAATTTATTTTTAATATCGATAAAATTTCTTTACAAAACAAGGAATACTAAATATTTTCCTTTTCTTAAAACCACTTTCAATTTTCTTATTTCAGAACCAAACACCGTTAGACCACAGCATACTAAGCGTTTTTTCTCTCCATTACAATGCAACGGTCGATTTTTGTACATTTTCTAAATTGAAGATCTTTTTACTGTGCCGTTGATCCCCGAAATTTCTTCCGTGATGTGTTGTGCAAAGCGAAATTTTGTGGTGCAAGTACCCCGAGCCGAATTCTCTGGTGTGAAATAGCAGCGAAGCAGCAATCAACATTTCTACAGGAAGGAAGGATTTCCAGGGTATTTTATATCGGCTCCTTCTCCCTTCTGATCTTCCACAGATACCAAAGCGAAAACTATAAAACGTCGCCGAGGAGTAGAAAAAAGCTTTACTTTGCATAAAAGTTCTTTTGATGTTTCAGCGTCGCTTGGCATAAATTGTAACAAATAGGAATTGTCGTTATCCATTAGTTAACGCAATGAGACGGTTGGCTTATGGTGTTTTTCAGGGGTCAGCTACAAATTTAACTTTTAAAAAACCAGTGGTGACTCGTGCTTATACACTGTTGAACCTTCATTATGCCCTATATTTCATTCGATATTATCCTTGTCATTAAATATAATGAGTCTTTATTTTCTTTTAATTCGTTCTTTATGTTGGTTCATTGAACAATCCTTAAGTTTAATATCAATAGAAACTGTTTAATTCATGAAAATATTGCAAAAATCTTTGTTCTGATTTCACAGTTCAAACAACGCTTTTGTTAACATGCAGGCATGTCTGAGACAGACACTGTTATGTAAGCAAAGAAAGCACTGTCACTCATGTTGTGGCAACCCTGTTTTACAAGCTCGTGTTTCTTTTTGACTCAACGTGTGTTGCACTTAAAAATAGTAAATTATATTCAGGAATGTGATAAAGTGTAGAATTAGATAATTATCATAATTCTGACTATTTAATTTAATTTATGTTTTTTTTTTGTCGGTTATTTTATCATTTCTTATCTAAGAAATAAATTATGTGACTGTAAGTAGACTTAACTAACTTAATTCTTCACATGAGAAAATTAAAGTTTATTGAACTGTTTAACACCTTATATTCTAATTTTTCAATCAGGAGATTAAATCAATCTCAGTTAAGAGATTAAATTACTCAATCAGACCAAATTCAACAAATAACGAATGTACTCGAAGCTTTAATTCTGAATGGTGCCAAGTTAAAAATTGGGTTTGTGGTTGTAATAAAAGAAATGCTTTCTTTTGACGTTCAGCGGTGATATAACGCTAAAAAAAGCTGGTTAATGAATAGTAAACAAAATGAAAGAAATAACTCAGAAGGTGAATATGATATGTCAACGTCACTTTTAGGACGAAAATAAAACAAAAAAATCTAAATAAATTTTTTTGAAAAACTGCTCATGTAGATTTACAAAATAATGAAGAAAATTCATTAAAATGTATCAACATTTTCTCAAAAATAAAAGTAATCAGTTGATCGCGATGGAACTCATTGATAAGTTGTTTTGGAACAACTTATCAATGAGTGACTCATGGACTTTTTGTAATTTGTTTCGATTAATTGTAATTTACACGTGCTAAGAGTTCAGTTAAATGATTAAATTTTAAGCACGAATTACTATTGAATTGCACGCTGTTTTACTTAAGGGAAAAGATAAAAATTTACAATTTTTAATGTTTGTTAGGTAATTGTGGTTTTCTTATTCTTGCTTTAATAAAAAAACGAACTATGTATAAATTTGGATTTTATGCTGTTAATTCTATTGTAGGCATATGCTTAAGATACATTAAATACCATGCTTAAGACACACAAAAGAATCACACTTAATAAGTATCTGTTAATTACATTATATAAATGTAAAGTTAAAGTGAATTTCGTTTAATTTGACTTTCGCTGTGTTAACAGGAAATTTTTCTGAATCATTAAAAAAAAGTTATCAAAAAATAACGACTCTTTCAAGGTTCTCACTGCTATTTTCTTTTTTTAATTTCTATTCTTTTTAATCTTTCTTTCTTCCTTACAAATCTCCAAGAGCAAAATTTCCACGAATATTCTTAATATTTCTAATTCATTTTGAGAGTTATAAAAATATCAATGCCAGACAAAAATTTATGTATTTAATATATAGCAGAAAAAAATATTCTTTTATAAAGAAGAAATTTTATATAGTGACAAATGGAAGCAATTTTCTTTTATAAACAACTTTATGTAGTACTTATTCAAATTTACCATCGATTGCCCAATAATTATTTCTCTAGAAAGGTCTGAATATTATACGTTTTGGGCCAGCGTTAATTTATGTCAGTTAAAAAAAAATTGCCATAATTTATTTCTTTGTAATTTATTTCCGAGTAGTTTCCTAAATGCAAGATATTTGTGACTATTTTATGAAGTCAATTCAAAATATAAGTTGAAATATGATGAATAATAAGACAATCTAAAATAAATTTTAAAATCTTTATCAGAATCTTTCGAATTCTACACATGTCCTTCAATTGGTTTAGCATTTAGAATCAACTTTTTTTTAGTGTGTTATTTGTGGTTAGACAATAATAATTTTGAACAAAATAAGTTGCATACATTTTAATTTCATGTATTTATCACTTATTTTCATACTTGCTATCATTTTAGCATCCAGCAAAACTAATAAGTAAAAGCAAGCAGTGTATTCAAAAATTCAGCTAAAATTATTATTGTTACTAAAATTTTACATATTCCATTGCTACTTAAGTTTTACATATTTTGTATTTTGTTACTAAATTTTTATATATACCATTGTTACTAAAGTTTTACATATTCCATTGCTATTAAAGTTTTATACATACGATTGTTACTAAACTTATTACTATTCCATTGTTACTAAACTTTTACATATTCCATTGTTACTAAATTTTCAAATATATCATTATTACTAAAGTTCTACATATGGTTTTATTTGCGAGATTTTTGGCTTTGAATTCAGTGTAGCTATCATTCTCAATTATTTCTTCGACTATGTATCATTTACTTCCATACTTGCTATTACTTGAGCATCCTGGTAAACAAATAATTTAAAGCAAGCAATATTCTCAAAAATTCATCTAAAATTACCATTGTTGCTAAAGTTTTACATATTCCATTGCTATTAAAGTTTTATACATACGATTGTTACTAAACTTGTTACTATTCCATTGTTACTAAACTTTTACATATTCCATTGTTACTAAATTTTCAAATATATCATTATTACTAAAGTTCTACATATGGTTTTATTTGCGAGATTTTTGGCTTTGAATTCAGTGTAGCTATCATTCTCAATTATTTCTTCGACTATGTATCATTTACTTCCATACTTGCTATTACTTGAGCATCCTGGTAAACAAATAATTTAAAGCAAGCAATATTCTCAAAAATTCATCTAAAATTACCATTGTTGCTAAAGTTTTACATATTCTCCGCGGTTTTATTCGCCAATACAACCCTGAATCCCCATTCATTCTCATCTATCGCTTTGGCTATTCATTTCTCTTTAATTGATGAATGGTAGCCAAATATGAAAAAAAAAATACCATAAATCGAGGAAAATATTGAACGAGACAAAATATGACTAACGAAGAAGTCGGCGAAAATGATAATTTTTTCCCCTCGTGACGTTTATTCATCAATAAAGATTTTCGTTCTTTTTTTTAAAAAAAGTGGTTTCCTCTCAAATGAAGATTCATTACCCTTCGGAAAGAACGAATTCGAGCCTTTGTCATATTTCTTGGAAGTTTTCAGCCTCGCCAAAGAATGGTGGCGTGCGGGACTGAAGAAAAATTCCCAAAATTCTACATTGTTAATTGAATCAAAGTCTCTTTAAGACATGCGAAGAGATCTAATGGACGACAAGAATTAGCAAATTTAAGACTTTCAGCTCCAGAGTCAGGCTTCTCAATTGGCAGCTCCAAAACTTCTATTAATTAAAAGTTTAGGAGTTGAGAAAATTAATTTTTCATGCATTAGGAAAAATGCTTATGATACGAACAGTTTTCGAACTGGATTTTTCTTCTGGGATTTCACTGATTGTTCTATTTTATAAAACTTTTTTTAAATAAAATAAAGCATGCTTCTATTATGATAGATAAAATATTAAATTTCACTATAGAAATTAGTGTATTTTGAAAAGTTTTGTGACAAAGGGAATTTTTTATATCAAGAGAAATATATATTCTAATTGTTATATAATATTCAATTGCAAAATACTAATGTATAAAAATACTAATATAAAATTTTAATGTTGTAAGTAAAATATTAAATTGAGGAATAGTTTAGGAGTTGAGAAAATTAATTTTTCATGCATTAGGGAAAATGCTTATGATACGAACAGTTTTCTAACTGGATTTTTCTTCTGGGATTTCATTGAGTGTTCTATTTTATAAAACTTTTTTTAAATAAAATAAAGCATACTTCTATTATGATAGATAAAATATTAAATTTCATTATAGAAATTAGTGTATTTTGAAAAGTTTTGTGACAAAGGGAATTTTTTATATCAAGAGAAATATATATTCTAATTGTTATATAATATTCAATTGCAAAATACTAATGTATAAAAATACTAATATAAAATTTTAATGTTGTAAGTAAAATATTAAATTGAATTAAAGTAATTACTTAACTCTTTGATTTAATTTTCTTTTCAAAAGAAATTGAGGTATTTGATATCATGCACCTTTCATTTGGAAAAAAAAATTAATCATGTATTGTACTTTTTTATTATTGATACCATATTCCATCCATATTACAAAAACGTATTTTAATAACAAGACAATCAATTTTATTAATATCTTATTGGGGCTTTGAAAATAGGATTAATTATATGATTATTGACTAATATATATTTAAATATGACTAATTATATGAGTTTATTGACTAATAATTATATTTAAAACGGTATTTCCATTTTGTTATTAATAAATTATTACTATTTTTCTTATTGATGTATGATTATTATTATTACGTATATTAAATGGACAATTAAATACCATGTAATACGCATAACATTTGTAATTGTTCGAAGTCATGTAAATGTAATGTTAAATGAACTTAAAGTTTTCTATAAAGTTTAATATAATTTATTTTATAATTCTTTTTTTTTTTAATTATAATAGTGAAAAATATTTTTGATTAATTAATAGTACCTATAAGACTCTAATGAACCTTGAAAATGGATCGTAAAAAATATAACTGAAGTATATTTAAAACTTAGCCATTATATACCACATAGAAGGAATGAAAATCTCGTTTTAATTTATAACAGATTTTATGAGACAGTCTTTCTTAGTTACTGTTATGTGTGGTTTCCTGTTAAAATGTTCTAAATGATTAAAATGAGTTATCAAAGTATTATTTCTTTAAAGTCCCATTTTGATTTGCTTGAAGAAATCTTTTATTAAATATTTTAAAAAGTTACATTGTCCATATAATATATCCATGAAATATTAAGTCATATTTGGTATTTAAAATCTGTAATATATAGCTCCAAAATTTTATGGGTAATGAAATTATTTGCCATAAAAGCAAGTTTAAGAGCCATAAAATTTTAAATGCACAAAATGACTCATCGACACAACAACTAAAAAAAAAACACACATCTAATATATAACTTGCAAATAATATATGTATATTCCTTTTGGACTCAAATTTAAATCTGAATTCGAATAATAAAGATGAATAAAATCTTTTTTTTTTAGATATCAAATTTATTTTGATTGTGAAATTATAGTTACTTTATAGACTTTATTTTCACTGTTGAATTATTTCTATTTTTAAAACCCAATATACAGTACAACAGTTGCATTAATGAGCAAAATAATAATAATAAAAATAAAATAATAATAATAAATTTACTTGGTTATTCGTATAACTGCAATTCGTATTCGTAAAAGTATTAAAAAAGTATTTTCTGAAATCTACATTTCGTTAAATTTTACTCTACAGAGACTTGCTCTGTTAATTTGAGCTTCTAACAAACTTGGAAAGTTATAAAAATATAAACTAGCAGTACGTATTCAGTATTTTAAAAAACTGAACACTAAGATAGTTTCTCAATGTACAATATAAACAATCTCTAGTTTATTTTTACCAGAATATTTCTCCTGTTTATGTGTGCAATTTCCTCAAGCGAATGGGATGTTTCGAAATAAAATAATTCATATGTATAGTATATTTCAATAGAGAGTTCAATTCAATTTCAATTTCAATATTTCAGTTCAACAGTTTTCAGAAAATACTAAAGAGAATTTAAATAATTTTAAAAAATTTATCAATCGTATCACATCAATAAATAGCATTCAGTTAAAAATGAATATCTGTCATTTGTATGTGCCTTTCACTAAATGAATCTTTTCAATGCTCTAAAGTATCTTGCTCTAAAAGTTATTAATTTTTTTCAGGAGTTTCTCCATCGTTCTCGCAAAAGAAATGACTTTTAGAATGATGTCTCTGTTTTGTTAAAAATTATTCTGAATGAATTTAATATACTCGCAAATAAAATTTAAAACTTTCAAACTAGGTGTAGCATCTGTTTTTAATATCAATATTTTATGATTAAGATATAACTTTACTGTATTTGTTGGCATTTGTAAATTAAGGCATGGCTAAGTGTTTGCAAGTAGTTTTAGCTGCAGTTAATCATTGGAATAGAGTGAGTCCTTTTTTTTATTTATTGCTTGTTTATATTCTATGTTCATAAGATATCGCATAAGTTCCTTAATGAGTTTTAAATATATAAAAGCATATAACGTATATAATTTAAATCATATTATTCTTGAATTGTTGCTCACAACGGATCTCTTTCGCTTTTAACACTATTCTTGTTTCCGTCTAATAACTGTAATTGTTATAATAAATTAAGACACGACTAAGTGTTTTCTAGTAGTTTAAGCTGCAGTTAAACATTGTAGTATGTATAGTAAGTCAATTTTTCATCTATTGGTTATTTATCTGTGTTCATAAGATATCGCATAAGTTCCTTAATGAGTTTTAAATATATAAAAACATATAACATATATAATTTAAATCATATTATTCTTGAATTGTTGCTCACAGCGGATCTCTTTTGCTTTTAACGCTATTCTTGTTTCCGTCTAATAATGACAATTTGTTGCAACTGAATGCGCATGGAAATTATTTTTTTAAAACTATTTATCCAAAATCGCTAGGTTTATAATCATGTACGCTCTTGTTAAAAAATCCAAATTTATATTAATACCACATCTTACAAAGTTACTTTCTCAACAACATGGTTTCTTAAGCTTTTCTTTTGTGGCTTTCTTTCCTTCTTACGTGAAGGATTGATGGTACATTTCGAAATCAACAAATCTTTTTTTCACTTCGAATCACACATCGGCGTTGTCGACAATTCATCTTCGCTTTCTATGAATCCAAGATCTGAGATAATCATCAAAATGCTGCGGCTCGGAGTTTTGAATCCAAGCCTTTTTTCATTCAGACCACCCAAGAAGGATGTCTCAGTACCAAATCTACCTCAAGTCGAATCGGTTGTGCTTTACTCGCAGTTGATCTCGTTCGCTCCCACTGCTATTCATGTTTCCGCCTAATTAACGACTGTAGGCACCAGATGGCGCTTTATATCTCTCGGAGACTAATTTTAGTTGTAAGCTGTCAACGGAGACACGTTTTCCTTTCGGTTTTACAACTTCTCTTGACTTCCATTTTTTTCCCTTCCCATGATTCTTTTTTTCTTTTGCTTCAAAGTTTCATGGTTTGGAAAAAAGCAGTAAACAGAGGGAAAAAAAAATTTCCCAAGACAGACAAAAAACGTATATATATTGCAAGACTTAAAATCCTTCCTGAAGTCAATATAAACGCCAGTTTTTTGAATTTTTTTTTTGTCTCTTTTTTTTAAGTAAATTTTCGATGCCACGGAAAACTTTGAGAATCTAACCTCCGTTTTTGAAATGCTGAAAAGGAAGTAAAATGTGTTATTGGAAAGGGAAAAGAAAGCAAAAATGAATGAAAAAATAGTGGAACCAGAGATAAAAAAAAAAAAAAAACTTTTGTGTCATTCTAAACGTAACGCTAGATAACGTTTCGAATAAAATGCAGAATTTTTTTTTCCCGACCGAAGTCCTGAGAATTTTGAGATTTAACTAATGAATTTTAAAATTAAAATTCGGATTTTTTTGTATCAATTTATGTTTCTAAAAATAATTAATTTTTACTAATTAATATATTTAATCATATTTGTCATCAATTTCTTGACATTTTACTCGTCCGTCTATTTAAAGCCGTCAAACTACCAGTTATATAAAGGTTAAGTGAAGATAAAAAGGAAAAAAATGCATCCTTAAGGGGAAAGGGCAAAGATATGGGTTTTGGTTTAGTTTGTCGCTCTACGGTCATTTTGTGCACACTTTGGACTAAATAGACCGGGACCTACAGTTTAATGTGGATTTCGAACCACTAACAAACATCTATGATACTGCCAGGATTCGGCCCTGAAGCCTGTGGTACCAAAGGCCAGCAACGTGAGGGGGAGAAGTACTCATGCAGCTAGCTTGACTGCGACGATTATTGTTTAAAATGCCACCTTAAAGGCTCGTTCCACCGAGGCGTGAGGCGTGAAGCGTTTAACAATCACTAGCCTCACTGCTTTCGCCTGAAACCGGTTGAAATCCACCGCTTCGAGTTGACCAACTTTCAATTCTCAAGTGCTTTGCGCGTCATGTGACGTGGATTGAGTCAATAGTAGATCTGCCATCTAGTAGAAGTAACTGGAACTTCACTAGTCGTAAAGCGATTTCTAAAGCTTCGATGTGAACGGGTCGAAAGAATTTTCTTCCTTGCCGCGTGACGGGTCGCCGCCTCACGCCTCGGTGGTAACGAGTCTTAATAGAGCGACGACGAGAACCTAACACAGCATTTTTATTTACCAATTTCAATGTTCTGCCGCATGTTAATGGGCCAACTATTCTTGAGACATTTAAGCGAAATCTATATAGGTAGTTTTAAAAGATATTTAATATCAACGAGATATTTACGATGGTTTTCTTGCCTATATTGTAATATTTCGAATCATAGAAAGAAGTGAAAGAAATAAATACTTAATTTATTCACATACTTTTGTAGAAAGAAGAAAAAAAAAAAATCAATCTGAAATTTTCGTTCAATATTTTTGTTTCACTTACCATTTTCGTCTTTTGCAATGACATCTGCCTTATCAGCGTTTGACTCATAATCCTTTAATACGAGGAGAACTATCCCTTTAACACCACTTCGGTGTGTCAACGTTGTTTTCTACAAGGATGGAAAGAGAGGGTAAGGATTCCTGATGGATTTACATTTCCGTATTGTATGGGAGAAAAACCAGAAAACTCTCACCAAGAAATTTACGCGTTGCAGGACAGATTTAACACTCCCAAATGATTCCCTCAATCTGTTTATTTTCTATTCATTTTTCAAAGTATGCATTTAATTTATTGACGCATTTCTATTTATTTTTCCATTATTTTCTATTCATTATAAATATTCGAGGTTTTAGAATAGTGTCTGCAGAACAACCGCCGTGAGGAATAAAACTCTTGTCTACTTCAGCGCGCATCGTACTGAACCACAAAAGCTGTTTACTTACAAATGAAATTTAAAATAAATTTCATTTTTAAGCAAAAATTCCTCTCTTTACATTCCTCTTTATTTTCAGAATCACGAGAAAAGATTTTTCAAGTCAGCAGAATTGTTTCTTTCAATTTTTTTTTTTTGTAACATAAAACTAAGCATTTAAAAAAAAGTCTCAATGAAATAAGAGGTTTTGACGAATGCATAATAAATAAGTAAATCTATAATGCACTAAAGAAAAGGACTTCTATCGAATAAATAAATAAATCATTGCAGTCATTTATTCCAATTTTTCTTTGATTTCTTAAAAATGTATTCTTTTGAAATGAATGAAAACTCACTTTAATAACAATTCAGATATACTCTCCATTGCTTCTTTGAACCAAAATGTTTAGGAAAGTAAAACAAACTGATGCTTGTATTTCCGTGTTTTGAACAAGCAGAAGTAAAGAATTTTTTTATTTCTTTTATTTTTTATTTCTTTTATTTTTTATTTTTTAGACGAATAATACACCTTTGTGAACTTTGCTTCAATATTTTATCCTTCGAGCTGGAAATGATTTTTAATGATTTGAAATATATATACGGGAAGAAAGGTAAGAGTAGGTTAGAAAGGTAAGAGTGGGACATCATGTACACCACGTATAGCCCACCGACGGGCGTTGAGTGGAAGACAGTGCCTTCCGTGTGAACTTTTAGGGGTAACTGCCCCTCACTTACTTGTCTCATGGGAGAAAAGACAGAAAACTCCCACCTGGCAGTCGGACTACAGATGCGTTAAACGTATTGTCACAATCGTCACATAGTCTCATCGTTATTGAAAGAAGGGAACAGGACATTTCCGTTTGAACCTCAGCCCTCTGGCACACTAGCTAAATATTTATGGCGACTCAGCCACTAGTCTGATTTTAAATACTTCTAATTAAAAGTTAAAACAAATTAAATCCAATTTTTCCTTCAATCTCTACCTCCACGAAGTTACTGTGATTATACCGCATTTAAAAATTTCAATAACTATAATAAATGGGTGAAATATAACTATGATAATAGCAGAGTAACATTTCACAAAACATATTTATTCATAGAGAGTGAACAAATAAATAAAAATCAATAATTTACTTCGTAATTTCTGCACTAAATAGCTTAGGAAGTTGAAGACTTCACTTTTCGCCAAAAGTAGTCAGAGACATTATTTTAATGAGCATCATCTATGTAAAATCACGTATTACCATAGAAAATTATCTGAAGATAAAAAGAAGGCTTCAAAAAGGTGAATTACGTGTTACCCGACTACAGAAAATTAATTGTACAGTGCCACTGTATTTTAAATCTATTTTAAAACAAAAATTGACAACATCATTTTTTTCTTCTCGAAAATACGATTTAAACTGCTGTAGTCACGAATCCTCAAAATCAAATGTAAAGTACAATTTTTATATATGAAAATAGGTAACCGCGATCTATCCATTCAACTTCATCGGTCACCTCTAGACTAAACCATCCTTTATGTAAAACTGCGCCTAACAAAGCATCATCTGTGTCAATCATTTGTCACCCTTCTGACAGCTGATCTGTGAGGCGACCCAAGTATTGGAGATGCCAGCTACTAACAGAGGAAGATAAGAAAGACAGGAATCATTTCTCATCTTGAAGGTAAAAAAAAAATTCCAGATTATTTCTTACATAAATAACATTTTTTTCCTTAATAGCTAAAGTACGAATAATTCCATGTATTGCAATTTTATGTCACACTGTAATGTAACTGTAATGTAACTGTAATGTAATGATACAATTTTATATTAAATTAATGTACTAATTTTAAATTGCAGTTTTGCATTATTATTCGGCATTGACCTGCTTTAGTAATATAATACATTTTTTACTTTGGTTAACTTAATTAAGAAAAAAAAAAATATCAACGAAAACTGCAACGGACATTTTTTTAGGAAAGTTGACTCGCATAATAACATAAAACTCAAACTCTCATCATTTGAGTTGAAGGTTTGGTTTGTTGTTTTACAGTCATCTTGTACACAAGAGAGCTAAACAGACCGGGACCTATAATTTAAAGTGGATTCCGAACCACTCACAATCATCCATGCTACCGCCAGGATTCGAACCAGAAGTCTGTGGTTCCAATAGCCACTTGACCACCAGGCCGGCATCATTCGAGAAGATAGAAAGTCCGGTGTCACTTGTACAGACCGAATACGGGAAATGTTATTATCAAGAGTGAATGAATTATTAATACTGCAATAAAATTGAATACAAATACTTCAAATAAAAACATGGAATTCAAAGAAAAAGAAAAGAAATAAACGGTATGCAAAAATCTTCTCTTTTTTTTTTTTTACCTCAAACCTCACAAACCTCGTATAAAACCTCAAATTGAAACATTTATCTTTCAATGTAAATTGCTGTATATTAATTCACAACGAAAAAAATTATAAATAAATATTATTTATAAATAACATGCATTAAAGAGATTTTTAATCAAATTTTTTTTAGTAAAATATTTATGTAAAAAAAAACTTCAAATGGTATTTGGAATTAAAAAAAAAATTTCTAGTAACCATTTCGAAAATTTTTCTTTACCATTTCTTTAAAGCATTTAAATTTATAATACAATATATCTTGCACATTTAAAATTCATTTTTAATTAATAGGAAATAGATTTTGAATTCAATAGGATTAATGTTTTTTGTTTATCAAAAATAATAACATTTAAATATCATAGGACATTAATGTAATGAATGAGAAACTTTAAAAGAGAAAATATTAAACATTATGTATTATTGCAAAGTTTTCACTAGAGTACTAAGAAATATTTAGTTTTGATTTGTGAATTCAGATCCAAATCAACAAAACAAAAATATTTATATTGAGAATAAAGTTAAAATCTGTAGTGTATTTCAATTTCAATACCTTACAAATATAAAATTCTGTATGGAATGAATAGAAAATTAGTTTTGAATTCAATATAATTACACTTTGTGCTTATCAAAAAGCTATTTATTTTATAGTTTGATTAAAATGATATCATTGTTATCTGTAGAAAATAGGTCACATATAGGACATATTAATTCATATACCAATTTATAAATATTAAAAAAAATTTTGAATTAAATTTAATAAAAAAATAATAATTTAAATAATTAATTAATTCTATGTGACATTTGTCGTCAGTTATTGGTCTTCTGTTGACATAGAAAAAAATAAATAAATAAAATAAAATAACCTCAGGCGAATTTGACTTGAATGAACCAAGCCACCAATTTGAATTTAAAATAAGAAAATTTACTTATCAAAAGGTCATCGTTATTTCATTAAAATGAATTGGTTCAAAACAGTCCCAGTAAATATTTAATAACCTCCTTGATAAGATCTGCTTTGAATAGAATTGCCTATTTATTAAAAAAAATTTTTTTAGATCACACTGATTACTTTGTAAAAATACTTATTTAGATGGAGACCGCTCTACTTGAAGTAGCTTTGATTATTTAATGAAATAAAATGTTTGTAAATAGTTACCAAAGGTTTGTAAATATTTAGGATTGATATTTTCGGATGGGAGCCTGAATGGCAGAGTGGCTAGCGCTCTGACGCTCGGTACCACAGGGTTCGAGTCCCGGCGGTGCCATGGATGTTTGGATTGGTTCGGAATCCACTTTAAACCGTAGGTCCCAGTCCAATAGGATCGTAGAGCGTTGCGGGGGCAGTGTTACTCCGTGGCTTTTCTTCAAGTAACATGCGCCCCCTGGGTAATGCAAAGTGAGTAACGTCTGTGCAGCGCTTCCCTTAAGGCATCCATGACCAAGCTGTCTAAGTGTTTGCCAACTGCATTAGAAAGAAAAAAAAAATATTTTCGCATAAATATTTGCAAGAAAGTCTAGTTGTGTGATAAAGGGTTTTCTTTTTTTATGTGGGTCTTTAGTTTCATTTATGCATGTTTCAAAACAGTACCAGGGGGATGAAAGGAAGACATTTCTTTCTAGAAGATATTTAGGAACGAAAGCTCGCATTTGCTTGTCATATGGGCTAAAACGCCCAACAGACAACTTGTTTTCCAATGCAAGACATATGCGCTGTCGCAGTTGTATTCAGCTCTGAAAATAGAGATTGCAACTGACGCCACAAGCTGATTCAAACCAAAGGCCTTCTACACATTAGCTGCGTACATTGTCTTTGTGTCACAACTTGCACAAAACTAGAATTCTAATTTAAAAATTCTAATTACAATATAATTATCAATGAGATTAAGTTCTTTTTATCTTCACCAGATGGCGCTGCAAAAAGTATACGAAATGGAAAAACTATACTATCTCTATTTCGGAATAAAAAATGGATGGTTTAATTTTGTCGAAAATAGTATCTTAAAGAATAAAATAGATTAAGGAAGATTTATACATCTTGTTACTTTATTTGGTGATAATTAAGTAAAAGTGCTAGAAAGAAGTTTCATTTATCTTTAGAAAAATAATATATGAAATAATAATTTTAAAAAATCAAATGTTTTGCTTATTATTTTATTATTACAGTAGAGAATAAATTAGAAATATGAAAGGAAGATAATTTATTATTTATCAGGAGTTACATAACACACATATATAGAATATTTTACTTAAACGTTTTAAATAATGTTAACTTAACTCTGCATAAAGAAATTTTTCATATTTGACTATACTTTATCTTATTAAAAATACATTATTAAAAATAAATATCTTTATTAAAAATACATGGAATTATTTAAAATACATTACTGGGTTCCATTCCAATGTTTTAGACTTAAGTCGAGAACTTACTGATTTGTTTGATTTCTGTTTTCATACCACTATAAGTTACACTTTGAGTTTGTTTCAAATGTATATGTAGCACTGAAATTTAAAAATAAATATTAATTGTTACGTAAAAAATTAAATACCGAAATACAAAAAATAAGAATGAAAAAAAATTGAGAAAGTAAGTAAAAATTGAAATACTTATTAAAATGCTGCTTAAAATCTTTTAAACGTTGTACAAAGCAGACTTAAACAAAAAAACCAAATAGTATTTATTATTCGGTTATTTACTAGCGTGCATTCAAGAAAAGAATAATCCATCTCCTTTTCAAAACGAATCCAATCATGATGCACCTCCTTAATTCTTCTACATCTTTGATACGAAGATTTTTTTCATGCAATTTATCTGGAAGCGAAATTGAATTTTTAATAATTCTTTATTGCAATAGTAGATGCGAATCGTTGTAACCCGAGTCATTGTAACACAAGGTTTATTATTTAGGTAAATAAGAGAGAATATAAGAGGAGCCTGATGGCCGAGTGACCGGCACTCGGTACCACAGGTTTTCGGGTTCGAGTCCCGGCAGTGCCATGGTTGCTATAATGGTTCGGAAATCCATCCAGTCCTCGACGCAATTAAAAAAAATAATATGAAAGACACCAATTTTCTTTTTTTATTGCATTTAGTTAACATATAGCTTTGGATGCTGGCATGCAATGCAGATGGGTATAAAGTGGTACATAAGGAAATATGTATAGGATGGCGTTTATGCAGATATGTATATGGAGGTATTTATGCAGATACGTACTTGATAGGGCCTGATGGCCGAGCGACTAGCACTCTGGCACTCGATACCACAGATTTTCGTGTTCGAGTCCCAGCTGTCTCATGGATGTTTGTAGTGGTTTGGAATCCACTTTAAATCGCAGGTCCTGATCTAATATGACTATAGAGTGGTCTGCGTAGGGCTGACAACTTTACCCGTAAAAAGAAAACATCTACTGTCTAGAAATCTACCAACAGGCAGGCGGCCTTGGCCCACCATGGAGCTGTTGCGCCAATGATGATGATGTTGATTTATTTGATGGTATACATGCAAATTATATATATATATATAAGCAAATACATGCATGAGGGTATTAATGCAAATATGTATATGGTGATAGATATGTATATATAATGGATATATGTATATCAATATTTATATCTGTTAACAACTCTTCCCTCCGTTTGAAGAACGACACTCGTGTCAATGGATTTATTAGGCCCCTCTCTAGCATAGACGTAGGAGCCTTTGATTGGGTTTTGATTGCCAAGTCGCGTTTACACTTGAAAAAAAAGGATTGAGCGACACACACTAACGTACTCTAGATCAGTTTGTGTCAATTTGACTAGAAAACGCAACACATGCTGAAATGTTCGACAGCTTTTGGTTACGCATCAAGGGGTTTACCGACCTTCCGCAAGACGAGTGGAGACTCGCTCGTAAAGCCGTGTCCAGATGTGAACCCCGAATGGCTTTTGCGAAAATTTTCCACACCCCTTTATTTCAGTGTTGAAGAAACAAATGCGAGAACGTTTGTGAACTCTCGGGGAAAGAAAAATCTCCACTTCAGATAAAATCGGTTTTTTGATCACACGTCATAGGACATAATGACCTTACGAAACACAACTGGGGCCTCACTGGTAAGAGGAGATAGGGGGGATTCAAGGTTATACAGAAATGCTCGGAAAGAGCGTTCGCGAACGTTCGCTCAAGCTCACACATTCAAACCTGGACGTGGTTTAAGTGAAAATAAGAGGGATTCTTTTCGAGTTCGAACTTCAACGTTCGGGGACAGACGAACATTAGAGACAAATGTTTCAAATCTGGGCGCAATTCAGTTTCAAACCCGGTTCCTCTAGTTTAGAACGTAATGCGTGCCCCACCAGATCACATAGGCTTCTGTTTAGTTAAGATTTATTAGCGTCCTAATTTTTACTATATTATGATGAGAGCATGATGATGATATCATGGAGACATCCTCATACATTTAGAACAAAATCATAGCATGAAAAAATGTCGTCCTGCGTAGATTCAAAATAAGCAAATAATGTCATGAGATTTTGAATCTACACTTTCTAAGGCTTAATAAGATACACTTAAGGCTTAATAAGATATATGCACAATCGGTTTTCGTACCTTACTTGCTTATAGGGATAAGTCTTATTTGTTATTGATTACTTTAACAAGATTGAAAAAAAAAAATACAAAATACGAAATATTCATGTACGACATTAACATCCAACATATATTCCACAACAACATGTATGTATGCATCCGAAAATAGCAAACGACGTTGTTATCATGTTCTTGATAAGAAAACATGCACCAGTGATTCTTATTAGGAGACAATCGCATACAGCAGATGTTTTTCCTACATCTTTGTGTCCTCCTTCATCAAGAGAAAACACTACCATTGCCCTGATTATCTTCTTTTTTTTTCGGTATTAAATTAAATACTAGCTTTGACGAGCTAAATTAAACAAAAAGGCCAAATAATATTTCGAACTAATCAACATTAACTAATCAACTAAAACGGATTAAATAATATTTCGTTCAATACAATAACTTTAGAAACAAGTTTAATTTCTAGATTATAGGATAAAATAATTATAATTTCAAAATATCCTTATTAACCCACTGAAGTTATTCAGCTTACGAAAAAGAAAAATAATTAATTAATTAAAAGAACGTTTCATAATAAGTTAAATCTTTTATTACATGACTAGGGCTATTTACAGAATGAAAGAAAAAAAAATGAAATTTAATCAGAATAGGATTAAAATAGGTTAAAGGAGTACCAGTACAAAGGACCAAAGTCCTTTGTAGAAGTCCTTTTAATGCATTTAGTTCACTTTGAAGTCTGCAAAGCGCAAAACAAAATCACTTATAGGAATGGAAAATGACCGGATTAAAATACATTAATGGAACTTCTGTCAAACAATTGATGTTATTATTAAACTTGTTTACATTATAGGAGACTACGTAAATAAGGAGTCAAGAATTTTGTGTATTTAATGAAAACCGCTATGTTCATTTAATCACAATTCAGATTTGATGAAATGTATTTCTTTATTTCGTAATTAAGTAAACCGAGAATTTAATCCAAGATTAAATGAAGTGTGGCCTGCAGACAGAAAGAAGCTTTGCTTTGTTATTCATGCGTCCATGCTAAGTGCAGGTGCAATAAACCACTTCAGGCTTATCAAAATCAATTCTATTTTGTTTACATGTTACCGAATTTAAAATGCATCTTCTACTTTGAACAAAAAATAAAATAAATTATATTAACCACCCACGAAACAGTCTGCGAAATAAATACATTAGTGCCGACAGCGGTTTCATTGATAACTTAATTGAAGTGGCTATTCCGTTATGAAAGGTATTTATTTTCAAATACCACGAAATTTTTAAGGAAATATTGGTATGGAAGCATAATGCGTTTTTTAATAATCACCGTATTTAATGTTATTTAGTTTAATGGGCATTATTTATTTCTGATAATTATCTTATTTACGATTTTGTAAGACTAACAGCATTTATTTTGGGGTAATTTTCCTTTTGATAGCATTGTGTACCTTCTAAACTCGATAGCATTGTGTAAGAAAATGAAACGGTTAATAGGATTTCAAAGACTTTTGAATAGAAGTCGAAATAAGTGGGTCATTTAGTGTAGAAGGTATTATTCTTATATATGTTGAGCCTGAAATGTGTGTTCTTAAATTTATACTCTTTATAATGATGCTTATTTAAGAGAACGTTCTCCAGTTAAGCATCATGTTCCAAAAATAGCGACTCATCGATTGATCTAAATGAATATTATTAAAATATATTTATAGATGGAGACAATGACATTTCTCTCCCCCCTCCCATGAAAATTTTATCAAAAGTGAATGACTTTAATGTTACAGTCGAAGCCAAAACTTTTACTTGCCTTAAGTAATTGCATTTTATTAAAATATGTAACAATATTTTGGATTTTGGATAGTTGAATTATGCATTGCGTTGTAATAAACTAATCAGTAACATACAAACGTACACAAAATTTACTAATTATTTGAAATTGACAATATATATATATATATATGAAGTGCAATACTGAAAAATACTAGTTGAAAAACTAGAAAATATTATTTCTATTTCTTGTGATAATAATGTTAAATGTATATTAGTGTTTGATAAAAAAAACATTGAAGATTGCTTCTTTCTCAAAACAAAATAATTCTACTTCTGAATGGATTGTTCATGCTTTAAATAGGCGAAGTGCTTTTTCGTGTTCCACTATAATAAATTAGAAATTGGATTTACATCTAACCATTGATTCAGTTCACAATGTATATATCTTTTGTAAAGGGGGAAAAAAGTCTAACATATTTTAGATTACCATATTTGTCACAGATACATAAAATATTAGAAAAAAGTCTTGGAAAAGAAGAGAGAGAGAAAAAAAAAAATTCTTGCGATGAGTCATACTTTCTTTCTTTCTTTTTTTTTTTTTTCGATTTCACACATAAGATGATGATTTGCTTTTCTTTATACATCCATTGCACTAACACTTGAGACTCAACAATTCTACAATTTATTACCTCATTTCAGTTTCTCACTTTTTTGTACTAAAATAAAAACCATAGAACTCTATATAGTTCTGAAAATAAAACAACCCCAAAACTCAACGCACCTTAATATCATCCAAAGCGTCTAAATATACGCGTTCTTGACGAAAACCCCACACTCAGAAGACAGACAAATGTGCCTTCAGCGTTCATCATCAAAACGATGCATGTCACATCTATATTATTTTCACAAGATTATAACGACGCGTATAATCAGATTCGGCGTCTGATTTTTTTTTCATCTGAATGGGTTTTTTTTCTCCTCCTATTCCATCAAGGCTTAAGCGGCTTTACCACTCCCGCCATGTACCAACCATGCTTAGGTTACGGTCACGCAATTAAGAACTTTTTGATGAATGTCGCTGCTCGACTTCTAAAAGAAGATTGGTACAAAGAGGCGTGAACAATTGGAAAATGCAACTGTGTTTACGCCCTCCATTAGTTGTGGTATGGGTTGTTGTCCAATAAGATTTACTTTCTTCCTTGTTTTTTTCTTCTTATGCTGACGCCAAAGGGTTGTCTTATGTGGTTAGGCTTATCAGATGACATATGCTTGCATTTTAATAATCAATTGGGAAACTTTCGCAATTTAAAATGAATGGAAATATTAATATTGCATGCTTTTATATTACGAATAATTTTTAAGAAATCTTAACAAATCTTCTTATGTTGGCGGCAAAGGGTTGTGTCATGTGGTTAGGCTTATCAGATGACATATGCTTGCATTTTAATAATCAATTGGAAAACTTTCGCAATTTAAAATGAATGGAAATATTAATATTGCATGCTTTTATATTACGAATAATTTTTTAAGAAATCTTAACAAATCTTCTTATGTTGGCGGCAAAGGGTTGTGTCATGTGGTTAGGCTTATCAGATGACATATGCTTGCATTTTAATAATCAATTGGAAAACTTTCGCAATTTAAAATGAATGGAAATATTAATATTGCATGCTTTTATATTACGAATATTTTTTAACAAATCTTAACAAATCTTCTTATGTTGGCGGCAAAGGGTTGTGTCATATGGTTAGGCTTGTCAGATGACAGCCAGAACATATGCTTGCATTTTAATAATCAATTGGAAAACTTTCGCAATTTAAAATAAATGGAAATGTTATTATTCAATGCTTTTATATTACGAATTATTTTTTAATAAATCTTAACCGAACTTCTTATGTTGGCGGCAAAGGGTTGCGTCATGTGATTAGGCCAGGGGTCGGCAACCTTTTGAGTCGGAAGAGCCAAAAATGGCAATTTACAAAATTTTAGTTTTTAAAGAGCCACAAAATTTTGTCTTGCCAACAATAAATAACAGGTGGGCAGAAAGGTTCGTAGGCTGACACATACATGGCGCTACTAGTATTAAATCCATATGATTTTTAGTTAGCCCTAATCTTCAAAAGACATGTGTATAAATTTGATACCTGTTGCACTATTAGTATGTGAGTTATAGCATTTTTAGTGAAGTTATAGCATTTTTAGTGAAGTTATAGCATTTTGAGTGTTAATCACGTGCAGTCCACTCGGCTGACTGTCGATTGCACTCCTGTGTGAAATGATGGAGTCATGTTTCATCCATTGTCACATATCGAAGCAAAAATTCGGGTTTATTACGATTGAACAGCTCCAAACACTGCTTAGAATCATTAATTAGTTGTTGTTTTTGGTTGATTGTGAGCTCGCGCGTCACCCACTTTGAACAGAGCTTTCGTATATCCAAATATTCATTCACGATACTTTAGGTCTCAGCTATTTCAATCTACTTCACTTTACGGTTATCAGAAATTGTTTTGTGGACTTTTTGATGTTTTCGTCGGTAACAGCCTCTTTGGGGCGTGCATCGTCCTCGGTGCTCATTTCGCTTCGTTTAAATTTAGCAAACCACTTCTCTACGGTTGATTTTCCTGGTGCAAAATCCGAATAATGTTTATCAAGCCAAGCCTTGGCTTCAATAGTATTTTTTTCGCCAAAAAGCAATGCTTTATTAACACACGAAATTCCTTTTTATCCATTTTTTCAAACTAACAAAAGTTGCTTCACTAAAAATGCTATAACTCACATGCTAATAGCGTAACAGCTGTCAAATTTATACACGTGTCTTTTGAAGGTTAGGGCTAACTAAAAATCATATGGATTTAATACTAGTAGCGCCGATTTAATAATACTAGCCCATCTGTTAGTACTCGCATAAATAAAGTTTTTTGATAAAAGAAAACTAATCTATTTATTCATAAGAAAAAATGTCTATTTATTCATTATGTCATTCTATTTATTCATTATTAGATAATTACTTATTATTTAAGTAAAAAATTAAAACAATTAAACATTTACTTACAACACTAACTTCTACTTCAATAACAAACAATTGAGCAAACAAATTCAATGGAAGCATTGGCTTTGCGTGGTTTTAGAAAGTTTGGATAAATTTGGCTCATAACTTGTTGCTTTAAGTTTCAAACACGACTCTAAATTTTCATTTGTTAGTTGGCTTCTTACTTTACTTTTAATTATATTCATGCAAGAGAACGCTTGCTCGCACGAATATGTCGATCCGAAGATAGTCAGCACTCCAAATGCCAACTTCTTCACCTCACTGTAGCAATCTGGAAGACTATTCCATGCGTCGAATATAAGTGCCTCAACTCGCGGCATTTCTTTTAAAGTTGTCCACTTTTGTTGCGTTACGTACATACATTTCTGGACCTCCAACTTGCTTTTCAACTCTGTAAATTTTCCACTCCACAAAGCTTTACTTTTTAAATCGATCAATTGCATTTCTAGAGATCCAGTATCAATTCCAAATGGCTCAATGTGGATTTCGTTACAATTTGTGTTGAGAGGATTTACTATGAATGCTAGAGTGGTTTTGAATTGCTCAAATCTGTCAGCGAATTCATCTTTAATTTTTTATAACATCTTTACCTCGTGTCAACAGTTTTTTTATCACGATATTGCTTTTATCACTGGTTTTATCATTTATCACTGGTTTTATCACGATATTGCTTTTATCACTGGTTTTATCATTTATCGCTGGTTTTATCACGATATTGCTTTAGAAATTGAAAATGAAGTAATTTACCGCTCTGAATTTCTTCTGCAAAAAGAATTACTTTTTCTTCAAAACAAACCAATTCTTCTACCAAAACATAGGCTGGGTTTCCCTTTCCTTGCAGTTTTAGATTCAGCTCATTTAATTTCGCTGTGATATCCACCATAAAGTAAAATTTTTGCAACCATTTGTCGTTCTCTAATTCAGAGTGATTAATGCGTTTTTCATTTAGGAATGTATTTATTTCATTCAAGCACAAAGCAAAACGTTTCAATACCTTACCTTAGGAAAGCCATCGTACTTTATTGTGAAGAAGGAGGTCGGTATACTAAGTCTCCATTTCGTTTAAGAATTCTTTAAACTGACGATGGTAGAGGGCTTTTGACAAGATGCTGTTAACAATCTTGATTACAAAATTGATGACATCAACTATTTCGGCCGGAAATGTTTGGGCACAAAGCACTTCTTGGAGAGAAGAACGTCATGCAGTGAACGGAAGAACGTTATGTAGTAAAACGTAAGAATTTCGTGGTTTATTTCGCTCTGGAAAATTGTTGCTGCCCCTTTATTTTTTCCGGTCATACTTCTGGCTCCATCAGTTGCTATTGAAACGATTTTATTTAAATCGATCTTATTGTCTTCAAGGCATTTTCCATATGTCTCCAAGATGTGAACCTTGGAGACATATATGAAGATATATGTCTCCAAGGCATATATCTTCCCCTCTAGTTTGTCCCGAGAGCGGTAACAATCCTAGAAGTTCTTCTTTTGGACCTTGGGAAGACATATACCTGACAAAAATTGCAACTTGTGCTGGGCCTTTTATGTCGCAAGACTCATCTATAGCAAGTGATAAGGAAGAAGAAAGTTGAATATCTTCCACCTGCAAATATGTTACATTTGAAGACATTTTAGCTATTCTATCTTGTACTGTTTTAGCGGATAGTGGCAAATCTTTGATTTTTTTCAAGATTCCTGGTTTGTTTTTAAAATCACGAAACAGTCCTTCAGATGCACGTATGAAGCAATCTTTGACATACTCATCATCTGTGAATGGTTTACTTTACCTACCTTTACTTCGGTTTTTTATTATTATATATATATATATACATAATAGAAGAACTTTGAGAACATAATGCGCTTCTAACTCTTTTACTTGAAACAACAAATTATATGCCACGCCAAAGCACTGATGAAGACGCCAAATTGTCTTGCGTCGAAAATGAATTAAAATCTACATAGAAAGATCCGACGACGGCGTCATTCGAGAGTTTCCGATGGACTGACGACAGTGACGACGCGTGTCACAGGGGAGGGGTGCGGTGAAAAGCTAGTACAAGTGGCTGAGAGATAGAATCGGTGCCTAATCCTCATTAATCGATTCAGAACGATTCTTAAATGTTGTTTTTTTTTTCGATAAAATAAATAATATTTCAGTAGGGAACTAAAGAGCCGCAGCTTCACATACAAAGAGCCGCATGTGGCTCGCGAGCCACAGGTTGCCGACCCCTGGGTTAGGCTTATCACATGGCATATGCTGGCATTTTAATATTCAATTGAAAAACTTTCGCAATTTAAAATGAATGGAAATAAATGAATAATAAATAAATGAATGGAATTGCATGCTTTTACATTAAAAATAATTTTTTAACAAGTCTTAACAATATCGGAACTGATTAAAAATACATAATGATATTCATATAAATATATGGGTTGTCTCATGTGGTTAGGCTCATCTGATGACAGACAGAACATATGCTTGCATTTTAATAATCAATTGGAAAAGTTCGCAATTTAAAATAAATGGAAATGTTATTATCGCATGCTTTTATATTACGAATAATTTTATAACAAACCTTAACAATATTGAAACTGATTTACATAATGATATTCATATAAATATATTCAAATGCTCAAATTTATATCATATTATATATATTTAAATTTATATGATGTGATATTCATATAATTGTGAATATAAATTCTTAGACTAAAGCCTATAAAGAATATGATACGTCCAGGTTTCAAAGAACGGATTTTAAATTATTATTCATGTTCTATATTTGTAATTTCTAAAACCTTTATAAGTATCCAGACAGGATGTTGCAACCATTTTATCGAAAAAATGGCAGATATCGTAGAAAATACAAACAATAGCGTTGTAACGAATACCGTGAATTCAATAACTGTAGTTTTTTTTTTTTCCAACACAAACTTTGTGTAAACAACTCTGCCGTTGGCTATCAAATAACTAAACAACAGTAAATAAACTTCATCTAACTGTTTAATATTATTGGTACTGAAATGACTAAAGTTATAATATATCATTTGTGTTAGTTGGAGTAGTTCTTCATTTACAGTGAAAATTGTTAATTAATTTAATAACTTTTTTGTTACATTTAGAAATTGATCTTTGATTTCCGATAATTTTAAGAAACACTTTTATTACATCAAATCTCAAAAAAATATCAATACCTGGAAGGAAATTTTGAGAAGAATACTAATATATAGTAGTTCGACCTCCGATTGTGTGTAAAATTGGCAAGCGGCCAAATCAGACGGATTCACATAGAGTGGGGGGCGTAATAGGGGAGAAACATAGTAGGGTGAGAGAATTTTAATTAAATAAAAATCCTTTTTAATATTTAATAATTAAGAATTTAAATTACATAATATCAAAAGAAAAAAAAATGGAAGAAAAAATTCCACATTAATAATTAATCTTTTTTTCTTTCAAAATTGCTTTGCGGAGAGCATAACTAATAATGGATTCCTCCATTTTCACTTTTAAACCGAATGTTTACCTTTCCACACAATCGGAGTGCAGACACATTGAAAAGATATTTTAATCTATCTGAAATGAACCAATCCATCTCTGAAATGCATTTTAATAATTTTTATTTCCTTATAACTGAGGAGTTTAGAGTACAATTTTTTTCTCCAAAAGTTTAGTTTGAATGCAAGATGAACCTTATTGTTCTTCAGTTTAAATAATACATAAGAAAACATAACTGAATATCGGAAATCCAACTATGCCTGATTTAAAAGGACAGACTTTCGAAATATATACTTAATTACGAAACTTTATCTTATACGAAAATAGTTCGTTATTTTTAAAACAAAAATGATATAATGAAATTTTAACTTTTAAAAAAGGACTTAATTTATTTTGTCAAATTTATATTTCCTGTTTCCAACTCACTTCATACATAGCCCAATTCATATTACCCAATGAAGTAAAAATATTTTTTGCAGTAATACTGTACAACGCTTTCAAGTAACAAGACTACACTTAACGAGTTTTTATTTTCCTTCATCAAATCAGTGATTTTTTTTATCTTAATTATATTATTTATTTACATACAAAGCGTATAACTACTAATCCAACAAGTTTATAGCCACTTGATGCAAATGTATGAAAATTTTGCCATACAAAAATTACCCCTTGATGCCAAAGGATCAAATGATGTTGCCTTTGTCATCTGGACTTTGGGCACTCACCGAAGATCTTTTGAGCACAAGGGCCCTTTCTGAAATACGAGGGACACATTTACATTGTTTTGGGCTCTCTATCGTTTTTCAAATATCTCTGCCTTGGTGCACAACATTTGCCATCTCCCATTAAAAGTAGGATAAGATAACATGATTCTTACCATAACGCAATTTCTTTATAACTATAGGGCCATTTAAATTTTTTTAAGAAACTTACGAGAAAATCCATGACAGTTCATAAAAAGAGCCATACATTCTACTATTGTGATAAGTTTTTTAAATTCGCCATTTAAAACTCAATTCTTTTTCTCTTGTAAAATTTAAAAAAAAAAAAAAAAAAATCTATATTTTTTTGTTTTTTTTTTTTTTTTTTTTTTTTTTTTTTTGTCTTAGACTATTTTTATAAAAAAATGAAATGTTATTTTAAAATTTATGTTATCTTATCTAAAATTATTTAAAATTTATGTTATTTATGCTATTTTTATGTTATTCGTAAAATTAGCTAATTTAAAAAAAATAATTTTTTAAATTTTTATTCGTGTTTGATTCGTATTTTCTTTCATAATTTTGGAACAATACAATTAAAATTTTATTATATAATTGCTGCTAATTAATTATAAGCATAAAATAATAATGAAATTTAAAAATCATCCATTAAACACACACTGTAACGATCATTTTTTAAAGTTTACTATCCACATATGGATTTTTTTTATAAAAGCATTACATTTAATAGCTGGTTTCATAATTAAAATTTTACAAGGTTTCCTTTTGAATGAAACTCCAACAATACCCTGAAGTGTTGAAAGTGACTTGTTGAATAAACGTTTGAATGAAACCTAATTTTCTGGCCAGCAACGCCAGGAATGCTGCTGGTGAAAAAGATCGCAGATAAACAACAACTCCTGTTATTTTAATTGTTCCTGTCTTGTAACATCCTGGGTTTTGTTGCACTCTACTAGGCAGAAAAAAATATATTACATTGAATAGCAGTTTTAATTAGCTAAACTTTTCATGGTTTTCACCCGTTAGGTATAGTTTGGATAAAAGAAATAGCATCGCATATGTTGTACACAAAGCAGCACGTTCAGGTTTCAAAATGAGATAAAATAAAGATTATTTAATAAAATTAATAAAGGAAGGTAATTTAATTAGTTTATAGATGCAAAGATATATCTCTCAAATCACTATACCCTACAATATGTTTTTAAATATTAATCAATCTAAATGAAAAAATTAGTTTCCAAAAATATTTCAGAAAAGCACCTTTTATAGGTCTTTGAAGAGATGGCTGGAATGAAAAGCATAATGGAAATTAAATTTAATTTATAGTATGTTTTTCTTTGAGTACAGAAATTTGATACTGTTATTCTTCAGTTTTAATATCGTACCATTTTTTAAAAATATTCTGTATTAAAACATTTAAATATTGATCTCTGCTTAAAAATTTTATTGCTTTCATGAAGCTGTTATGGTTATTTGAAGTGCACATATTATCGTTCTTTGAAGTGCATTCTTTAAAAATACTCTATATTAAAACATTTAAATATCGATCTCTGTTTAAAAACGTT
Source organism: Caerostris darwini (assembly GCA_021605075.1). Classification (NCBI taxonomy): domain Eukaryota; kingdom Metazoa; phylum Arthropoda; class Arachnida; order Araneae; family Araneidae; genus Caerostris; species Caerostris darwini. Next base: position 137,775 of record BPLQ01014663.1, read on the forward strand.
ATTACTTCCATGAATGAAGGTGTTATCGTTATTTGAAGTGCACGCGTGTTTGTAGATGTTATCGTTATTTGAAGTTCACACTTATTTAAAGGTGTTATCGTTATTTGAAGTTCACGCGTGTTTGTAGGTGTTATCGTTATTTGAAGTGCACGCGTGTCCTTCCACGTTTTAAATCATTATGAAATTGATTTCAAATTTCAAATTCAGGAGATGGCTTTTGTTTTAAGACATTGCAACTGGTTATCGCTGAAAAATATTATTGGGGGAAAAATGCATTGAATATAATCTAGAAAAAAATTAAGAAATGAATCGCTTGTTGATACTTGAAGTTTGAACTTGAAATTAGAATTTGACTCTTTTAATAATCGAAATATTAAATTCCTATTATTTTCCTCTCCAGATATAGCAAGGACAAAAAAAAAAAAAAATGTTGGAGCTTTTTTAAGAAATTTCGGGAAATAAATAACGATAAATAAAATACCAATACGAAATGTTTCACTATTAAAATAAATGAAGATGTATTAATGCTGCACTATTTTATTAAAAAGTGATAAGTTCCTCAAGAATACTAAAGTCGAATACATCTTAACTTGTACGATTTCAAGATTTTGAGTAACATTATTTTTTTTACTTTTGCTAAATTTGAGCAAGATGAGTTTTAAGAAATTTGTAGGAAATTATAGGGTAACAATAAAAATAGAAATATATTTTTTTTTTGATAGAAATGGTAGTATTATTTAAGTTTAAAATAAAATATACGAACATTTGTAAAAATATATTGCAACGGATGTGACTTTTTATGAAAGATTATTTTGATTTTACTGCATTCATGGTTAATATTTATGTTTTTTACATTAATTTAATTTCTGAAATAGTCTATCTATAGGTTTTAAAACAAGAACAAAACAAAAAAATTTTCGTTTTTCAAATAGCTGCTTCGAATTTCAGTATTTCCGTTAGACTCTCTTAATGTTTTATGGGAAAGGGGCGAGGTAAAAATCTAAACACGATTAAAACGACAAACGTTATGATACTGAAGAACTATGACAATAGAGGAATAAGAGGTTTTGTTTTGTTGCTCTACGGTCATTTTGTGCACACTTTGGGCTAATTAGACCGGGACCTACAGTTTAATGTGGATTCCGAACCACTAACCAATATCCATGCTATCGGCAGGATTCGAAGCTGAAGCCTGTGGTACCAACGGCCAGAGCGCTAGACAATTGACCATCAGGCCGCGAGAGGAATAAGAGAGAGGAGATGAAAAAAAGTTAACTAAATGGGAGTGAACGTGGACCGCAACGGAAGGATATATAAATTAAAAAGCACATAAATGGTAGGGACGTCTTAATAATATACCTGGATTCTGACAAATTCAATTTAAGATAAAACTGGATGCATAAGATCTTTATTTATTATTTTTTTTCTGCTTTTAAGTAGCTTATTAATTGAAATTTAAATATATTTGCGTTTCGGCGTATTTGGTATATTAATACATTACTTACACGCTTATTTAAAAACATCATCATTCATTAGATACGTTGCGTGGATTAAATTCCGAAAATGCAGCCAATAATAACCATGTTAGTGTTAATCTCACCCCCGGTTAGCAAAAAAAGTAGCACAGCATTACCTTTCCATTGAAAAAAAAGTTCGGAAAAACAGCTTCAAATTTGAGTACTTCCTCTGGCATCCTAATGTTTCACGTGCGCAGAAGAGTCAAAACACGGTATCTATTCATTCCACTGCAAATCTCTCATTTAGCTTCTCAACATTAAGATAAAGAACAACTGTGACAGGAAAAAGAAACACCCCTTTCATCTGTTTGAGTCATAGGAGAACCCTCCTTCCCGGGGTAACTTGACCCACTCCCGAGGGGGTGGAAAACCCCCCCTTCCTCCCCGTGGAAGTGTCGCGAGTGCATACCCCGACATACCACGGAGGCGCCAAAAACGCGTAACTGAAAGTTTTTCGGTCCCTTCACGCATGCGTAGGAAAGGGAAGAGGGGTGCTTTAAAAAAATCGCATGCTGCCGTCACCATTCGTCAAAATGTCACGGGGACATGTGACAAATTAAATGACGGAGGGGAATGTTTGGGAGGGTTGGGTTCCTTTCAATGGTAATTCTCGTGCTTGTAATTTCTCAGAGCATTAAAGAGTTGTGGGAGACTTTTTTTTTTCCTGCAGTTTTTTATACTGATGTCTACTATGCATCTAAAAAAGAAATGCTGGTAAAATATCAATGTACATTTAAATGAAAATCGTATTCTCAATTGCATTCGTTTGCGAACAGCGAATCATTTCCCACAGAGTGCAATTGGATGCCTTGCTAACGACTATAAAAATCTATACTTTTTACAAATTTTATATTTCTTCTTAAATATTTTCAACAATTGTTTTTCAATTAATTTATAATGGTATAATTAAATTTACATCAACATTTATGAATATTGTAGCACATTACCATTAAATGCATAAAATTTAGAAAGAAAGATTTAAAAAGATAAAAATGGTACATCTTTTTCAATGTTGAATATCTTTAAATATTAGCTGACATAAACTGGTGCTTGTTATTTCTCAGAACATTAAAGAGTTGTTGGGGATTTTTTATTTCTACCGTTTTTTATACTGGTGTGTATGCATCTAAACAAGAAATGGTGGTAAAATTTAAATGTACATTTAAATGAAAATCGCATTCGCAATTGCATTAGTTTGAGAATGGGGAATCATTTGCCACCGGATGTGCTTTAAAATTCAATATTTTTTTTTAATTTGTATTTTTTTAAAAGATATTATCAACAATTGTTTTTAATTTAACTTATAATGGTATAATTAAATTTGCATAAACATTTATAAATATTTTAGCACATATACCATCAAATATATAAAATTTAAAAAGATTTAAAAGGACAAAAATAATACATCTTTTTCAATGTTGAATTCATTTAAATATTAGCTAACATAAACTTTAACTTATGAGTGACGTCATTAATAAAGAACTGTGTCAATACCACTCATTGAATGTTTATGATTGTTTATTTATGGTTTTTTTTTATCCCAATGTGCAACAGTTTTTTTTTTTTTTTTTTTTTTTTGCACTATGCAGCCTTTTTTTGTAATAATGGCTTTTTCAAACAGAAAATATTTCTACGAAATTAGCTATATTCGAGGTTTTTTATTCAGTAATTATAAAAAAAAATAATTTTCCCAACTTGAAGAGTAAGAAATAGGGGAACTACATTAGCGATTGCTTGAAAGGATTTGTTTCATGACTCTATGCATTGGGTATACAAATACAGTATAACATTACAGACCAATTTTCAAATTCCCTGTGCTAATGGAATTTCAATTTTTTTTTCTTTTTTAGGTTGCTGGCACTGTCCGTGACATCTGTGTGAAATTTGACGTCAAAATATTCATTAGTGTTTGAATAACGCTAGGCTTTGTGAGACGCTAAAACTGATTCCGGCGATTTTTGAAATGTCTGAATGAATTGAGCAAAGCACTTGCATTAAATTTTTTTTGCGGAAACGTATAGAATATTGCAGAAGGTATTCGATGAGCATTCCCATATCGGAAAGAAATGTTTAGAAGTGGTATAAATAGTTCAAAGAAGGCAGAGAACGCGTTGAAAACGAAGAGCCATCTGGTCGACCCTCAACCTCAACCGACGAAGCTCACGTCCAAAAAATTAAAGATTTGGTGCAAACCGGCGATTTACAATTAGAGACCTTGCTGATGATGTTTAAATTTCAAAAGGATTGGTCAATTCCATTTTGGGCCTCAAACGCGTCACATCTCGATTGGTACCGAAAACACTGAATGCGTCAGCTCATACTGCATTGATTCTTCGTGACTTTTTCGCCAAAATTGAAACCCATATCGTTCCACAACCACCATATTCATACCGTGCGACTTCTTTCTATTCCTAAAACTCAAAAGACCACTCCGGGGACACCGTTTTGAGTCGATTGAAGAGATTCAACGTGAATCGCCGCCCGCTTTGAAGGTCATCCCTGCCGATGACTTTTTCGCATGCATTGAGGATTGGAAAAAAAGTTGGCATAAATGCATTGTGTCCGGAGGGGATTACTTTGAAATAAATGTGGAAGAATAAATGAAGAGTTTTTGAAAAAAAAAAATAATTGGTCTTACTTTTCGGGCACAGTAGCAGATGTATGTACGTGCAGTTTGCCTTTTTCCAGTCGTAACTTATCAAATTACTTTTCTTTGTTTAGCAAAACTATGTAGTGTTAATACTTTAATTAAATTAAACCTACTATAATATTTTACATATCTTACACCTTTCATGTAATGTTATTTGATAACGTGCGTATGTTAGTGTTACCAACATGGGCGTCTATTGATATTAAATACAAAAATGCACTAATTATGTTAAACTTTTAAGACACGAATTAATTTTTTCACCTATTTATAGGACCCATTTCAAATGCAATTCCATTTCAAGCAGTTCTAAAAAACATTTTAATTTCTCCTGTGATTTTAAACCATTGTCGAATAAATTGAAAATCTTGACTGTTGAACATTCGTCAATTTGAATGCGCCTTCATGACCCAAAATATGTTAAAGCAGTGGTGCTACTAAGTTGGATAGTTTAGAATTGTAACTGATCGCGAAGCAATCATTTACTCCACTTAAAATGAAATAAAAAAAGTTTGGATATAAAAAACATGAAACATTGTTATTCGAAACGCCTAAACCAGAACACCAATAAAAAGAAGCTTTTATTCTTTGAATGAAATTCTAAGACGCGAATATATTTATATTAAAGATTTAATGTATACAATAATCTTTTATTTGTAAAAGATTATGCTTAAGTAGGTAAAATTATTTTTTGTAACCGAGTATTTGATTGCTTAATTCCAATTATTAATTATTTCATCATATTAGTATTAAAAACTTTTTTAAAGATGCAATTCTTTTTTTACAATATTTGAACATAGCACATTTTAGTATTGAATATGTAAAATAAAAATAACATTTATGCAAATTAAGACATTAAATTAAGAAAAAAAAAATTCTCATTGCAACTCATACAACAATTTTATTAAATGGACAAAAGGTTTTCATGAAGAACCAGTTTGCCCGTGCACGTTATGCGGAAGTTTCATTTGGAAAAACTGGCCTCAGGAAGGCAATGTACAACATCGTAGCGGAATGGAGATAGATTTATAGTCAAAATGTACAAACAGGTGCATGAGATGTCACGTCGTTTGTACACACACAACCCCCGATTGACATATGAAACACGGATGGTATTGATTTCGATTGGCTGTTGTCATCCTTTTGAAGAAAAACTATACGATTCATTTCTACACCTTTTTTGCAAAATAATGTCCATACATTTAAACTTTTTAAAAAACATTTTGCAGTTTTCTTTAGTTTTTTTTTTTTTTCCTCTTGTAAAAGAAAAAATATTTTTAATAAATCATATATATATGTGCATCCACTCTGTTGTACTAAAGCTCTCTTTCTGGGAATAGAGTAGGCGTGTAGAATAGAGTAGGCGTGCATATATGGTAAATATTTGCATACCATATTCTCTAAATCAATTAACATTACTTTTTTCAACTGCTCTGCTAAAAGTAAAATTTTTAAGCAAAACTTTCAAACACATCCTGAATTTTTCTAAGACATTGAGAAACCTCTTTGACTTAAGCCAGAGCACACAAGAAGCCTTTAGCAATTTCGACTTCGAATATATTTTTACAAAATGTAAAAAGGTGGCTGCTCTAATCCATATTTTATTTCAAAATAAGGATCCAAGTCAATCAAGTTCTTGAAAGTTTCTCAAGATGTACGTTAATTCGATCGCCAGGTATACGTTTGCGGAGGCGTTCTAAATATTGCGAATGCAATTTCTCTTGTTATGACACGCGCTAAAATAACGGCAGAAAGTGTTCTGAACATAGTCGTGGAAGAACCTCCAGGATCGAAGTTTAAAACTTTAGATGACAGATTTGTGAATATTTTACAGAAACTTACTCTTAGCAGAAAAGTGGCTGAGCTTGCCTTTTATTCAAGTACGAGCTCGAATTAAGTTCTACAAGCTGTCCTTTTTCGAAAGTAATAGCTAAATGAAATTCTTTTAAAAACTAATTGAAATGAATGTTTTTATTTCTCATTTAATCATCTGAATAAAAGTAAACTAAAAAATTTATTTTTAATTTTAATTTCTGAATAACTTTTAACGAAATGTTAACGCTTTATTTCCTATGTTTCATGCTTTCCAGATGCTGAAGTATTTCTTCACTTTAAGCTTACAATCGTCAATTATGGATTCTAAGTTGACTCTTCAAAATACTCTGAAGGATTATTTGGATAGTGGTGGGTTAATTCATTCAGATACGTTTATTTATATAAACATTTGTATTCAATTTATGAGATTTTCAATAAAATCCATCTTTGAACAAGTGATCTTATCTTTGACTGATTTTAGGTTGTCAAGTGAAATTGCTTAATTAAGGCAACCATCGTTTCTACGCATTCTAATGAAACATTAAAAATCTCTTTTTTTAAAAGGTAACATGAACGCATTTTGAAGTATTGAAGATAACCGAAGATACAAAATTGCTTATAAATCACAAATTAAAATCCATTTTGAATTCAATTACAGAACAGCATTTTGAAACAAAAAAAAGTAAATAAAAATAAAAATAAAATGAATTGTTCATCCATTTCTATTTCTATTTTTACTTTTTATAAAAACTTTAGTGAAATACAATGGGAAATTTCTGCTTAATAGTTATTCCAGATTTCCATTAGTTAAATCAAGTATTAGCCATAGCTAGGAGATTTTCAGATTTTTTTACATTTGATAAAGGACAATACTTTCGAGCTTGCAACCTCAATCATCATTAGATAGCTTTAAAAGGTTATTCAGCTTATTTCATATTAATAATATATGAATTGCACATTTTTTATTCAATATGAAAGCATTTAAAATGTTAGATTATAAGAATACATTTCCTTACTTGAAGTAATCCAATATTTAGTTTGTATTGTAATGATAACCAAATAAAAACTATTTGAGTTCTTTTCTACTGCAAAAATAATGATTTACAAAATAATGAAATGACGGGGTTTAGCAATGGGGGTGAATTGCTTTAAATTTTTTTTATATATGACGAGTTATCAAAAACCATTTTTGAAGTTTCTTGTTATTTCTGTTTGATATTCGCTACTTGATTTCTTGATATTTTTAGACCATTATATTGCCAAATCTGTATGACTGTGATTGAGGTATAGTTCACATTTGACTATTAATAGAAGAGATAAAAGAGATATTGAAGTCAAAAACATTTAAAATATATCTGATATATAGAGTTATTCAACTGTCGTGGGACAAACTTTGAAGGGGAGTACAGCATATTAAAATTTTTTTTTATGTAACAACGTAAGGTCGGAAGAGACGCAGAAGAAAACTTTATTTATCTACATTATCTCTGCAAAGTACTTTGTTTATTTTATGTTTATTATAAATGCTCAAAATTGCAATCATCCACAGTAATACATGCTTGATAGCGTCGAAGAAATGATTAAAATTCCAATTCCATCTCAATTCCACAGAGACCAGCCGCAATGGTTATTCTTTCTCAATAAGGAAACAAGATCCTCACACAGATCAATCAAACACAGAGCAAGAATAAAATAGAGTGCGCATTGGGGTTACCAACCAGAGGACTTGAAACTCGCACAATGACGGATATTAATTGCGGCATACGCCGGGCTGTTGCGAAAAATTCATTTTAAAGTGTGTTCGTTTCTCTACGCGTTACTTCAGACCGTACATCCTAAACATACCTTAATGCATATCGTAACATAAACATTAAACATACCGTACATCCCTATACAAAACAATGTATGTTTTAGTAAGCTGTACCACCCCTCGAAGTTTGTCAAAGTTATATGTATATTAAATCAAAAAGTTAAAGGAAGTTAGATAAGACAGGAAATTAGATAAAGATGCAGATTACCAGTATATGCTAAAAATTATCTAGCTATTTGCAGTAGTTTATTAGAGGAATTTTATATGCAGCTACAGTGACATTAATTCTAGGTTTTTAATCTTGTCATTCACTAACATAGCATATTGAAGTAGCTTATATAACGTGAGGAGTTAGCTTAACTTTAACGGCATGTGAAAACTTTTTTTTTTTAATCTCTTGCGCTATTTTTTATCTCTTACGGCGTTTAAATTGTTTAGAGGTAAAATAAGATGCAGTATAGAGGCATTTTGATAAGGAACAAAATGGATGAGTATAAAATTTCTTCTATAATACCCTCTCGCAGTTCTCTTACAATATGCAGCCAAATGCTGCATATTGTAGGAGCATAACGAAGCCATACATTGTACAGGAAGCTAAAAACTTTTAATTCTATAAGAAATAAAGAATCACGATAAATATATTCTTATTCAAAATAATTGAAAAAGATCACCTCGAAGATAAAATTAAAAAAAAAAAAAAAACTATAATTGAAATAAATACTTCTGTGAAAATCTATAATTATGCTAAATATATAATTTCTCCTAATTGGGGAATTCAAATTATTCAATACTCACATTCACCTCAAATAATTGCCCTGCTTTCTCTAAAAATAGTAAAAGTATTTCAGATTATTTGTTCTACAAAATGTTGTTCTTTATCAAGTTAAAACTACTACCAATCTGCCACAAATTGATTTTTTAAGAAAACAGAATATAGTATTTCATAAAAAATACGTCAAAATTTAGAAAAACTAAACATTGAATGGCACAAAGTTAATAAAACTTGTTAGTTCCATAAAGTAACAATAACTGTTAATTATCTGAAGAAAGTATAGATAAGAATCAGTCTTTGGTACTCCAATTAATCTTCACGCAGTAAATCTTGTACACACCGGATTTATTTTATAGCGAGCATTAACTATCAACGCTAGTTAAAGCCGATGAAATCTCTACAAATTTTTAAAAAGACTCAAGTTGGAAAAGAGCTGTATAATTACTATAGTTAGCGAGAGGGGGAAAATGTTTATTAAGCGATTATATCATGTTTAATGGACTAGAAAAGGGGGAAATTTTTTTTTTTTTTCGTTTTAAAATTAATAGCTGATCGAAGAAGATAGTGGTTCATTTTATCATCATTTTATAAATAGCAGCTTCATTATGCCATTGTTTATTATTAAGAAGTTAATTTAGCTATTAGTTAATACGTTAACTCTTCACATCCGGACAAATATGGGCTGGAATGATCTTAATAAGCGATAGAGATATTGTTAATGAAAATTGAAAAATATATCCTCAAAAAACGTTTTCGGCGCTCTGATGGCCAATTGGTTAGGGCCATGGGTACCCCAGGCTTCAGGTTTGAATTCTGGCGATGGCATGGATGTTTGTTAAACTGTGGGTCCCGGTCTAGTTAGCCTAAAGTGTGCAAAAAATGACAGTAGAGCGACAAAGCAAAAAACGTTTTTCAGCCTTTGATAATATTTTCTGACAATTATGACGTGTAATTAGTTTTGAAAATAGCATTCTGTTCAATATTTTTAAATTTGTTAACTGACAAGCTTCACCGTCATGCCAATGCCTTATTAATATCACTTTTAACACAGTAATGATACTCTTTATTTAGTATGAAAAAAAGTGAATCTTTAACTCCTACTTGTGTGAGCCACTGTTTTAAAGAACGAATAAATCCGGTGAAAACTAAAACAGATTGCTTGAAATCAATAGACGGACTGCACTGTTTAAATTTAGAGGGGTTTTTTTTCCTCCCGGTATGACAAAAAAAATGGATTTAAAAGTTAAAGGTTTTAAAGGTTTTTTTCCCCTGGTAAAGTTGGAATGGCCAGGATACTAAAATCTCACTTGTAGATCGCTAACCAGTCTAACTGACTCTAATTGGCTGGCGTTCTAGGATGTGAGATTTTAGTATACGGTGGTAACCTACTATTACAACTGAAAATTCTACTGGAAGAAATTTCCCATTTTCCCTCTTGAGGGTGTAGTACAGCATTAGCCCCTTTCCTCCCTTGGCCTACGTTGAATAATGTCGAATTTGCTACGATTCTGCCATATGAAACTCAAAGCGCTAATTTTAAAAAAGAGAGAGAGAGAGAGAATAGAACACATTTTAACAGACATGGATGCACTATGATTTTTTTCAAACACAGTGGCAAAAGTGTGAAAATGTTTTAAAACTACCCTATCAATTTTGGAAAGGTAAGAATGGAGTAAAAAAAAATTAGTATTGTTTGACTTTTAATGCTTGAATGGCCTCCAAATGTGTGTGCAATCAATCGTGAGCAATATTTTTTGCTAAAATCTATTATAATATTTTACCACAATGCTTTCCGTTTCTAAATATTTCTTTCGAAAAAAGCTTTCCTTCGTCAATTCTTTTATTTAAACTGCACAGGAAAGTATTTGATCTCATTTGAAAGTAATTTTTATTTATTGGGGATGTTTCTTTCATAATGCATTTATTTATTTCCTTTTTTGTTTTGAAACTTGCATGAGCAGTGCGTGTTTACCATGTTTATCTTTATCACGTTAAAAATGTTCTCATGTTTATTTTTCCATATTGTGTAGCATGTATTCTCGACGATATTGGAGTATTGCGTGATCTCACAAAATAAATAAGTTTTAAAAATGAAAGGCCTCTTTTGAAACATTTATTAAACGGTATTAGTTTTATTGAACAAAACATTCTTAGCAACCTCAATAATGTAACTTCATATTGATATCATTCCTATTTCCCAATCATGGACCGTTCTTTGAAGTAGCAGCTTAGCAAGATTGATTGATAGCAGAGGGGTGGGGTCTATTAGATTCCGGAAGGAGTGCTTTGAATTAAAAAGAGCTTATATTTTCTGTGCTTAGAGGGTGTAAGCGCATTAGGTAATATTGCAATCAGTTCTTTCTTTCTAAACATTCAGCAAACGGGAAGATTTATTCTAAGGGAGAACTCATGTTTCAAAAGACAAAAAACATTATGTATAGAGTTTAGATTTTGTTAGAAATCGATAAAATTCTCGGCATCATCATCATCAATGGCGCAACAGCCCCATGGTGAGCCAAGGCCGTCTACAGACAGGCAGATTTCGAAGCGGGAGATGTTTTCTTTTTACATGGTAGGGTTGTCAGCCCTACGCCCAACCATTCCCAAATTGTAATGATTTCACTCATAAATTACTATTAACGCTCTACGGCCACAAATGTGGACGTTATGTTTTTTTTAATGCATTTTTATCGTTTTACCCTTTATTTGACTATTGAATTCCTATCAATATAAAATGGTACCCCAGGTTTCGGATTCAAGTCCCGGCGGTGCCATGGATGTTTGTAGTGGTTCGGAATCCATTCTAAGCCGTAGGTCCCGGTCTCATATAGCATCTCAGAACCCAATCATACTTCTTCTTACCCACATCATTCCTAAACTGTAAAGGGGCAACTCAGCTCTAGCCACAGTGATGTGGAATGGTGTAGTAGTAGTAGTAGTATCAATATAAAATGAATAAACTGTAATGATATTATTATTTTTCGCAATAAAACAAAAACGTTCCCGAAGAGGTTAAAATGCGTGAATAATTCAGGTATTGCTTCCGACGTTCAATGTTTACAAGAATTCCCTTATTTGATAAACTAGTAACACCGCTCAAAATAAGTTCATATCTCGAAAGGAACTGAATCTAAAACAAAGTGTTCTTTTACTTAAAAACTTGTAGAATGTATAAAAACTCATAAATATTGAAATATTACATTTGAATATGTATGAGCTTATTATTTAAAAGCTTATTTTAAATTTAAAATATTCAATTTTTTTCGTGTGAAAAACTGGCATCAAATCAAAACTTTAACATAATATTTAGAAAAAAATGACAAACTGAGGATATTAAAACACCACACTCTTTGGTATTAAATTTTTTTTTAAAAGAAGGTAAAAACATTCAGATCACTTTTTGCTTTGTATACCAGTTGGAGTGTTTCACAGCGAAAATCCATATTTGGCTTTTATCATTTTACAGAACCGATGCTCTGGAAAACGATGAGATGAAAGAAAGCGCATCAAAAATGACCGAACTATGTAACTGTTCATGGATCCATTTTGAATTATTCATTAGTTGAGGATGCATGTAAAAATAAAGGCGGATTTAAATTTCATTTTAAAAAAAAAGTGTGCTTTGATATTCGATAAAACGAGAAATTAAAAGTATGCATTTTTGGTTTTAAATCGAAACAGCAAATTATTCAATGTTTTGACATAAAAATTACAAAAATGAAGTTCTGGATTGAATTTCAACTTTCGTCTTACTCATTTTTTTAACTCTTGTAAAAAGGCATTGATTGAGCCATGAAAACTCATTAATTTATTGATAGTTTTTCAAAATTATAATGGGGTCAAAAAATTCTACATAAAAACACAACTGTAATGGAAAGCAAAAGGTTGGGCTAAAAGAAAGATTTATTTGAGAAGCATGTGTTCAGAAATTTAAAAAAAAAACACATAAGTTTTCTTTGAATACATTGATGCTAGAAAATAATTTATTGCCTGATAAAATATTCTAAATTGATGTAAATATTTTTATTGGAAAATGTAAATGTATGTTCTGATTTTTCAAATTTATTTACATATAATAAAGAACCTTGAATCCGTTCACAAAATATTTTCAATTATTAAGGAAATTGGATTAAATTGAAAATTTTGTCCACAGAAAATTTATTTTATTTTGCACTGGGTTTGTGTCCAAAATTGCTATTTGGAATCGAAGGATATTTAATATGAGGGATTTTTTTTCTGATGCAGTAGGCAGATACTTAAGACTTATCTTTAATTATCTTTATGTCATAAGCAAGGGCTGAACCGACGTTACTTATTTAGCACTACCCAGGAGGCACGTGTAGTTTGAAGATTTGCTATTGTCGCGAGTAACACTACTCCCCCAACGCTCTACGATCATGTTAGACAGAGGGTTAAAAGTGGTTACTACGGTTTAAAGTTGATTCCGAACCACTACAACATCCATGGCATCGCCGGGACTCGAACCCGAAAACATGGGGCACCGAGTGCCTGAGCGCTAGCCACTCGGCCTTCAGGCCCCTTAATATGGGCATATAGGAATTAAAAAACAAGTACTGCCAAGTCAAACATTTAATAATTGAAATAGTTGCTTCAATAACATTATATTAGGAGCAACTGAGCTCTAGGCACAGTGATGTGGTGTGGTGTAGTAGTAGTAATATTACAAGCATAAGAATAAAATTCCCTTTTTTCCAAGAAAGCAAAAATGAAACGAAAATCCAACAGCATGTTAACAACTTTTCATAATGATGTGAAATATGCGTCATCAGCGAGATTCCAGAAAAAAACAAGCTCGAAAACACCTACTGTGTCAATGCCGAAGACTGTTTAAAAGGTTCAGTATATGAGGAATCCCGAAGCAAGGTGGACCCTTTCATGACGTGTCTTCAGAACTCATGAATTTGGCATGCAGTTCATTATTCAGTTCCAGTCAGGTGTCCCGCTAGCACCAGTCTGGATTGCGTAAACAAGAAACACCCCCAACACTGTCATCCGCGTTCTAATGCGAGATTTCTATGAGGATGACTAGGATTTTGGAAACGCACAAAGACTTTTTCTTGAACACGCATTCATTGCATCGACTTCAGCTCACGGGGTGGGCAGACTATGGGCCTGCCTACTTAGTCGATGGGGTTTCGTTTCTGAAAATTTTCTGATTAATTAGTTTCACCTCATGCTGTTCACTCATATCCATACCTCGCTTATATGCTTTTGCCTTTTTGATTTGCAAGTTAAAAAAATACTTTATTTTGTCTGCAGGTAGCTTATTTAGGTTGGAAAATCCTGAAATTTAGCAGAAAAGGAAAATTTCATTAGCATTTGAAGGATGTGTTATTACAGTCCATTCTTTATCTCACTAAACGGTAATTTATGGAATTCAGTGGGATATTACAAGTAAATTAGATGGTATGTTCTTTAGAAGCATCGGTATTTAAACGTTGAATATACAATGAAAACATTGTTTAAAAAAAGTCCATATATGTAAAGTTTGATTCGCTGTGTGACTGCAGCAAAATATTACCTTGTGAGATTCAGTAGGATGTATGTGGTAAATCATACTTTACAATATAAGTAAGGATCATGCAGTGCATCATAAGTAATGCTGACATTCAAATATTAAATGTAAGTTCAATGACTGAACATTGAAAACATATATTTCAGCAAATTCTAAGCATCTAAAAGAAAAATTCTATATCTTAAATTAAATACTATATTGTAGAATTCAATAGAATGTATACTGTAAATGACATATACTTCCCTAGAAATTAAAGAGACGTTTAAATATTGAGTGCACTTTTAATAAAATTTAAAAGCTGAAAATATATGCTTTATCAACATCTAAATATCTAAAGGAAAATTTATAACAATTCGTTCTGCTTTTTAGACCTAACACAATAACCCCATTATGTCACGCAGGCACAGAGGTTTAGTTTGTCGCTCTACGTTCATCTTGTACACACGAGGACTAAACAGACCGCGACCTACAGTTTAAAGTGGATTCCAAGCTACTAACAAACATCCATGCCACCGCCAGGATTCGAACCTGGAGCCTGTGGTACCAAAGGCCAGAGCGCTAGCCAATTGGCATCAGGCCACTACTTAGAAATTTGAGAGTGAAACATCGGTAGGACCCTTGTATACCACGAATAGCCAATTGTGAATGTTGAGGGGGGACTTTTAGTGTTAACTGCTCCGCATTTACGTTTATCATAATAAAACCCAGGAAACTCCCCCCAGGCAACCTTACTATCGATACGAGATGCTTTACACACATTGTTATAATCAACATCGAGTCTCCTCGTTTCTCAAAGCAGTGACTACAACACATCCAGAAGCTTCGAAATCTTCTACACACCAGCTGTGATGAGAGACTTTCTGGATGTTATATGAAGTTTTTCTTAAAACAACTTTATCAAAATATCCAAAGCGCGTTATAACGCGATGAGAGAGGGATATATCGAGGCGTTATCGTGCTATCCTGTGGGGAAAAAGTTGGTAAATTATACATCGAGTTCTTTCAAGAGATTGTGACATTCAATGTATTTTGAATGTAAGGTGAATATAGAAAAGTTTCCTTTCAGTAAAATCATATGCTGAAACCCTTAAGTTAATAAAATGTAAATAACTTAATCGGGTTCAAAATTTGAGAAAAATTGCTTCTCTGAAAGCTTTATACGGCTCCTTACTACTTCAGTTAAAAGTTCTGCGTCTTTGCATCTTCTTTGAATATTAAAGCCATGCATAAAATCAAAAAAATAGTTTCGGATGCATGTTTTCAAAAACACCTCCAAGGTATTTAAGAGAGAGAGAGAAATTGAAAGAGAGAGAACCAATTTGCATCTTATTTATAAATTCCTTCACTTTTATTTATATCTCCTGCTCATCGAAAGAATTTTATTAAAGCTTGACAATTTTAGTTGAAATTCGAATTCTTCAAAAATATATAGAGTTAAATTTATAGCATTTTTAGACAGTGATAAAAATACCGTATCCTTCAGAAATTCGATTATATAAATTTTATAGAAAATTTAGTTATGGAAATTTTGTTTCTGCTAATTAAAAGTTAATATAGCGTGTAATACTATCTGATAAATATTTAATTAATGTTAAGCGTAATAATACTACTGTGTCCAAAAAGTAAGACCAATTTTCAATTTAAAATTCCCGGGGCTTATGGAATTTCAATTTTTTTTTCTTTTTTAGGTTGCTGGCACTATCCTTGACATCTGTATGAAATTTGACGTCAAAATATTCATTAGTGTTGGAGTTACGCTTGGTTTTGTGAGGCGCTAAGAGTGATTCCGGTGATTTTTGAAATGTCTGAATCAATTGAACAAAGAATTTGCATTACATTTTGCTTGCGGAAACGTATAGAATGTTACAGAAGGCATTCCTATATCAGAAAGAAATGTTTAGAAGTGGTAAAAACAGTTCAAAGAAGGCAGAGAATGTGTTGAAGACGACCATCAACCTCAACCGACGAAGCTCACGTCCAAAAAATTAAAGATTATGTGCTTGCAAACTGTCGATTTACAATTGCTGATGATGTTGGAATTTCAAAAAGATCAGTCAATTCCATTCTGAACCCCAAACGCGTGAAATCTCGATTGCTGCCGAAAACACTGAATGCGCCAGCTCACACTGCATTGATTCTTCGTGACGTTTTCGCCAAAAATGAAACCCATATCGTTCCACAAACATCGTATTCACACCGTATGAATTCTGGCTGTTCCCTAAACTCAAAAGACCACTCCGGGGACATCGTTTTGAGTCGATTGAAGAGATTCAACGTGAATCGCCGCTCGCTTTGAAGGCCATCTCTGCTGATGACTATTTAGCATGCATTGAGGATTGGAAAAAAAAGTTGTCATAAGTGCATTGTGTCCGGAGGGGATTACTTTGAAGGCGATGAAATAAATTTGGAAAAATAAATAAAGAATTTTTAAGAAAAAAATAATTGGTCTTACTTTTTGGGCACAGTAGCATATATAGTAAATAATACACAGACTTAAGTCATTTGAAAAACTTACCATCTCTACTGTGAAGATCCCATACAGCACGAAAGAATAGTAAATGTAAGTGATTCACTTAACAAAAAAACGAATTCAAGTTCATCTCATCTTATATAGTAATGTTATTTTATTAGTTCAATTTTAATGGAAAAATACATTTGTGTGTTAGACTTTTTAACGGAAAATTAATATTCAAAATCACACAGAATTGAACTCTAAAATAAAAATTTCATCTGTATAATTATCACACACATCTTGAAGAAGAATATGCAAATTACAGGAAACCACCAGATGGCGCGGATAGTACGTCACAATGACGAGAGTGCAAGAGAGGGGTATATAAGGAATGGTGGCAAAGAAGTAAAATTGTTCATCAGACCTGTCTCGTCAGCTCTCTTCAGCTACCGGTACGACAGTTTCAAGGCAGACCGTGTACAGACGCTTAGGGCACATTGGTCTATATGCTCGTAGGCCTGTCAGATGTGTTCCACTTACCGCAACTCACTGTCGCCTGCGATTAACCTGGAGTAGAGAGCATGCATTGTGGACACCGCAACAGTGGTCTGGTGTGATGTTTTCCGACGAGACCAGGTTTAGTTTGCAGTCTGATTCTCGCCGGACATTCATATGGAGAGCGCCAGGTACCCGTTACCACCAAGAGAACACCATTGAACGACACCGGTACGGTGGTGCAGGATGGCTCGTTTGGGGAGGAATTATTCTTGGTTCCAGAACTGGCCTGCATGTTCAGAGTGTAACGATGACAGGCCACATCTATCGGGATGTCATTCTGGAACAACATGTACGTTTGTTTCGGGGCGCCATGGGTGCTGAATTTCTGTTTATGGATGACAACGCCCATCCTCACCGTGCAAACATTGTAGACGAATGCATTCAATTGGAGGATATCACCCGTATGGATTGGCCAGCATACTCACCGGACTTGAATCCAATAGAGCATGTGTGGGATATGCTTGGCTGACGAATTGCAGCCCGTCAACCCCCTCCCACCTGTCAACCAGAACTTCGGAGGGCATTGCTTGATGAGTGGTGTAATATTCCCC
The DNA here is from genome assembly GCA_021605075.1 of Caerostris darwini. NCBI lineage: Eukaryota > Metazoa > Arthropoda > Arachnida > Araneae > Araneidae > Caerostris > Caerostris darwini. Next base: position 155,433 of record BPLQ01014663.1, read on the forward strand.
AAGATGAGATTGATAATTTGATACTCAGCATACCTAGGCGTTGTAAGGCCTGTATTGCATCGTCCGGGAGACATACTCCATATTAACCATCATACTAACCATGTTATACTGTTTTTTGTAAATAGGTTCTTTTTTGAAATTTGCTCCAGGGAGTAAAAATCGCAATTTTTATTAATTATGTCAAACATATAGCATCTTTTTTGCTCTTTACCTTTTGTTTAATAAATAGACTTTACCAATAAGTCAAATTTGTTTTGCTTCTGTCTCTTTCTTTGCCTGAACTTCATTATCCTTGTTTTATGGACATGAGTGTATAAAATAAAAAATATAAAAAGATTATACACATATACCAAAATAAATAAAAAATTTGATGCATGATGGTACATTAATTTGATTCAATAAATATTTTTGTATTTGGTGAGCTCAAAAAATGGTTTATTATTGGTCATTTTTTTTATATTACTGCTTGAATTTTTTTTTCAACAAAACATTGCTGATCCAAACAGGCTTACACGTTTTAATATATTTTCTGTCAACAACTAAAAAAAAACTTTTTTTACTTTGCTTATTGCAATTTTAAGATGGAACGCGTTTTTGACAATAAATATCATAGAGATAAAAAAAAAAAAATAGTATGTAGATAACGACCCTACATCCATGCTAGCACGTCATTGACAAAGGTTCTGATTTTCTAGTTTGCAATTAATTAGAAATTATTAAATAAACACTTTTTTAATATTAAAAAGCCTACTTATTCAATTCCTTCTATTAGCTCACACTCTTCCTATATATATCTTGTACAAATTTTGAATCGTTCATAAAATGCTTTTCATTCATCCACTCCACTTCAAATACAGTTTTTTTTGAACTTGTAGTGGAGGACACTTCATGTTCAATACACTTTTTTCAAATATTAATTCATTCATTCAATTTAATTAATTAATTTTAGTTTTTTTAGATTTAAGTTGCATATATCTACCAGTAGATGACGCCAGATAAACTTAAAAAAATGAATGAAAATTATTTATAAAGGACTTTCTAAAAAAATAGGAATTGACTTAAAATTTTTTTTTTTTTTTATATTACTTGTTTTAAACTAAATTGGATCATGTTCATAGTGTTAATCTTTTAATAACATCTGAAAAACGTTAAAAATTACTAATCCTGTTATCATTTCAATGAATATTAATCTACGATGAAGTGTCTGTCTTGTTTCAAACTGAACTCTAGCAGTCCAGAAACCCAATCACCCAATCATTATGAGTGTAACCCCACGTGAATTTGGTGGAACAGTCTATTGTATTTTTAAAAAAAAGATATGTGATTATTTTTACTCTATTGGAATTTATTGTATTACTTCACATAAAAATAATCGTATTTTTTTTTTTGCAACACTTCATCCAGCCAATACAGAAGAAAGGAAGAAAATCTATTTCATACTTACACTGCTCTACATTTAGCACTGTTTTTCTTTTCTAGGAATTGATTCCACCTATTTTCTCTTTTGGTATCTTTGTTATGGATTCTCTACATTTCAAAGTGTGAGTTATTTATCTCCCATGGCTCAATAGCAGCCTTCTTCTGGTCTGGAAAGACATCCGGGAAAAAGTGGGATTTTGGTGGCTTGTTGTGGCAAAGAAATTCTCTCTATATTTTTGAAATTTATAGCTTCTTGCTTGTTATTTGTTTACATTACAATCTATTTCTCCCTGTGGCGATAAGGGATCGTGTATCGTTCACAGCTACTAAGCAAATATTTGTCTCGAAGTTTTGAAAATAAGGCATGTGTTCATCAAATATTTAATTTAAGCTTTATTTTCGATCCAAAAATTTTATTCTAAAAAATTTTCTAAGTCATTCTCGTGTTCTATAAAACACCAGAAAACTTTCCAGTTTTAAAACAATGAAGGATTAGATAGAAATAAAATAAATTTCTTTAGTTTTCTAAAAAGTATTAACTCAATAAACGGTAAAAAAAATCGACTGATATTGATTCATCATAAATAAATGCTTAGATAATAAATAAATATTTTATGCAAAAACATTAAAACTTGACATTATTATTTGTGCTTTAGTAAATAAATAAAATAGGTATCGACTATTTGAAAGTAATAGATAAAGAATTCATGTTTATTAAATATGAATTGCTCTGTATAAATAGTTCTCAAAAAATATTCCAATATATAGAAATGCTGCAAATATTCCTAAATATAGAATCTTTTAAATGCATGCATATGATGCCCTAAGATCTCATTTTAGCGTAGATCCTAATTATTTTACGATATTTTCAATAAGTATTTACGAGTGTTAAGATTAGCTGCAAGAAATCCATTCATTTCCATGTGGACAACAGAATATCATAAAAATCTTTCATTTATACATGCAAAAATAATTTTATTCTTAAGAAACAGAAAATAGTGCATCCTAATTAATTTGACTGAGTCTTTTTCAATAATCTTATGTCCTTCAAAAATGTGGGCGAGTTCAACAGAAAATCACATCTTTAACAATAAATTTCACATGTATGAGTAAGTTAAAACTACTTTTTTTATTGTATAACTGAAAAAAAAAATTATTACTTAAAATTATTGCAGTATGAGTTACGAAAGAGTGTATACAGATACCAACAAAATGTAAGCAATTAGAAAACCATCTGAAAATTAACCTTTTTCCTACAATACTTTTTTCATTTGTGCCTTTCAAAACTTTCTTTGACTTTCTTTCTTGACTACGTTGTAAAAAAACAATGATATTTAAAACCAATTCTCAAAAAATACAATAACAATTGTAATAAATTATTGAAAGCATTTTATTCATCATGAAATGAAATCTAGATATGACAAAATGACATTTTAAACACCAATACAAACTTATAAGTTATAAAAGAAATTTTTTGTTCTTTTGTATTATGTTAGGAAAAAAACAATCTTAAAATTGACAGACACCCAAATGACCTTTTTCTGCTGACAAATTTCTTTCATTGTATCATGTGTAAATAAATCAAGTAATGGATTTATTTTCTTTCATCATATCACGTAATGCATATTTATCATTTAAATGACAGTTTGTTTTGACTAGTTTGGATTTATTTGACACATCTGCCAGTCCCAAATTGTTTGGGTTTGACAAACTGTTCTCACGTTTGAAACGATTAAACTTCGAGGATTGATAATATTTTGAGACAACGTCACCAGAGGCAAAATATGCAAAATAAAAATAAACATTTCCCAGTAAAATTATTCACTTCTTTTTTCTCTGTGAAACTTCAGAAGGAATAGAAAGAATTGGATGACTTTTGAGCAAAGCGAATGTTAGGAATAGAAATATATAGGTATTTCTAGACAACGGCTAATATAAAATGTTGAATTAGAATATTTCATTTTATAAGAGACTGCATAAGAATGACATAATTAAAAATGTATTTTATAGTTTGGCTATATTTTAAACGAAAATTAACTTTTGTGAAAATGTTTATACATGAAAGTAATAAGAGCTATCATATTGTAATAATAGAATAACACTATTATTAGATCGATTCAATACAATATAAATAATTAATGATTGGTATAAGATCAGTAGCCTACAATATTAAAATATTATACTTCTGAAAAGTATCTTTTTATGTCAATATAATTTTAATTTACAACGCAGTATTTCTCAAAGGGTTGCGCCCTGTGGTATTCTGGAGAAATATGTGCAAAGATATGCAAATAAATATAGCTACTCTTTTTCTTGTCAGTTTTGCCTTTCTAAGACAGCTTTCATTATACACAATTAACCTTTCTGATTTTCTTTTTTTTTCTTTTATTCAATTCCTTCTATTAGCTCACACTCTCCCTATATATATCTTGTTCAAATTTTCAATCGTTCATAAAATACTTTTTATTTATCCACTCAAGTTCAAATACAGTTTTTTAACTATATATATTCAAATATTAAATCATTAATTAAATTTATTTAATTAATTTTAGTTTTTTTTAGATTTAAGTTGCATGTATCTACCAATAGATGGCGCCAGATATAAGAGGAAAATTTCAACTTTATTTGTAAAGGACTTTTCTGCAATATAGTGAAAAAAAAGTAGAAATTGACTTAAATTTTTTTTTTTTATATTATTTGTTTTTATTATAGCTTCAATTAAATATGTGCATAGATTTTCTTTTAATTTCATAAACTAAATTTATTCAATTTTAGAAATTTTGTTTATAGTACACTGGTAGTTTTCTGATTCTTATAAATCACTAATAAATATAACTTATTGTAAACATCTTTGTATAATATTCAAAACATAGGATTACCTTTAAATTATATGTGTATAAATTGTAATTTAATCCAGAAATAACTTATGAAAATGTAAAATGAGATTTTGTTTTGCCTAACGAGGGTTTGTATTGCAGCTGAAATTTGTTATTATGGATGGTGTATACAAAAAATAAATCATTTTTATTATTTTACGACTATAATTAATCTTAGGGATATAATTAATAATTTGTAAAATTTATTAATTATGAAGTTATGATGTGTATATGTTATATAATATTAATCAATAATATTTCAAACAAATAATACAGCTTTTGTAGGTTATATTTTATTAACGTACTTTCACAAATTCGCTACTAACTATTGATACATTTTTGTATTGTGTGCCCTTATGAAGAATTAAAATTTTCTTAAAATTAATTTTTCAATTTTATTAGAAATTTTTCTTTTACCACATATATTGCAAACAGAAAACCGAATAGTGCCTGACGCTTCAATTCAGATTGGGGAAAATTTCGATTTCTCTTCATCTATTGTAATCTAAATTACATGGACTGTCAGAAAAAATTGAAATTATTTCCCCAGTGCGTAAAGTGACATTTAGTATTTGAAGAACAGATAACTCAAAGAATTATTACAATAGGTTTCCAGATCCAGTTGAGTTTAAATGATACTAGTTCAGTGTTGCTTGCATTAGCAAAATTGGCTCTTGGATATAAATGGATTTGCAGTAATTTTCTTATCCGTCTTCCAACGTTTATCTTAAGTGAGAGCACTACTATCCTTCCCGAGGGCCTACTACGATTAAAAATGGATTATGCAAAGAGCTATAATAATAATACAGATAAGCAATTTTTAAAAGAGAAAGTACCCTTTACTTCGAAAGTCTAAAGGAACTTTCCTACCATCGATAACTTTCTTTCCTTTATTGTGAAGACAGAAACGATCATCGAATAAGACTCCATTTTCGACTTTTTTCCCCTTCCATCTTGACAATGTATTTCCTGGAAGCAGTTGGGGTCGTTAATGAATTTTAAACAGGCAGACGCCATGCTTTGTTTCCTATGCTCTCAATCATTTCGCCGTAGATCTGGTAATTGCGTTACCACTCCACTTTCCCTGTGCAAACCTTTTTTGCCAACCCCTGAACCTATTGGGGAGAAATCAGCCATCAGACTTTTGTCGTTGAGTCGATGACTGCCAGTAATGATAAGCCATTTCCAGGAGGGGGAAGAATACCTATTCGATATCTGCCAGATATCGAATGCCTTCGGGGTTGGAATACTTTTCCAATATGTAGAAATCTGTTACATGGGTGCCATTTCGGGGTCGACATGCCTTGGGGTCAAACTAAGAAGTGCATTTGAGGAGGGAGGGGAGGGATGAAGAGCTAAGAGGATCTTCCCAGAGAACATGGAAGTTTGGTGGCTCCACAACAACAAATAAGGAATGCAGAAATTCAAATATTTAATGAATATGTGTTTGCCTTAAGGACATGGAAAGCGAATGGGTAAAGAATCTCATCAAGGAATTTTAATAAAGATGCTAATGAATGACCACTTATTGACAAATCTGTAAATATCTGTTTTGGCTCAAGGGTGGCATCGTGACATTTTGTAATTGTCACATTTCAAATTATATGTGTTTGAAATATAATGCTTTCCGTTAAATATTTTTTAACATAATTATATCTTCAGAACTTTCTAAAAATTTATCATGAAGGATTAGAACTTTAGATATTGTAAAAAGGCAATTTTTGTTCGTAAGAGTTAAAATATTTAGATATACGTCTACAATATATTCAAATACTTTCCTAGTAAATCTAATCAAAAATCTAAACATACAAAAAAAAAAAAAGCATTAATCCACTTAATGAGCTGTATTTCTTCGTTAACAATATGATATGTAGTGAGGAAATTTGATAAGTGAAATTTCATATTGGACATTGTATAAAAAAAAAATGCAATTACAAAAAGGATTACAATGCTTACTAAGTTCTTGATAAATAAGGTTATTTTTCAGCAGTAGAAAATGACTCGATTTTTAAGTCGTGCACCAAACTTAAAAGTTGATATTTAGTACTGAACTAAATTTAATTAATTATAAAATTTAAAAATTCATCAAACTTTTCCACGAATAACATTATAATAAAAGGAATTTATTGTTTTGGTATTATTTCATTTTGTATTCTGCCTTATTTAAAAGAAAACTCTTTTTAAAAGAAATTTAAAAATTTCAGACAAATCGTAATTGGCTAAAATTGGCGTAATTGGCTTCGTAATTGTGCACTAGACCTGACGTTAATTGCGTACGCGTATGTTTTAAGAAATTAGGATGATATAAATGTTAAGAATTATTGTAAATGCAACATACTAATATTAAAATGACAAATTAAATTTCTCTATCATTCATTAACAAATTGCTTTTCATTTAAGAAGGGAAAATGAATCCTTTTTTTTTTCTTCTGTTCTTTCTTACTTTTCAATGTTTAGTTAAACATCGAATAAAAATGAACATTTACTCACCAACAATACACGCCATTGAGAAATGAAGAAAAATTTTGCTTCCTGGAATTTAATACTTCTTTACCATTAAGTACTTTGAGGTTCTGCTCCAAAGCATATTGAAAAATATAATGGGAGTATTAAATATAAAACTTAAATTTAAAATTAAATTTTAAACTTTTTTAAACGTTACATTTGTTTCGTTTATTTTTGTTTTTTACGTTAGTTATGAAAAATATTTTTGATTTCAATATTTGTTTCCTTTATTGAAGCAAACAAAATAATTCTGATTCCTTAGTTTATCTTTAATCCTCATTTCATTTCAGATTTTGAAGAACTTTTTCGTTATTGAAAATAAAACAATATTGATTTTTTGAAGGATTTTCTTCAGATAATCATATGCTATGTAATAGTTTAAGAAAATTATCATACGAATTTGTAAACATTTCTTTTCATTGCCATCCGTTGACCTTGCTAAAAGAATTTTTGCACACATTTTGGAAAAATCTGCGTTTTGACAAATGTTTAAGAGAATAAATTGATAAAGGGATGCTTATAAAGGCAATCTAACTAATATTTTGATTCATAATTAGATATCCGCTAAATCACCAACAGGAAAAAATTCTGATAGTTTTTTAAACTTTCTTTTCTAACGTTAAAAAAAACCCAAAGAGGGTTGCTATAAATGCTGTTATAACTGCCGTAATCTAAATATACAAACTGAAGGAAAACAAATCAGAAAACCTCCACAATAACTTGGAATATTTCTGTATGTGTAGTTTTTATTTAATTTTTCATTAAATTATGAAGAATACAAATGTTTCAAAAGTATTGAAATTCAGAAGCCTTTCATAAGCATCAAATTACTAAAAGAAAAATTATTCGAACCTATTTTTAGATTTCGGTCATGCAAAAGTCATTTTTTTTTCCCTTCTATTTCTGTTCGAAATTACAAAACTGTTTGAATTTCAGCCAATAATCGAGAATTGTTTCTAGAAAAGTTGAAATCGACGATTTAATAAAATGTTTCTCTGTGAAACCAAAGAAATTCTAAAACAATTCAATTGAATATTTTCCGATATTTCTCTGATAAATTGGTTAAGGTGATTTCTCAACTGGAAGATTGGTTCTCGTTTCTGGATTCTAAATTACCATGATATATTTCTTTAATATATTTGAAAACTAAGTTCCGATTTCTGCCTTTAAAGCTGTACTGTGCCAAATGAACCGATTTATTACTTTGATCTAATCGATAATAAACTATGCCAAAGTTCGACATCGTATACTGAAAGTTATCCTAATGCGGTACTTTCAAATAAATTGCTTCTTAAAGAAGTTTAAATATGTCAAAGCTCGGCAATTCAATTCTGGAAACTTAATTATACTATGAATAGATTTCGTAAAAGCTTTGAAGTAACATAATTGAAAATGATTTCGACATCTTGTTAGTTTATATTTCAAAGAGGCAAATAAGAGTAAGTTAAAAGACATAGAATTATAAATTTAATACAATTCTAATAGAAAATGAATGAAGAAATAATTAAATAATGATAATAATAAAAAACATTACTTATACGAGTTCCGAATGAATGCAAATTGGTTCTAAACAGGAGAAAACCCATAATAAACAGGGTTATTATAATTAAAGTTCCATTTTCAAAATGCTGTAAAAAAAGAACCACTCTTCACAATGAGTTCAAATTTGAACTGAAGATACTTGAAGAAGGGAGAAACGGTATGTCATCAGAAAAAAGTTCCACTGATTTTTCCCATCTAATTTGGTATGGTGGATGGGTTTTCACTAACAGTGTCACAACTGTTGAAAGACTTGGAAGTTATTTTTTCGTCAAAAAACCGAAACAATCGAGCACATTAAACACTACAGTTGGTTTAATGTGCAACTCGTGCCAAATACTTTGTAATTTACATTCAAAATATCACTGACAGCCGAATTCACTTTCTTTATGCCGCTTACAGCGCCATTTATTAATACACTTGGAACTTTTTTTGATGCCGTACTGTTTCCCATTTCTTCCAGAATCTTCAGTTCAAATTTGAACTCATCGTGACGAGTGGTTCTTTTTCTACAGTATTTTGAAAGTTTGACTTTAATTATAATCACCCTGTACTTTATGCTCTATCCTGGTCTTTTTAAAAATAATCTGATTAATATATTTATAATTTTTATTTTAAAAATGGCCATAATAAAGTAAAGACTTCAAAGTTTTTCAATGGATAGTTTTCCGCATGCCAGAGTTTAAAAATTACATAAGATTTTAGGAAAAATAACAAATGATAAAAAAATTTCTGAATGTATTAAAAATAAAAATTTTTTCAAAAAGTCAAATAGAAATAATGAAAGGATTTTTTTTTTGTACCTAAAATTATATTCACTTCATTGAAAATTTTTATTTATTTATTTTTGAATAATTTGCATGAAATATTAAGAAAACTAAGAAATTAAATATTTAACATTATAGCATAATAAATGAAACATAATAATAACATTAAAAAGTTGCTTCGAATAGATTTTTCCCCTCGTTTTCGAATGTATGCTACATTGTGCTACTCATTGAAGTTACTCATGCCATTAACTTACTTGAAATACATTCGGTAATTAGACAAATGCTTTTTTAATGTCATTTGTAAATGGCAATTATCGCGCCTCTCACTACGAAGTCAACATGATGACAAAAGCGATTAGTAACACCAAAAGCCACACCGACATTAGGACACATTGCATACAAACTAAACTGTAACCTAGAGCAAAATATTGAACTAAAAAATAGATTCTAAACCACAGGAAACCTTTTCTTTCTTTATTCGTTCTGCCCAAATCTCCATTTTATGTCCTTCGTTTTCTGCTGCTACAGGCCACCCATATTATTAAGGGAAAACTTTATTTCACAGTTATGTGTTGAAGAATCCTCCTCCATTAATGCCCTCCTAGAGAAGGGTGTTCTTGTGAGGCTTTCTTCCTCCATTTGTGGTTTTCTGAATGACACAACAACCTTTCCGCATCTCCTCCTCTTGCTACAGGAGGTGTGATTTCTGGCAGATTGGTTAACACCTAGAAGTTCATTAAGGGACATTAACTCACGGGTGGATCGATTAGGGAACTTTAATGACTTAGTTGACAACCAACCCACGCCAAAGTGGACTACACCCTAAAGATAGAAGTGGAGATTTGCAGGACCAAGATTGATTTCTGCTTTTTTTTCTTTTTTTTTTAAGGTGGCTTAGAAACAACTAATTTTAGAGGGTGATACGGAAAATCAGCTAGTAGAAAAAAATGAAGAAAAAACTTTAGAGATAGAGGGAAAGTAGTATTATTTTGTAATATATTTTCATAATTCAGGTCTTTTTAATTTGCATAAGTTGGGATTTGTTTGGTTTGTCGCTCTACGGTCATTTTGTGCACACTTTAGGCTAATTAGACCGGGATCTACAGCTTAATGTAGGAAGGATTCGGAACCACTCATAAACATCCATGCCACGGCGAGGATTGGAACCACGGTATAAGTAAACACTTCATTGAAAGATTTGATTCATTTCACTAAAAGAAAAGATTCACTGAAATTTTCAAGGCCAAGACCGATTTCTTTGTTTTGTGAGTAAGGTGATTTAGGAACAACTATTTTTTTCTTGACTGTAATTTGGAAATCAATTCCTGTGGAAAAAAAAATCAATTTTAAAGAGATGGAAAAGTGTTATTATTTTGTAATATATTTTCAAAATTTAGATCTTCGTAATTTGAATAAATCGGAAAAAGAAAGAAAAAAACGCTTTATTTTATTTTTCTACACTATAAGTAAAATCAATGGTTCAATATTTCAATCAATATTTCTAGGAACTGTTTTAGTTCGGAGAAGAAAGATTCATTTCTTTATTTTAACATGTGGATTTGTTAAATCAATGTAAAATAGGTAGTTAAATAATTTTGTTTTTTATATTAATTAATTTTGTTTAAGAAGGTAAAGTGACTTAGAATGGATTTATTTCTATCAATCGAGATGGAAAGAGAAAAATTTATTATGTTAACACGTAAAGTTTCTTAAATTTGTGTAAGACGCAACAAGTAACTTTTATGTCAATTTTCTTTCTAATTAAATAAAACGGCCATGCTGCTGCCAAAATGGTTCAGAATTTCTTTCTTTCTAAGAATTGATTTTATTCATTTGAATCATATTTTGAAATTATAGGTTCTTCAATATGCAGAGTATCTGAAATTAGCATAAGGTGGGAATAAATATCTTTACTTTTCTGTGTTGTTTTGAAATAAAAACAAAAATGTCTCAGGTAGTTATAAAAAAATAAATAAATCTAAATAAATAAAATTCAATTATATTTTTTTATAAAATATTATGTTACAAAATAAATCAACTCAGACTTATAAATAGAACGTAACATTTAATAAAAAAAATATAATTGAATTTTATTTATTTAAAATTATTATTTATAAAGAATTTGTCAAGAATACCAATAAAAAAATCTACTTCAAATTTCCCATGCATTTTAGTAAGAACCGATATTTTTATTTTCGTATAGCAAACAGTCATGGCTTTCTCTTTATTATAAAGTATAAGGAATAATTCGGACTTAACCGATACTTATCTGACAATAATTAAAATGAAATAAAGGCGAGTCAATTAGAAAAGAAAGTATTTGTGTATTAAATATACATATATAATTATTAAATAAAAGATGATTAACACATTTTTTTCAAGCAATGGTCTAATAGATCAAATTGCTTTATTTTAGAGACTTGAATCTATTTTACAAATACTCCCTTCCCCCTCCCGAAAAAAAAGCCAAGAATAAATTTTTTCCATAAGAATTTATGTCAATATTTAAGAATATGCACTTTGCTTAAAATAGTTCATATCACTAAAATATTCGAGCTTAACTTGTAAGCAGAAAAATGTTTATCCAACAGATTAAAGGACTATCCAATGAACGTGTAAGGGAAATTATTAATGTTACTTTAAAATAACTTTTTAAACATAACGGTCAAAATTTTATCTATTTTATTACAAGCATACGTATATTTTCAGGGAATTAAGATTCCAATAAATTAATTTACCCGCATTACAGATTTCATAGCGTATGTTTTTAGAAGTGCTTAAAAAACGTCCATGATTGCATCGCTTCATTGTTTTTAACCCATTTTTGGTCTGAAATTTCCTGCAAAATTTTCCACCCACCCATTTGAAAACGGGAAGGGGGAGTAGCAATGCCATTTTTTTGTTATGTAACACTAAAGGGTTAACATTCTACACTGCATAAATGATCCTCATTACAAAAACACTCAACAGCGGAGAAATGGCCATTATAGGAAGGAAAAAAACTCAACTCCATTGCAAGTCGTATTTCATTTATGGAACAGAGCATAAAAAATTAATAAAAGAACAATAAGAAAAAAAAATGAAGAAAAAATTACAACAGCTTTAATGTTTTCTTCGTCGTGTTTTCATTTAAGCGGTACAAAACCTACACATTAAAAAGGCCGTCCAAGTAACAACCCAAACATCTGTCAGTTACTAGTTCATACTTTCACATCCGTCATTAGCAATCCTTGGATTTCTATGCAGTACTCTTCACGAAAGTTCTCCCCCCACCCCATGCCTTGATTTTGACAAAGGCGTTCTTTCAGAACAACCCCCTCGCTCCCCTAAGGAACATTTCCTATATAAACTGCGCAACATATGTGCTAGAAGCAGCTGTCGCTATTGGTTGAAATGGAAGCAGAGAGGGGGGTGGGGGAGATTAATGAGAACGTTTCCGATGCTATAATTGCGAGGGCGTCAGGCTTGATGATAAGTTTTCTTCATTGATTTTTGTTTTGGACTTTATTTTGACCGATTGCTCCATTCAGCCGGCAAACAAGTACAGCATTTCTCAGACCCGAAATCAAATTGCGAGTCATCCGAATTCCTGACAGCTCACTGTTTGCACAAGCGAGCGCCATCAAAACTCGCAGTGGTTTGGTTCGGAAATAAGGCTGTCTAATAAAACTACATTTCTTCGATTTTGTTTTGAGAAACAGAAAGCATATTTTTTAAAAATCCTTATCCTTATTATTTATCCACGTCTTTATAAATGTGTTACCATTGCCTAAAAATATTTATGTCAGAGGTAGATTTTACTTTAACTTCAATTAATTAGGGGGGGGGAACCCATCTTTCTGTAGTTATTTTTATACATGAGATTATTTAGTAATTATACAGTTTTTTTATTGAGAACATGCAGAATACTTGTTCGCCACAAAATATAACATAATGAAATCTATCAAATTCCAACTCTTCGGTTTTGTTTTGAGAAACAGAAAGCATATTTTTTAAATACACGTCCTTATAAATGTGTTACCATTGGTTAAAAAGATCTATATCTGAGATAGATTTTACTTTAACTTCAATTAATTAGAAAAAAAAACCGTCTTCCTGTAGATGTTTTTATACATGAGATTATTATCAGTTTTTTTATTGAGAACATAAAAAATGCTTGTTCGCCACAAAATATAACGTAATGAAATCTATTAGATTCCAATTCGTCCAATTTAAATTGAGAAATTGAAAATAAATTGTTGTAGTACATTGCACTATACTTCTAAGAATATTATCGTCCACTAAGTATGTCATTATTTGATGTAGATTTTAACTTCAGTTAGGAAAAACGACTTTTTTTAGACTTTTTAAAAAATAAGATTACTCAGCATTTAGGCATTTCTTTTATTGAGAACATATAATTATAATTTTTTTTTTAAATCTATGTAACATTTTCATTTAAAGCAAGAATTGTAAATGTAGATAAAACTCTGAACAGTAATAAATGCAGACATAAATAATAAATTTAAATCGAAAACAAAAATAAAAAGATATAAAAGGAAAAATGAAGCTGAAATAAAAATAGAATTTTTTAATAAATCGAGAGTTCTCAAATTAATAATCGATAAACTTACAGGAAAACTTTAACGAACAATAAAACTAAAAAGTTTCAAACTTTGAAAAGAATCTTCTAATTGGAAAAAATAAAAGATGTTCAGAAATAAATTCATTAAATAGTATATTTTTGGAAGTATCTGCTGTATGTATTTTTAATATTTTTATTATTTTTTTAAATGGACTATCTATAAGAGGAGACGAATAAAAAAGTAATCGGAATAAAAAGAAACAAAATTTCAGAAGAATTTATTTCTTTTTTTTAATTCAAAAGATAAAGCTATATATAGCGAACACATCAATAAAGCGTCTCTGTACCTTATGGAAGCTGTTATTGTCATTGGTTCATATAGTTGCTAGATGCACTCCGTGATTTTTTGCCACATTCTTTCCAATTTTCAAATTAGATGGGTGAGATGCAATGAGGGTTGGAAGTGCCAGTTCATCATACTCCGAACGTGCTCTACTGGGTAATGATCTGGCGATGTAGTTGGCCAGGGAGGCATTTGAAAAGCAAGAAGGCGATCGATAGTATTGATTGCCTTGTGCTATAGCCCATTATCTGGTTAAAATATAAGTTCTGGGTGCCATGAAAGAAAGGCAACACAGTGGGGCATTGAATATCGTCAACGTAACTTCATGCTGAAAAGGTGGAAATAGGAAGATGAAACTACTCAATATCCAAGTCGGATGAGTGCAGCATCACTGCAAATGCACTTGACCGTGCACATCCCTAAGGGGTAGACTAATCAAGGAGAGCCATAAGCTCAGATCCCGTTCATTATCAATAGTCTGTGTGGTCACTGGTATTCCGCTTACACGAAGGGTTGTTTACAATAACGAATTATTTATTTTAAGAGTTACTCTGACGATCACTCTGTCCTCATGTTCTACCTTCTCTCTAAGTCAACTGGCGCATTCTACCAGGGTTTAGTCATCCCGTCAATGTTGTCGAATAGCGGCATCGCTTGGTGACATATACTCATAATTTTTCGCGAAACGTGTGCAATGTATTGGTACTTACAGAATCAATACTTAATATTATCATATTAAATATTTACATAGAAGTGTTATTTTCCTGAAAAATAAACAAAATAACAACACAAAAAAAAAGTTTATCAAAATTAAATTAGCGTTTGAAGTTGTAATATTGCAATTTGCACTTGCATTTTTTTAACCAATTTTTTTCTATTTGGAGTTAGATTAATCCGTGTATGTCATTGACCACTTTGCAATGGGACCACCACAGTTAAAGTTGATCCTTGGTTCAGCTTCAGTTTGGAAAGAACGGCCCTAGAAGAGTTCGCATCCCCTTTCTTGTGATACCTATTGAAGATTTTTCTGCTTATTGGTTTATTGTATTCAATCCTTCTGTTGTTAGGTTAGTTTTGTTGTTACATTTATTTTTCTTAAATTCATATTTACCTCAAAGGAAATACACTTGCTAATGTGATTGAAATATGAAGATTTTTTAAAAATTTTATTAAAGAGGGTTTTATTTTCACATTGTAATCACAAAAAAACATCCGCAGTCACCTCAAAGACGGTAATTGCTCATCATTTCTACAGTGCTCTAGTTAAGAGTCAATGGGATCATGGGTTAACGGGGAAGCTTGGATCCATTTCCCTTGTAGTAGTCTCTTGACATTAAATTAATTCACTACTTCAATTTTGTGGTACAACTAGAATAGGATTTTATTGATAAACTTATGAAAACGATGATGTTAAATTTTATACTAATACTTCGTTTCAAAAAAATTTTTTGTCGAAAACGAATGAAAAATTTAGTTAGAATCATTTATTAAGTAGGCATTCTGATACATTTTGTTTTATTTAAATTATCTAAATTTCAACAAAATACTCTTCAATGATGAAGTTGCTTTTCTCATTTATGGCATTATAAACTATTTGATTCTCTTTGTAGCAGTTTATTCAACAGAAAACCCAGAATGAGCAACACTTTGACAGAACATTACCCCAAGGCGCAGAAATACTGGGAAATTACATGGTTAATGGCATGGAATCCCCTCATTTACTTCATTATCATTAAAATGCGATTAGAGTATTTAGCGTATTTAAATCCCGAATGTTTACGCTCAAAGGTGTTAATTTTATTGACGAATCTTTTCGGCAAAAATCAAAGCAATGCAGCCTTTCCTGGAACTGAGGTCGACAACCAGCATGAGATGAAAAAAAGTGATAAAAAACGATTCATGAAAGTCAATGTTATGGCCGGAATCGGGGTTGTGAGTTATTTTAGCGTGAGGGCTGAAGCATTTCTTGTCGAATGACCACAAATGAGAGGCAATAGATGATTGATTGTTGCGACTTTCCGTTCTGGGTTACCGAAAAGAGTGCTCAACGGGAAACTGTGTTCATTCGCACTTGCTACAGTGTGTAGCGAAATGGCACTCCCTGAGGATGCATTACTTCTGACACGTAAAATGTAATTTTTTTTTTTGGGCGATTAAATGGTGAGGGTTGATACTAATCAAGAACATAAAAACAGTAAAAATTTTGTGGACTGAAAAGGAGTTACAGGTTTTGACAGGACGCATTTATTATTTAATGGGATTTATAAAATAAAAAGATAATATAATTTCTTTATGAATTTTTCACAAAGCGCTTCAATTATGATTTAATTAATGTAGTGCATCTGCTATGATAATGACTCATAAAGCTGTCATACAGCTCTTATAATCGTGTTTACATATTAAATCCTAACAGATGTATGGAATACATAAATAATTTTCAGCATTAAAAATTTTGATGGAAAATATTTTTAAATACATATGTGTTGAACATGATGTATTATTTCCTTAGCTTTGCATACTGTAATGATATAAGTAACCACTGTATCAGTGCAATGCAATTATGGTCATACTAATATAATTTGTCTATTATGATAAGGACGTAAATAATAAGACTGTGTAATTTTGCTTACATATAAAATTATGTTTGCATAATAAATTTCTTCGCTTTTATTAAGAAATTATCATTGCCATAAATATTCTATATAAACTCGAACACTTATGGATCCTCCTAAAAGATATTATTTGAATCTTTTGGTTTGATTTTGTTGGCATTTTAATTATTTAAAATGAAAAGAAGCGCATCATTTGCGGATTTTATCTCTTCCATGCCTAAATTGAGTCCAGAGCGTTGGCACTACAGTTGAATTGTTCTGGGGAAAAATGTCTTGGTCGGCTTTGCAGCCATTCATGCACCACCTGCGTACTTCTTCATCCTATCGAAATCCCCACAGTCGCTCGACAATTTTATTTTATTTATTTATTTTTTGTAGGGCTTCTACAGTAGAGTGTGATACAGTAGTAAATTTTTTTGACTAGCGTGAAGATAGTCTTTCTCAGATTTCACACCATTACTGAGTTGTCTATTCCGTTCAAACACCTGTTGCTATGCCAAACATGTAACGGCATTTCAAGTTTTTATTCGATTTGAAATCTAATTGATTTTAGACTTTCAACTGTCAAAAATCTTTGAACAGGTTCTTTTTCTAGCACCTTTCCTATGGGCGATAAAGACAATAATATAATATAAGGTCAATAAAGGCACTTCTTTTCTCTACACTCTTTTGCCATCTACTAGACATTCCCTACTCTATTATTAACAATATTGCCGACTTACAGGACAGTGAAGTTAAATTTCGAAAAATTCTGAAACATTAAAGTTCTTCAATTGATTGACCCAATAAATTCAATCGTATATTCATTGCTAAAAATGAATAAAAAATTATAGAAATTTGGAAGATTTTGATTTTGATTTTATTCAAGAATTAATATTCTCGTTTATCACCTTTATATATAATATGTTTTTTGTTATTTTTTTCTTTGGGTAAAATACATTAAGTCTGCATTCAAAAAGTTCGTTAAAGGGGATTTAATTCATTCCATTAAGTATTATTAGTAATTTTTTCCTTTTAAAAATAAATTGATGGAAATCCTTTAAACTACATTTAAGGCTCGTTCCCACCGAGGCGAGAGACGTGAAGATGCAAGAGGCAAGCGACCAAATTTTTTCGACCCCTTCACAGCGAAACGTCAGAAATAGCATTACGCATAGTGAAAAACCGCTTGAAGTTGAAAGTTGGGCTACTCCACGCGGCGAACTGCAAACCGGTTTCAGGCGACCGCGGTGAGGTCAAATTTTGGTCGCTTGCATCTTGTCGCCTTGGTGAGCACGAGCCTTTAGTCATCAATGATAGAAGTCAGAAGTTAAAATTTTCAACATGTACTTTAAACAAGTATAGTAGCATTAAATTAAATGGATGTTATAATGATAAACTTTTACAAATTTCAAAAATCTCGTACTCTTTATATGTGTATTCATAATTTCTGTTATTATAATCAAATATAACTAATTTTGCATTCTTCTTTCATGCAGGATCAGAGTTCATGGCCCCGATAGATTTTTAACATTCTGTCATGGTTGGTAAATTCTATCATAGATGTTATAATTTTTTTTTTTAAATCCTCTTTTTCAGTGACTTTAAAAAGACATTTTCCAATCCTTATCTGGCAAGATTGTTCCTTTAAAAATGTCGTGTAAATTGTTTTCTTGAAACAATATTCCTGGAATAATTCTTTCACATTAAAATAAAAAAAAAAAAAAAATAATACAAATAAAAAAATTTTAGCGATATATTAAATATTAGTTTACACAATCGGTCATTAACAATTATGTTATGTGGCAGTAATATGGGGGAAAAATTAAAGCTATAAACGTGACACATAGCTTTGCACATCTTGATAAAAAACACCCCAATCAAAAAATTTTATAAACTCTCCGAAATATCCCTTGAAAGGGGGGAAACTGAGTGAAGCTGAAAGACTTTCCGTTGCCAAGGTAACGAAGTAATTATAAGTGCATGTTTACGAATCGGTTATTATCCCAAAGTTTCCATACTTCCCCTTTAAAAGTTTTTAACTCTGCGGTACAATATATCTCCTCGCTGCATCCTTTGATCGAACCGCTATTATCCACCCAAATCCATCTCCCCTATCCTCTCATTTTATGCTCTATTACTCCTTTTTCCCCCATCCCTCTAACCTGTAACCATCCACCATCCATTCCATCTCGTTCCCAAGTACCATAATTGGTACCGCGGCGCTAATAAATACTGATTCGTCCAACTTGCACCAGCAAACTTATCAAGCTGTCAATTTTGTGTTTGGTCCGCAGCATTCCTCTATCCGAATTGCTGAGCGATTCCTAGGGCAGAAAATGTGTCCCTTGTATCGAAAATTTCACGCGTTAATATATCAGCAGTTCCCTCCCTGTCATCAGCAGTTCCGTGAGTCATCACCCAAACATGTAGATCACGCCCTTCTGCTAAGTCCCTTTTCGCTCGATTTTACCGCCTCACACAAAATAAGCCGCACCTGAATATCTTGTTGGTAACATTTAATCGATCCCGAATACAGGACAAGCACGGCCTAAGCTCTATTACAATCATTGACACCATTCTGCTTCATGTAGCTTAGGCTAAATGCATAGTTTTACGATTAGTCTACAGGACGGAATGCTAATGGTATTTTAACGTAATTTCATTCAGGAGAAGTTTGCTTTTGTGTTTAGCTTATTGTAACTCAAGTGAGTGATTAGAGGCTTTTAAATTGTTAAAATAATCATATTAAATATAAAGTATGACAGAAAGTTAAAAAAATTTTCCTATGATATTCGTTTTAAATAAAAAATGATAAAAGAAATTTTCAATGTTTTTTTGAAATGTTGCTAATTTGTATTATGGCCACTCAAAATTTTTTGTTTCATTCCTGCTTAAACGCATAGTTTTACACCATTCCCCTAGCTAACAGAATGCTAGAGCCATTTTAGTGAATTTTTTTCGTTCAAAAAAGTTTTATTTTTGCGTTAAGTTTATGGTAAATTTGGGGTTGGTGATTAAAGGCTTTAAATTGAAAATTAAAAATGTGTTTCGAAACCTTTATATGTTTGTTTCACTTTTGTTAAGAAGTCCTTTATAGAGATAGTTTTTAATTTATATTTGGTACTCGTTTTTTTCCTACTACTATATGTTCAGCATAAACACACTGTTTTACGATTCCTCTAAAGCAGGACTGTGCAACCCGTAACCACGGACAACATGGAAATACGGCCCAAAGATGTTAAAAGTATTGGACGGAATTTAAAGGCGTATTAGAGAAATTATTTCATGGAGGAACTTCAGTGTTCACCTTAGTGTAAGTTTGAAGTCAGTAATTAAAGGCAATTAATTAATTTTGAAGTTAAAAATGATTTTTGAACTCTATAAATGTCTTATTCAATTTTGCTAAAAAAAAGATTTTTTCGATGATAGATCGTAACTCTTTTAACTATGATAATTTGTATTACTGGCTTTCAGATTTTTTTTTCCTTCTAAGGACATCTCAGAAGGTAAAAAAATAAATAAATAAAAGAAAAAAAATTTTGTTTCAAAAAATAAATAAAAATAATAAAATATAAATAAATCGCTATTTTTTACAATTAATTATATATTAATAATTAGTTCTCAAAAAATAGCTGAAACGTGATATAGATATAGTTATAATACATGATAAGTAGTAATACATGTTGCATACATGAAAAATGATAATACATATTACACACTTGAAAAATAATAATATATGAAACATAATAAACAGATGCTAACTTATGTTATTTAACTCAAACACAAATTTTTGCTATTCATTAGTTGGAATTAAGTGCTAGAGATATTTCAATACCATGTTTCCAACTTTTTATTTTTTGTTTCATTTTTTAATTTGAACGTATGTCAATGCAAATGTGTTTAATTTATGTTAAGTTTGAAGCTATGCAGAAATAATTACATAAGCTTAAAGATCAGTTTCTAACATTTCCGAAATTATGCAATGTTTAATGACATTTACTTTACATAAATTACAATTATTTGAATCTCAGGTAATTTTGTTGAAAATAATCTAAAAAGTGTTTGATACTTTTTAATATTCTTTTAAGTATTATTATTAATTTTTTTAACTCCCAAAATAATACATTTTTAAAAATTCTCTAATTATATTCAAAAATAAATTTTTTTCTTGATAAACTGTTATATAGAAAAGTATCAAAGATTTGGTTTTTCACTCAACATTGACAATTATTTAAGTAATTTCTTTAATCCTTTTATACTTTTCGACAAGATGTTAATTTAAAGTTTAAATGACAATTTCCCTCCAAAGGTAATTTACGAGAAATAATGACAATGCTTCCCTTAAAAATAACATGCGGGTTTACTTAATAATTTCAGCATTCAATGAAAATGAAATAAATATAATATATTCAATAGGCTGAAATGCTTTTGTTGCATTAGTTTAAGTTTTAAAATGAAATGTTAAAAATAACCTTTGTGTCACGTTAACAACAACATATTTAAGAGTATTTTTGGATGGGGCGGGGTATATATGGATCCCGCATAGCTCTTATGTATGCCATGAACAACCAACTGAGGACACGGCCTTCCGGACTGGTTTTAGTGGCAATTACTACTCATTTGCGTGTCGCGTGGAAGAAAACCCGAAAAACTCCGTCGCAGCATCCTGACTATCTATACGAGACATTTTACATATGCTATTTCATTCGCCATCATGTCTCTAATTTTTGAAAAGCAGTGACTCCAATTAACTCTGACAGTGGAGATGAACCTATGCTCTTCTACATCATAGCAGCGCATGTTACCACTAGACCAAAAGTCTGACTGTTTAAGATATTGGATTGGTTTGTTTTGTCGCTCTACTGTCATCTTGTGCATACTTTAGGCTAAATAGACCAGGACCTACAGTTTAACGTAGATTCCGAACCACCAACAAACATCCATGCCACCGCCAGGATTTGAACCTGAAACTTTTGGTACCAATCGACGGCCAGAGCGCTAGCCAGTTGGCCATCAGGCCACTATTAAGATATTGGAAGATACATCAGACTTTTACAGGAAAAAAAAAAAAAATATTTTCATTTACAGTTTCAATGACATTAATTTTTCAATACAAGAATTTTTTTTTACAGATATCTGACAATCAGTACGAAATGCTAGAAGAGGGGTTTTAAATTTATTTACGTAAAATCTGTTTGTTTTAAACTTGACATTAAGTCAACAGAAAAAGTTGTTTGATAGCAGAAGAAAAAAAAATGCTTATAAATGTTTGGGTTAGTGAAAAAAAAAATTTTTTTTTTTGTATAATTCATTTGCACCTATGATATTGTACATTACAGGTTTTCAAAATTTCTCTTTCATAGAATTTTTAGAAGAAGAAAAATTTTGCTGCTCTTTGACAGCCATTCATTACTATTATGCTTTACACCACTAATCTGAAAGACAGTTTCACAATTCCTTTTCAAGATGAAATGACAGTGAAACTTTATTCTAATATTTCTGAGGTGAAAGAAAAAAAAAACATTTTTATGTTAAAACTTAAAATAATTGCATTTAATATTTGAAAGGCTTTTAAAAATATCTAGAAAATATTTGATGTCTATCAAAAAGAATATTTATGGCCTTTATAAATTATTCCGGAGATTTTTATTTTCTTTTCAGAAATTCTTCGGGATATTAATTTTTTTATTGCATCCCTGCAATAGCCAATAATAAATCAACAGAAAAAGATGCAAGGGAATAAAAGTTAATAATAGTTTTTCAGGAAAAGAATGTTCTATTATGCCAGACAAAAACTTTGAAGAAAATGATTCAATTATTGTAAATATGCTTCAATAAGGTGAATTAAAAGCTTAAATTGTATTTTTTCCTTTTATGAATGCAATTATAAGTGTACAGAGAGTGGCATATTATTCAGTAATTTAATTTTAGATACCTAAAGCCCCTCAATATGACTTTTACTAATTAGACTTATCATTATTTACTTATGTATAAGTGGATTTAAAATATTCCCAGACACATTTTTATTCAGCATTAATGTTTTCGTCGCTAAGAAATATTTGCTTTATTTTATATTATTGAATATAATTATGAGTATTAATTATAATAAGCATTATTTGTTTTATATTAAGTTAATCCTAAGTATGCCACTAGCACATTTAATCTACAAATTAAAAAGCTTGATGGATTGGGAACCATCTAAAGGCTGTCTATGCCTATTGGAAACAAAGCTGACTTATCGAGTTGAGGTTCACAAATGGCAGCAAGCTTTTCAGTTTCATCTGACAAACTTGAAGAAGTGCATTAAAAAAAGTTTACTTTTCTTTTGTCGTCTATGATGAATTAGGGGAAATTTTTGTACGGAGTTACAAAAAAAACTTCGGGATTAGTTTTGATATTAGCTACTACCACAAGTTAAAATATTTTCCTTTTAAGTAGTAGATTGTTGTTGAATCAAACAGTGACAATTAGCTTTTATGACATTCATTTTAATCAAAATCATACCTTTAAAGAAATTTGATGAAACTTAAATTGGTCAAGTTTAAGATTTTTTTAGAATTTTGGTGCAGCCCCAGAGTGTGTCAAATTTGCGTAAAAATAAAAAAGAATACAGTAGAATTAAGAACTCAAAACTTAAATTGAAGAAAAAAATGGGAAGTCATAATTGAAAGGTTGAAGAAATAAACGGACAAAGCCAATGATTCAGCACCTCAATATTTTAACATATTTAAGTGGGAAAATATTATTAAAATATTTTAGTTACGCATTTTTCAGCAATAGTATGCATTTTTGTAACATTTTTAATGTTACTGTTCGTGACATGCATAAATAGCACAGGAAATACACCGATGTTCATTAACAACAACAACAAAAATGTCAATCTTACCAATAAATTAACAGATATTATTCATTCGAAAGAATTATATATCTTTATGATTTATTATAAAAAATGGACGATAACTTTGGAAGTATCTCAAGACAATGTCTTTTCCCTTCATTGCCCGTCGGCAGGCTGTTCGTGGCATACATATAGGGAACATGAGGCTCACTGATATTTAATGAAAAAAATAATAATAACTTGTTACCTTCAATATTTGATAAAACCGAAATACCTTTGGAAAAACGAAAATTTTTTATTAAAAATGTTAACAAAGCTTATTTCAACGTTCGCAAAAATATTAGCATGCTTTTTTAGTAACACATTTTGTAACAATAGTATGCATTTTCGTAACGTTTTTAATGTTATTATTTGGCCTGTTAGTGGCATACATAAATAGAACAGCAAATCCACCAAAGTTCAACAATGAAAATGTTAATCATTTAAATAAATTAACAGATATTATTATTCATTCGAAAAAATTATATATCTTCATAATTTCTTATAACACATGGGCGATAGGTATTGAAATTATTTTCATCACCAGTTCTATATTTAAACTTAATGTACAATTTAATTTAGCAGTTTCTTTCCGACTCCGTAGGGTGTTGGTTTTAAGAGAGTTGTCCATCAACACTCTACTAAGGCTGATGCATTTGTGTGTCGACAGCGTGATTTATTCAGAGGGCACGAGGTAAAACGAAAAAAAAAGTGACAAAAAATTTGGCCGTATATCTTCAAGGGCCCTCAGTGTATACATTTCAGTGAAGATAAAAAAAAAAAACTCAAATTATAAACGATAAGATCTAAAGCCACGAGCAGCTAAGCTTTCCTTATTTTTGTCATTGATTAAGAACTAGAAAGAGAGTATTACTAAAATAATAATTTTCGACACTCCATTTTGAAATATATGAGACTTGATGTATTCTTTCCATTAAATCAACACTATACTACGAAGAAATCCATCATTAAAAACATTTTTAATCGAAAAAAATACAACTTCACGTTTTGGTTTGTAAATACAATATCAGGTTCACTACATCAAAAATAAAGAACCTCAGCGAAATTTAAATTTGGTTTCTGTCTTAAATGCAAAAATTAAAATAAGCTTCAATGGAATGAAAACAGCTGCAAAAATAAAATATTGCTTAAGAGATTAGTACGTCAAAATACATTTTATTCCAGTTAAAGGAATGGTAAAAATAAATTATTCTATTTTATCGGATTAAAAGAGACATTTTATATTTTGAAAGTTCAAACTAGGAAAAAAAAATTATGATACATTTAAATTTAAAAATGACACTTACGGAGATAAAAATAATTTAATAGCAAAAATTAAATTTATAAACTATAAAATCTTTTTTGTCCTCAAGGGATATACAAATAAGGATGAATCCTAAACATCTGTTCCAGAATGGATTCTAGTTTTTTTGTCTATACTCTCATACTGGTAATATCTTTTTCAACATGATTAAGTCATAAAATTTGAGCTTACCTCCTATTCGAGTACATGTTCCTTTAGCCAAAGTCATTTGCCATTTTGATTTTGTTTGACATTTTTTGACAATTTTTTTTTTTTGAGATTTTAAATCAATATCTGGAGGAATTTATTTTATTTCGATGTATTTAATAACATCAGATTCAGTGTATGTAAAATCAAAATTTGACGGTGTACAATAATTTCAACTTATTTACATTCCGCCAAAAATATTTCTTTGTTCGTATCTTTTTCACAACATTTCTTCATTTCTCTGATCCATATTTCAAATGTGCATAACACTACAGAAGTCCAATCAGACTTTTGTAAATTAATATGATTTTTCTTTTTAGAACATCAGAAATCAAATATTTTCGTGACTCAACGCATTGATTGAAATAAATCGTTCATGCATTTTTCTAACATTGTTATTGAGGCTGGTTTTAGAGCCAAAGATAACTAAAATGTTTTTAAATCCATTTCCACGTTGGTTGGGGAGTAGAAATGTAATATTATAGAGTCCAAGTAACTTCTAAAATATGAGAATTCCTTAAAATGTGTTTCTTGATGTAACGTTATTATCATTATTATATTATATTGTTGGTGTTATTTTTAGAACATAGTTAATAAAACTGTTGACTTTTAAAAAATCTATATGAATCTATTTCATTGTAGATTGGGATGATTCCTTTAGTTGAATTTCATAAGAAAAAAGTGATTTCAAAAGACTAAAAGTGATGTATTCTATTATTCTCAATGTTCAAGAAATTTAAAAAAAAGTTAATAATAACTTGAACAAAAATTAGATTTATTAAAAAAATTAGTCGACTGAAGTATAACTAATATCAAATACAAAAAATGTTCCAAATATTATTGCAAGAAATTAATAAAACGATGATATAGCATTGGATGGATTTATGAATCCATCCACCTCATGAATGTTACCGACTGCTCAAGATTTTCTTACAGTTTCATCAGCAGACCACTACGTAAAACAAAATTCCACGAAGAAAAGTAATTTCGATATCAAGTAGGGAGAAACAGCAATGATAAAAAAAATTTCTTTTAAATGTATGCTTTTAAAATTGTACAACAGATTGTTTGTGGCGCAAAATCTCTTGTACATCGGAAATTTCCATCCCGATTCCTATTATTCTTGTTTTATGAGACTACCCCATCTAAGAGAGCTAATATTTTCCCAGAATCCGTAAAACCCCTCCTCTCCCCCAAACTGCCCATTAAGTGAGTGGGAGGGAATGCCGAATTGCGAGGAAGTGAGGAATTTTTCATTTCTTCGCATATGTCCTTCCTTTCCTTGGAACCTCTTCTTACAATAACTCCTCCATTATAAAAAACAAAGGGACAAAATAACGCCCCTTCCCTACCACGTACGAGTTTAGTAATTTCTATTTCATAGCTTAAAACCCATCGTGTGTGAAACAAAGTTTTTGCTTCTTTCTTTCATTTATATATATATATATGGCTAGAAATAAAATTTCTCCGAATTTCATAAGTGCGAGTGTGTTTCCCTGCCCGTCACGTTACCTGGGAAGATGAAAACAACGCAGCTGTTCTAGAAAAATCTTGACTGATCTATTATATATCGATAGGATTGCTGTACTTCTTGGAACAGATTCGAGGAAGAAAGGTGCAAAAAGTATTGCTGGCAGTAAATGCTGTGGTTTCGATTATTTGGAGCTATGACCTATTTAGATCGGATTAAGTTTTATTGTCATCAATCGCCATTCATAAATGTCATCGCTTGTTATAATTTTGTGAATAACATGTAATACATGAATAATACATCTTTTAATTTATCCGATTTTCGGGAAATTTCAAGTGTTTCATAATTGCAACCAGGGCCGGATTTAGATGAAAAGAGGCCCTAGGCTATTCCACTTACGAGGCCCTTTCATCTCCCATTTTTAAGTTTGTAAATTAATTATTATGTTTGTATATTATTCATATGTGTAGAATTTCTCCTTATTTTTGATTCAGTGTTTTAGTGTTTACTGTTTTTCGAATAGTGCAATTCTAATTTTGCTAACAATTTGAATGTAGGCCCCTCTTGATCTTGAGGCCCTAAGCTGAAGGAAATCCGGCCCTGATTGCCATGGTATTCTGAATATGTTTATCCTCAATTCTTGTAAAAAATATTAAAAAATCACACGTCCATGTCAAGTTATGCAAAAGTTTTCAGAAACTAACCTTATAACAAATGAAACGAAAATTTAATCCTGTGTCGAGCAATAAAGGCGCTACATTTCATACTCAAATCAATCAGTGGTATTATTTTTAAAAAAAATAAAAACCATTAATAAATAATCTTCTCTTTAATGATAATAAAACTAACAACTTAACCATATTACTGATTAAGCTGTCAAAAGTGTATCATAATTAATCCAAAAACTAGGAAGCTGTGGTAATTTGATGTTAGCTTTAAAGTATTAAATTTCTGGGAGAAGAAATTTATCTCAATTATTTTATCCTTTCACTGAATTAGTGGTAAATATTTTGACCATCACTTAAAAGGGGAGCAATTATTCGGAATATAATTACTCCAAGTGTTTTAAAAGGATTTAAAAATGCAGACGTAGACAATTAAGTATTTTCCCCATCCATCAAACAACGTCAATTATTTACAGTTATTAACAGCAATTTATAATTAATCATTTATCGATCTAATGTTCACAGACAATATTTTTTTTCGTCTAGACGACACAAATAAAATACAAATTGTAAGGTTACATCTTAATTTACATGATATCTGTATTATTATGGTGAAATCGAAACATGTTCTTTAATTTTTACTTCAGTCAGTCAAGATTATTTACCCTTATAAAAACACATAAAAAGGATATAAAATTTTTAAAAAACCCTACTAAATAAACAAGACCTTAGAAGCTTAAAGTTAAAAAAAATTAGTAGACCCTCTAATAAATAGTAATAAAAGGTTTGATACACATAGTTATATGCCTATTTTATCAATTTCTGGGAGTATGTATTTAATAAAGAAGATAAATAAAGGCAAACAGTGAATCAGCAAAAGGATTTCAAAGTTTCCAAGTCTATGCTGGTACAGGCATTTTGGGTTAAAAAGCTCTATCTATTATGTTTGTATAGGTTGGATGGTTGACCTTTCTAAATCATCTCTTTAGTGTTTGTTTCAAGTTTTGTTGCACTAGGTATTAACGTTGATTCATCGAAGTAGTACTCTCTGTGTAAAGTCATCACCAAATTCAGCATGTTCATGGATCGAGGTGTAAAAGTTTTGGGGGAAATTGTCTATCCAAGCATTGAGTAGAATTGGAATTGAAATTGTATCAAGTTTTCACAATTTTTTAGGGGCATAGAGTTGGAAAAGAAAATGTAGGGTAGGCATCAAATTATTAACTATCAGAGCTAAGCTATTAGTTATTGTTTTCGAATTTCACAGACATTGAACTAAGGCCAATTCACTACTATTGCTACAGATGTATAGCATATTCAGCAGGCATATCGGAAGGTACCACAAGTACTAGGGCGCATCATTAAATATATGATATGTAACAAATGATGTGCGTA
This sequence comes from Caerostris darwini, assembly GCA_021605075.1. Classification (NCBI taxonomy): domain Eukaryota; kingdom Metazoa; phylum Arthropoda; class Arachnida; order Araneae; family Araneidae; genus Caerostris; species Caerostris darwini. The sequence continues at coordinate 183,961 of BPLQ01014663.1, forward strand.
TTATTTCTTCCAAGTTCTTTGAATTTTTCGTAATGTAGATTAAGTGAAAAAATTAAATAGAGTCAAATCTTTAAAGAACAGATGTCGGAGATTTTGAAAATGGTGGTTTGTATGGTTTCTCTCCGTATTCGTATTTTTACCTCATCTATAGGTTTAGGGGAAAAAAAAGAGAAAGTTGAGCCAAGTATCGAGTGAATAAAATTATAAAACGTGGAGATGTATTCTATATAGTGTTATAAAATTTTCTTGCAATGTTTATTTCGTATTAAAAGATACACACAAAAATTAAAGAAAAACCAGCTTGAAATAGTATTACAAAATTCAAATAAAGAATGACCTGTAAGGTCAGGGCAATCTTTTTGTTTCTATGAAAATGATTGCCACTTTCCAACAATTGACAGTCAGATTAACAAATACAATACATATTTTTTATTTATAAAGGATTAAGTATTAGATTAGGCGTCGCCTATCTTTACAAGTTGATACCTTCCCTAGTTGCGAAAAGGCATTAGATTATGCTTATCACATTTTCCATCATACTGTCAGTTCACAAACACGTTTCAAAGGGTGGTCCAGTTAATAACATTTCTGTATTTTAATTCGGCCATGGCTGTTGAGCAAAAGTATCTGGAGATTCTGGGGTGTGTCTCCCTTTATTACAATGTATTTATTTTAAAGTTCAGTATTACGCTTACAAACTACTAATTGGTGCAGGTTATTGTTGTATTCTTTCAGTTGTCTACTAGCTAGTAAAGAGACGTTTAGGTTTTCGTTTTGTAAAATATTGATTTGTGCAAAACTTTGCATGAAAGGAAGTTAATTTTTTGGAAAATTAAAAAAAAAAAAGTATCTTGTTTAAAATGCCTCCTTATATTTTACTGTGTAGCTGAGAACATTTTTTGCTTAAAGGTAATTAGCTGACAATATATGAAATGCTAATATTTGACAATATGTAAAATATTAATAAAAATGTATTTATTTTAATATTACACGTGTGCAGATTATTGCTGCATTTTTTCAGTTGTCAACTAGGTAGTAAAGAAATGAAAAGGGAAAGCTTTCGTTTTGTAAAATAATAATTCTTGCAGAACTTGCATGGAAGGAAATTAATTTTTTGAAAAATTAAAAAAAAAAAATAATAATAATTTAGTAAGGTAGGTAGGTTTTAGGTTTTGGTATTATTTAAAGGTTTTTGTTTTTATTAATTTTTTAATAGTTGACAATATATGAAATGTTAATAGTTGATAATATATAAAATGTTAATAGTTGAAATCATTGTAATGAAATCGTCTCCCACTTTTTCTGATCCATAAAATGTTGAAATTAATAGAATACACATATTAAAACAAAAATGGGAGGAGGGGGGACCTCTGCAATCTTTTTATACCATCTTCCCGGTAGTAACATAGTTTTATTTTAAATTCAAAAATTTTAGTTTTTTCTTTAAAGTGGTCATTATAAAAAATGTTGACAATTGAAATATGTTATTAAAAAACTAAATGAATATTCAACATACCAATTTTTTTTTATTGAAAAATCCTTGGATCTAAGCATTGAAGTAAAAACCCTTTAAAGTATTTGACAGCACACACACACACACAAAACTATTTTCTAAAATTCCAACCTCATTTACGATCAGTATACAAATGATTTCTTTATTTGAAACTAATTTTTGTAAGTATTTTAATGAAAACATAAAATATGCGCCTCCTATTTTTCAATATACTCAATATGATGCCAGAAAAAAAAAATCCAGGAAACATGTTTTATAAAATGTTTTCAACTTAAATATACAGGAAATAAAGAACAGAATTTTTTTTACTGTATTTCCTTTTCTTACTTTCAATAAAATCGTTGCAATGAATCATTGTAATTCATTTTCCAGTAAGTACAAAAATTTGTTTCCATTCCAAACTAATTTAAAAAAGCATAGAAATAAAGTGACTAGAGTAGTCAACATTTTGTCCTATAAATGTTCTGCATTTATTTAGTATTTATGCAGAACATTTATAGAACTGAGATAGAAGTTTATAGAAATGTGATTAAGATAGTATAGAATTGAGATTCTATAGGAATGTGATTAAGATAGTATAGAATTGAGATTCTATAGGAATGTGATTAAGATAGTATAGAATTGAGATTCTATAGGAATGTGATTAAGATAGTATAGAATTGAGATTCTATAGGAATGTGATTAAGATAGTATAGAATTGAGATTCTATAGAATGTGATTAAGATAGTATAGAATTGATATAGGAATGTGATTAAGATAGTATAGAATAAGATAGTATAGAATTGAGATTCTATAGGAATGTGATTAAGATAGTATAGAATTGAGATTCTATAGGAATGTGATTAAGATAGTATAGAATTGAGATTCTATAGGAATGTGATTAAGATAGTATAGAATTGAGATTCTATAGGAATGTGATTAAGATAGTATAGAATTGAGATTCTATAGGAATGTGATTAAGATAGTATAGAATTGAGATTCTATAGGAATGTGATTAAGATAGTATAGAATTGAGATTCTATAGGAATGATTAAGATAGTATAGGAAATAAGATAGTATAGAATTGAGATTCTATAGAATGTGATTAAGATAGTATAGAATTGAGATTCTATAGGAATGTGATTAAGATAGTATAGAATTGAGATTCTATAGGAATGTGATTAAGATAGTATAGAATTGAGATTCTATAGAATGTGATTAAGATAGTATAGAATTGAGATTCTATAGGAATGTGATTAAGATAGTATAGAATTGAGATTCTATAGGAATGTGATTAAGATAGTATAGAATTGAGATTCTATAGGAATGTGATTAAGATAGTATAGAATTGAGATTCTATAGCAATGTGATTAAGATAGTATAGAATTGAGATTCTATAGGAATGTGATTAAGATAGTATAGAATTGAGATTCTATAGGAATGTGATTAAGATAGTATAGAATTGAGATTCTATAGGAATGTGATTAAGATAGTATAGAATTGAGATTCTATAGGAATGTGATTAAGATAGTATAGAATTGAGATTCTATAGGAAAGTGATTAAGATAGTATAGAATTGAGATTCTATAGGAATGTGATTAAGATAGTATAGAATTGAGATTCTATAGGAATGTGATTAAGATAGAAGCATTTAAAAAATGAGATAGTATTGCTACTTTGGAGATAGGAGATTAAGATCTTCATATTTGCTTAACTAGGGCCATTACAGGTGGATTCTTATCAGATACTAAGATCATACCTTTTCAGAACATCAGCCAATTAGAAGCCTGAGTGGACATGGCATCAAGCTTTTGATTGGCTGACGTCCCGAGACGTGCGATCTCAGTATCTAGAAGGAATCCAGCTTAAAAAATAGTAGATTGACAAGTATTTTAACAGAGTTAAAATTCTTCAGTATTAGTATTCAGTAAAAGTATTTTAACAGGCCTTCTGACGAAAAAGCCGACGAAGACAAAATGACCATACGTTTTTCTTTTATATTTCATAAATAACAAAACTGTGGGTTAACTTCCATCAAAAATTCTCCATTAAGACAATCTTATTTATTCCATTTTGTATTACTGCGATGCAGATCATTCATCGTGTATCCTGAAGAATATGTTATAAATAATGATGGATATGTTACAAATAATGACGAATATGCTATTTAATTGTTATATCATTCAATGTTGAAAAATCATAGAGTACTATGAAGTCAAGTATCTAAGGTAGAAAAAATTGTTTTGTGTGTTAAAGAAAGTTATTTAGTATGAAAATATGCATACTTGACATATTGGTGACATAGATAATTATTTTATTTTACTCAAACTTTAAATTCAAGTAAAATGGTTTTACTTCAAAATATATATACGAAAATAACAATAACAACAATTAAGATATATGCCCAACTAGTCTGAATATTATTAGAAATAGTTAACGATTAAAATAACAAAATTTTAATCTGAAATTTTTAAAATTTCTGTAAATCCTGTTTATAACGGTAAAATCAAGATATAAACAAATTTAATATTTTTTTTAACCGTGAAAGAATAACAATACGGGAATTTTATTTTTACCCTTTTTCAGTTAAAAAAATAAAGCTTTCATTTCTTTTTATCAGATAAGTTTAATTTCTTATTTGATAGTCATACGAATGAACATTACTTTCCATCTCTACACCGGGAAAGAAAGTATTAAAATCATCTTTTAAATCCCTTGTACGATAAAAAAAAAAAAAAAAAAAGATTTGACCCGAATGGATTCTACCTCATTATAAAGAATTTCTTTACCATTCGTAGATATGGGGAAAAGGATATAAATTCGAATTTCCTAATTTAAGGACTTTCAAAAGAGACGACTCGTCAATAAATATGAAACGGAAAAAAGGAAAGGACCAAATAAAATTCGAAATATTGCAATTTTATTCAGCAACTTATGGTTGAGACTTGTTTAACTTGTTATTCGGAGAAATTTATCTCTCTTAAAATCATTCGCATCTGTAAAGAAAAAGAAGTGTTAAAAAAAAGTCCAGATGGGACTTGCGTCATTTCGCTCTGAAGGTGAGAAATCTAACATATGTACTCAGTTTCTAAGTAAGAAAAAGAAAAAAGTAATCTAAAAAAATTGTGTAATGGTCGACTCGTCATTTCTCCCTTCCCGTTCCACCACTATAACAACCATGTGATATTTTCTTCTTGCTTTTTTTTCTCTTTTTATAAATCGAAGATTGAACGACCCAACAGTGATGAAATTTTTTTGGGATATGAAATATAAAAGCAAGAAAACCTTACCCAACTCACTACTCCCCTTTGTTGTCATAAATAAAGAAAAAGACGAATTTTGCCATGAATTGAAGTAGAATGGGAAATATGAACCATATCTGCGTTATGATTTTGATTCACGCCTGCGGCAGAGCCAATTTTCCGCTTTTCTTTTTAGCTGTCTTGGACACCTTCAGATGGCAGAGTTTATCGTGTATATGTTTTGTTTTTTATATAAAGCTGAATTATTGATAATAATTACTAAAGTACTTGTTTACAGGATTAGTCTTAGTTTAAATCTCATTGAATAAAATTTCAATTCTTTTTACATACAGAAAATCGAATTTTCTGTTTTTCTTTTTAGTTGCCTTGGACATCTTCTGATGGCAGAGTTTATCGTGTATATATATATATAGATACATATATATTATAAAACTGAATTATTGATAATAATTACTAAAGTGCTTGTTTCAAAGATTAGTCTTTAGTTTTCATCTCATTGTATAAAATTTCAATTTTATTTACATCCAGAAAATTAAACCAATAATAATTTACAGAAATACAGAAGTTCATCAACAGTAACGAGTATTACTAGTTAGTGTATAAATATATTATCTATTAATAATAATTGTTTTATATTTTAACAATTATTATAATAATTATATAATTAAGTTGGTAGTATTCATTTTGAACCTTGCTTTAAAAAACTGATCATCAATGATTTTCCTTCTTTAAATTCTCTAAACGTACTGGAATCTATTCTTCAGAGTGTCCAATTTTTTTAATGTATGAAATGAACATAAAATTTAAGTATTATATGAACATAGGAATTGGTAATTAGATTTTTCTAGCACTAACTATTAATAAAAGTTATTGTTTTCGATTTTCAGGCACTTCGTCATGCGGTAATTCACCACTAGAAAGGCAGATAAAAAGCAGATTCAACGTTATCCGGGATACACCATGGACAACCTGCTACACTGCAATCACATTTTCGAAGAGTTCACCCAGCCCTTCTCCTCTTTGAACTCAACGAACTAGATTTATCGTGCATATACATATATCATATATATCGTATATAGACCCTCATATAGATTTATCGTACCCATGCCTGGCATAACATGGGAATTCTGTGTTAGACTTTGCTTGCCAGGTTTCTATACCAGCGCCCTCTAGTTCGAAAAGCACAATCCATCAGGCCTTTCCAGCCTTCTATTAATAAAATAATATTTTGCATATTATAATTAATTTAAAAAATTGTCAATAATGTAAATTTTGTTGAGTCTTTACCTTTTAATTCACTTTTTATTTCAAAATTTTCATCATGTTATAATTTAAGTATTTGTAAAAATATGTTGAGATTAATTATTTTTTTTTAATTTTTCCAAGCCTCATGAAAAAAAAATAACGACTCTTTTTTATTTGTATTTTGATGAATTTTTAGAAGCCCTGAATAAATAGAACGAGAAATAAAGTTTAGTATTAAAAGAAAAATTTGGATTCAAAACAGGTACTAATGGAGTTGTGTAAATGTAAGCAGAATCAATTAAATCAACAATTGACATAGAATTTAAAAAGCAACACTTTGTTAATAGCTGTAATAATAAAATGCTTCTTTCTATTTTGAAAAAAAAAAAAATTTCTTTTGGCTCTTTTTTTTTTTTTCAAATTGTTTAAATTAATGAGTTATTTGTGGAAGAATTTTATCCATCGCTATTTAAATGTACCAGACATTAGTTCTCGCCTACTTTTAATGGAAAAAAATTTCATATTTTATATGTAAATAAAAAAAACAGTTGCTAAAACTTTGAAAACAAATTAAACCCAATAAATAAATGGTGTTCAATCATTTTCTTTTCTCTCTCTCTTATTTTTGCTGAACTATGACTACGCTATTTATTAAAAAAAAAAAAAAAAAAAAATCAAAAAGTTTTGCTTTTATAAAGCACAAATATTTTTTTATATTTTAGATATATACATGAGTGAAAATAATTTTCAGAAAAAAAAATTCCGGTATAAATATAAAATTGCAAAATACAATTTAAGAAAATAAATCATAGAAAGACAAGTTTAATAATTCTATTCAATATAAACTACAATAAAGGAAGACAAAATAATAGTAAAAATAGTATAAGAAAAATTACTCAAAACAAGGCCAGAATAAATAAAATTAAAAATAAGTTATACTGTTCCCGAGCAGAAATTATTAATTTTCTCTTAAATGTAATATGCACTCAATATAAAAACTTCCTACTATATAGGTTTTTGGCCATCATTCATATAATTTGATCGAATTTTCGGATTGTATTGTTTATATGTAAAACAGTATATTTTAATTATATTTTTTCACAATAAATAAATTCGTTTCATTCATTATAGTATGAATTTTAAATTCATACTATAATGAATGAAACGAATTTAATTTATTTTTATGAATTTTAAATTCATACTATAAAATATACAGAAAAGTGTCAATTAATTAAACTTATATTATTATTTACAAGTAAATTTCATATTATACATATATAACGAAATGAAAATAATATATTACGAAAATATTAAATATATTTATTTTAAATATTTATAATATATTTATTTTCAACATTATAATATATTTATTTTCAATATTTATAATATATATAATATATCTATTTTCAAATTTACAAACATATATTTATTTAATATCTTTTTTATTACACGCAATTAAGTTTTGGCAATAAAACTTGGGTCTTCATCCGCTAGATAGCATTAAAAAGCAAAATAAATCATCATTTCTAACATCTTTTAAAATGCAAACGAGGCTTAATAGTATGAAACCCGTTGCGTTGTTTTTTCATTATGAACAGATGTCTTTATTAAAGAACCGTTGTGACAGTTCAACGAATTCTATGAGAGGAAATGGGATAATCCAAAAGATCAACAAAGTAGCCCAATAACACACAACCCTATATAACAGCTGCTTGGATTTCCTTACTTGTAGAATATGATTAAGGTGTTTAAAGCGGGAAATATTAATCCCAATTATGCGAAAGGAATGTTTTGAACTATGGTTTAATAAAACCTCTACAAATAATAATAATTAATGCATGCTTGATAAGGTTGTTTATCAGGAAATTCTATTAACCTTGCCAATAATACCAAACATTTTTCTTTGCTGATTTTTTTCGATTCCTTTTCATTATGTATTTATGTTCAGCTATATACGCTATGCTATTATTTTTTTTTAATTTTATATACTGCTTTTGTGATATAAATTAAATATTAATAATAAATTAATATTATTAAGTAATATTATTATAAATTAAATATAATTTAAAATAAAGAATAGTAAAATAAAATCTGGAAGCTTTTCCTATTTGTAATACGTATAAATTTTTGTTTCAAATTTAATAACTACTAGGCACCACGTTTTCGATAACTATTTTGTGGTTATTATTACTATAAATTAAAATACTTGTCTTTCAAATAAATTAAGTAAGTTTAATAATAAGTCTGTCGGTAACAATTCTAGATAAATTACCTTTACCAAGTGCTTTCTTAATAATCTATTTTATTTCTAATGAATCCATTTATTTGTCAATATTACAACAATAGAAATGCAATCAATAATTATACTTTTCAAGGTGATGAATGAAAATTTTCAAAATTTAAAAAACTATTTTAAAAAATTGAAATTGTGAATGCAGCATAACTTTAATGTATTTGTAATTTAATAAATCTTTGAAAGTTTTTATTAAAATGCCTCTCAAATACTTTGATTTTAATCGTCGTATATCACTCAATATTCCATCAGCAAAAAATTATTTATGCAGCAGAAAAGGCTTCTCAAATCTATTAAAATTTCACTTATGACTTTTTTAAGGTGACATTTTAATCTCAAGATGTGCTATTAGAAAGGAAATACCGATCTCATGCTCATTTTATTTAATTGCGTGTACCTGAGTACTCAGCCTAGATATATCTCAAGTATTAGAATTTTATTTTTTTGTTACTGTTTCATAAATGAAATACTATACTCAAAATATTGTTTTTGTACAACTGATAACAATTCCCATAAAAATATTTTTTTTAAATTTACTCATTAAATAAACCTATTTCATTGTTACTACAAATATGTAAGCGTTTTATTGAAGTTTCATGTTTAATTTTTGAATACACTACAAGAGAAGTATCTTCTCTGCGATCGACAATTAGTTATTTACTACAAGCTGAGAAAAAAAAAATATAGAATTATTAAAATACAATAAAATTGAAAAAGAAATTGTTTCTGATTATGAAAATATTTCACACATTATATAGACGCAAATTATGCAATAAAATCTTTAAAAATGATGTAAAAACATGTAATATAAGCTGTAAGCAAAGAAAGGAAAACAGAATGCATATATACAGTGAAAAAGGTATTTTTGCGTTTCTTGTACAGTATTCCGTTTAATTTAAGACATTTCGTTGTTGTTTTAAGTTGAATTCACTTTATTTTGGCACCTGTGAGAGAACTGCATCCATCCAGATTTCTTTCAGATTATAACGTGAAAGCGGTTGCTGGTAAAAAAGTAATTAAATTTGTAAATCAAGGTGCATAATGTTTCAATGAAAATAATTCAATAAAAAAATTTATAATTAATGCAAAAATGCTAAAATGTTGACATTTAACAAATTTAAATAATTAATAGCTATAGAGCCTTTTTTTATGATGCATGATAAAAACAAGAAGTGAGACTAAAAAAAAATATTTTTAATTAATGCCTGAACAAAAAAGGTAAGTAAAGATGTATTTTTGTACAAAATGAGACTTTTTGTTAAAACCCAGTATAAATACTTGCTGTTGAAATAAATTATTTTTTGTTGGAGATTAACACCACATTAACAGACTTAATATGGGTGTCTCCCCTTTTGATGGAATCGACTGTTCTTTAGATCTTCTTTCTGACAACATAAAAGAGTTTCGTCTATAGAATCCCGATTTAAAGGAACCATTATAATGAAAATTAACTAAATTTTGAACTAAAAAAATGAAAATTGAACTGAAAGAAATGAAATGAAATTTGAAATTGAACTAAATTTTGAGTTTAGATTGAAAGAAAATTATAAATAGCAATTTTATTAATAATTGGAACACGGAAAACGGAATAGAAAACATAAATATAACATAACGGAAAACATAAACATAACTAACGGAAAACATAAACATAAGTAACGGAAAACAAAAATACACTACGTAAAAAAAGTAGAAGGACACTTGATTTTGTAACAATAACCGAAAAATATTTTATTTTTACTAAAATTTTTTATTAGAAACATTTTACAAATATTTAAAAAATACAATTTTAACATCAGAATTATGATATTCAAGCATAAAATATGAATGGCAACAAAAATAGTTTCTCTTTCTTGAAACTTTGTAAAAAAAGTAGAAGGACAGCATTATAATGAATGAAAAAATAGTGATTTTAATAAGGAATGTTCTTCCCATTGGCCTTTATAACTTCCAATATTCTGTTTGGAAGTGAATTGTATAGAGATTGAACTTCTGTTTGACAAAAATTGTCCCACGAGTCATTCAATGTTTCTCGAAGCTGAGTTAGCGAATCAAATTGCCTTCCATCAGCATAAACTCGATGAACTAGCATTACCAAGATGTTTTCCACTATATTTAGGTCAGGACATTTGGCTGGCCATGGTAAAACATCCACATTATTTGTTAGGAACCAATTTTTAACTCCAGTCGTGGTGTGAATGGAAGCTCCGTCTTGCTGAAACTTCCACTCTTCACCGCCCAAGTCAGAGCCATAAGGAAGAAGCTCGGAATTCAGCACTTGAATGTAGTCTGTATGTTCTTGCCTACCATTTAAGAAAAACAGACTTGTCCTTCCTCCGTATCCAACAGCCAACCAAACATTAAACTCCCTCCTCTCATTTGTCATGTTGAATAGTATTCGTCTTCATTCCCCAGACAATGCCAGTAGTGCTGATATCCGTCTGGACCGTCTAAGTTAAATTTCTTTTCATCGGAAAATATCACAGAAGTCCATTCTGTAGTCCAGGACATGCGCTCCTTAGCCCACGCTAAACGGTTATCAATGTCAGCTTGTGTCCACTTAGGATGATGCTTCCGTTTTTTGAAAATGAATTTTTTAGATCTTTTAATATAGTTGTAAACTGTTTGTTTCGTCACATGATTAAGTCCTGCTTGATTTCTTGCCTTTGAAACACTTCCTTTGTTCTTCTTAAGCACACGAAAAAGTTTTCTTTCATCACGTGGTGTTAACTTTTTCGGTCTATCAGTCTTCTTTTTCTTTCCATTTTTATAAGGATTTCTGATAAAGTTTGAAACTGTATTGGGGCTCGCCTGCAACAATCGAGAAATCTCTCTGACACCTTTACCATCATTTTGATATGCGGAAATTTAGCCTTTTTGAAAATCGTTCAAAGGTATTCCTTTAGGCATTTCTGAGAACGGAAAAACAGCGTAATTTTTCAACAAATTAGATTTTTTTGACAGAAAAGGATAAAACAAAGTACAAAATCATTATTTAACTAAAGAACAACTCACTAAATTAAATATATTAGCAAGTGTCCTTCTACTTTTTTTACGCATCGGAAATTATATATACTAATTTTATTATTAATATTAGTGGCAGATGTTTAATTTTTGCCTAAAATGAAAAAAAAGGGTCATTAAACTAAATCTGCATAAATATCTGGTAGTTAGGAGAAAATAAGAGATATTAATTGGCAATAAAACACTGTCCTTCTATTTTTTTTACGCAGTGTATAACATAGCGGGTAAGTTAAATATTGATATTTGAATCTACTTAAAAAACTCTTTTGAAGATACAGTTATTAAACAATATAGATTTAGTCTATTGTTACATAGTTATTTAACAATAAGAATAGTTAATTTCTAAATAGAAGTTGCTCGTTTTCTTAGAATAGTCCAGAAGAACAAAAGTCTCAACAAATCTCGTTTTTTCCCTTCAGTATATAGGTATAGAAAAATTCAATCTTAATCAATCAATAGATAGTTTTTTTTATCAGAAATAATCAATTCTTGAATGATTAATCCTGATAAAAAACTTTCAGAAGAACAAAAGTCTCAACAAATCTCGTCTCAAAAAGTCTCTCTCTCAAAAAAAAAAAAGTCTCAATCAAAAAATCTCTTTTTTTTTAAATTAAAAAAAATTTGTGTAATTATACATTTAATATGTTTCTTTTATTAATTGCAATGCTAATTATAGCTTTATCTCATAAGGAATTAAAAATATATATTTCAAAAAATTTTTAATTAATGACTTTTGATTTAATTTGAAATTGCATTTGTTCTGATCGTGTTGAATCTTTTAAACCCGATTTTAATAAAATTAATATTATGCGTTATTGAATTAAATAATGCATTTCATGATTTTAGCAATCATTAATTACGCAAAAGTCAATTTTTTTATAAAACAATTTGAAAATAAAAAATAGAATATGGCTTTGAAATAAGAACAACAGTAAAAAGGGATAGTTATGAATTGCTCGAGTATTCTTAAAAAATATATGACATTATCTAAGATATTATAGTTTAGGAACTATTCATTGATTGTTAATTAATAAAACTTTAGAATTTAAATTGCTTTTGTCAAAAGTTTAAAAAAAAATTCCATTTTGACGAGACACTTCACGAGCAAAGTTGACTTAACTTCTGAAGCATTCTTTTAAGACAAAAATTTGTGAAAGGAAATTAATTATTGATTTTAATAAACCCCAACAAAGGAAGGAAACATTACCCACTAAACTTCAAGAAGTGTTTTATTCCTTTATTAAATGCATTGAATAGGTAAAATTCAAATGTTACGCTTTGAGAAGAAGTACTCGAAATCCAAATGAAAGCACTCATTCTATTGAGTTGATCTTTACTAAGCGCCATGTCGTTCCTACCTTGATGTGTCCTCGCGGCTTTCAATTAATTTAACTTGTTTAGAAGATTCTATTTTGAAAACACTCTTTGAATGGCATTATTCATTCGGCTGTTAATTACTTCTCGACTTGAAGTAAATTAATTCCAGTTGGTAATGTTTATCAGATTTCCATAAGATTTAATGCGATTTCGATGCTTCGGTCAATTTGAAACTGATTTAATTACATAAACAGAATTGCGTAAGCATAGAATTATCGAATTATTATGAAATAAAATCACGCATCGCGTACTTGTCATCAGTAATAAACATGTTATATTTCTGTAGGTACGTTTATCTATCTTGGGAAACGCATAATGTAACATTGTGTTGAATTTTACGTCAACATAATGAAAATCTGATTTCTGAAGCAAATTCAAACAATTGTTTTGAGAAATTTCAAAGAGTTTTGAAGAAAAAAATAATAATAAATAAGTAATAAAAAAAAATTAGTCATCAGTAATAAACATGTAATAAACCTGCCATCAGTAATAAAAATATTATATTTTTGTGGGTTCATTAATCTATCCTGGGAAACACATATTGCAACTCTGGGTTGACTTTTTCGAAGTACTTTTTTTTGTACTACGGATATGCTATGTTTTATATAAAATGAAACTTTATATATATTTTCTAACGTCAACAGAATAAAAATCGGATTTCTAAAGAAAATTCAAATAATTGTTTTATGATATTTGGAAGAGTTTTGAAAAATAATAATAATAATAAATAAGTAATAAAAAAAGGAGGTTTAATGATTAAGAACAGACTTTTATTGTACAAAAACAACAACAACAACAAAAATAAATCATAATAACTTTTGTAATTATCATTAGATCTCTACATAAGTGGTATCATTAGAAATGGATGGAAGGCAACTAACGCAATGCAGTTGATTAACAAAATTAATTAACCGCTAATTCAAAATTTTCCATTACGGAATCCAAAATTTTATGCGCAGTCGATTCAACATGATGAAATTAGTATATGATAATTAAAAAAAAAATTTGTTTAAAAGTTTTAAAGATATTGGGGTTCAAATATTGACTTTCCTAATGAACGACAAAAGAAACTTTCGCTTAATGAACAATATTTCGCTTTCTAATTAATATTTGTTTTTAATTTTTGCGCCAGTTGAAAGAAAATTTTTTTCCAAAATTAAACACCAAATTTTAGTCAAATTTTTTTCAGTATTTTTTTTAAATCATTAAATATTAAATACCGTTTTGAAAAAAAAAATTATAATATACTAAAATTTTTATGAGGGTGGATTTTTAGTTTTGTCAATCCTTAAGATATAAATTTTTTTGAAATCATTATGAAATTTTTTTATGAGATATTAAAAAAAAAAAAAAAAAACCCGACAGATTCCAAATTTAAAAAAATATATACTATAGATCTATTTTTGAGAAAACGAAATATTACTGATGTCGATTAAGCGAGATCAGAAATCAGAAACTTAACGAAGAAATAATTTAATTCGTTTAATTTAAGTTTTAAAACTTTATAATTGAATTTTTTTATGTCTTTAAATAGATTTTCTCATTTAAAAATATTCGTAGCATTTTTTATAAAAAACTTAGTTCTATATTTTTTTTAAACGAAAATTATCCTATTTCGTCTTCATAAAATATTAATAAATAAAACTTTAAAAAACACAAATAATTTTTAATGTGTTTATTTTAAGCTTAAAGTAATTAATCATTTGCTTTACTAAAGGTATTGGAATAATTTTTTTCTTTCTTTAAATTATAACTGTATTTGTCTTTGATTTAATATAAAATTGATTGCACTTATATTAGAGAATGACTAACTGTTTTTTAATTATATTTAAAAAAAATATTAAAATGACCTTTAAGACTGTTCACATATTTTGCACAGTTATGAGTAGTATAATTTAATTTTTTATAATAAGTGTATAATTGATTTTTTTAATATAGAATTTACAATAATTTCGTGCGTTTTTTCAATAATATGCGTATTTATTTCTGCATATTATATACATATTCAGATATGATCTGGTATCGTCAGCTACAATAAGACATTTTACTTGTTAAATTGTGTTGAAAAGAAGCAAAGGATAATTTTAGTTTATTAATTCTGAAAAATTAAAAAAAGGTCAACTTATAATTACACAATGACATCTACGTTTTTTTTTTTTTTTTTTTTTTTTTTTTTCACTATTCCTCAGCGGCCGTTTTATCCTACTTACTCATGCACTTTTAGATGAAACTGATATTCATTTGCAACCCTTATCAGAAAAAACTTGTAAAATTCTCATCTAATGAATTGATTATGTGTGATACACGTGGTCAAGATCAGCATCGAATCTGCTTGTTTCTATAAAGCACTTATTACAAACGGAATCACTGACATGGACCGATTGTTCTTCTAAAAAGTACTATTTTTTGGATTATTTTGTGTATTTTTCTATATTTTTAGTCCTACATATACGTATATATACATACATATGCTCACTCTGTTTAAATTTCCCATGCAAAGTTATAAATTGTGTGTCTTATGTGATAGAGCTAGCACGAAGGAGGAATCCGATCTATTTAAAGCGCTTTCAGACACAAGAAAAATCCATGGCCGATTACTTACGTCTCGCTTCAATATTCAATTAGCACCGTTAGAATTCAATTACGAACCCTTTTTAGACTTTTTTCGTCAGTTTCATAAAATAGCTTTAGAACAGTAAAGGGAAAAACTACCTTCTTAATGATACACTTTAAATTAGTATATCAAATACTAACAGACATTGAATTTTTTATTGTTTTATATGTATGGTTATATAATTAGTATGTGTATGTGTATTTGATTTCAATCGAAATTAAAGCATTTTTATAAAAAAATAACCAAATAAACCATTTTTTAAGGAAATAGGACTAGATTGAGATTTTAATTTTTATTGACATAAAATTTTGCAATATACATCTTCAAAATATCATCTGCATTTTGGAGGATAAAAATTCTTTTTATTAATAATTCAAAAAAATCCGTCTCAAAATAGAATGCTTCAAATACATATTACTCTAATACCCTAAATTATCTTTTTTTTTTTTAACTAGAAACTTGCTTTAATTTAGGAAATTATTTAACAATTCATTTTAAGATTTTGCAATAAAAAAATAATTGAAACATTAAAAAGTAAGATAAATCAACAAGTAGTGGTTAATATTTAAAAATGATAGGTATTTTTATTAAATAGTGTAACATAACATCTGTAGAAGTTCTAAATAAAATATTACGTTTAATAAAATTCATCAATAAATCAATTCATTCAATAATATCATTGGGGCCTGAATGGCATGGATGTTTGTAGTGGTTCGGAATCCACTTTAAACCGTAGGTCCCGGCCAAATATGGCTGTAGAGCGTTGGATGTAGGACTGACAACGCAATGACAACAAATGTAGCCTCGTTTATAACAACGATGCTACGTTTGTAGAATGTAATAAGAGTTTGTTCAATGTAAATTGCTAATCTCAATTAGTGCCTTTTAAATCAACGAAATATTTATTACATATAGTAAATGAATAAAGCTGATATTAATTACATTAACAATAAGTATTACGTTTAGCATAGTAATACCAGTTTTAGCTAGTATCATAATACACAGATCACCTGAATCACAGTTTTAGAACATGAACTTGTGACTTAATATTATAGTTAATAGACGGATATCACTTTCAATAGATTATTGTTATGTGAAATAACCACAAATATGAAGTAATAAACCTGCCTAAATATTTACAAGGCAGCAACGAAAAATGTCAGATGACTTTCATTCAGTAGTAATTATTTTTCAATTCCTGCTATTAGCCCACACTCTCCATCTTGTTGCTATTAGCATCACACATCTCCACACTACATCTTGTTCAAATTTTCAATCGTTCATAAAATACTTTTTATTCATCCACTCAAGTTCAAATACGTTTTTTTTTTAACTTGTAGTGGAGGGCACTTAATGTTAATACAGTTTTTTCAAATATTAATTCATTAATTAAATTTAATTAATTAATTTTAGTTTTTTTTTTAGATTTAAGTTGCATATATCTACCAATAGATGGCACCAGATAAACTTTAAACAATGAATGAAAATTATTTATAAAGGACTTTCTGCAATATAGTGAAAAAAAATAGGAATTGGCTTAAAAATTTTTTTTTTATATATTACTCGTTTTGTATAATGATTTGTCCACTTAGGAGGTTAAGCGACATCTTTGGATTCTAAGAAGATAAAGATTATTCCATCTATTGACAGTGCTCGGATTCGTAGCAACAGACGCCATCTCATTCTAGATAGTACTGCATTCAATTATGGAGAGCTCCAGCAACGGCATCCATTGGAATCTGTAGCTTTAATAATACGAAACGGCTCTTGTCCAAGTTTAGATTGTGTACGCTTTGTTATGAAGTGAGGCTTATAGGATTTCACAAATTGGTATGAGAAGCCTGCGTTATATGTAAGTGTAATAAGAAGATTCATTTTCTGCTGAGTTCAACCAAATATTAATGGAATGAAAAGTTTTTGTTTTAAAGTAGTTAAAATTAGAATAAAGTTTCTTTTTCAATTTCTTAATGCAAAATATTTGAAATATCTGTCATAGTTTGAAATGTTAAAAAAATATTTTGTAAATATATTTTAACATATCTTAATATCTTATGTTAAATATGTTAACAAAAAAATTATTTACTGAATATCATTACTCTTTTAATATTAATGATATTCATGACTTAAAAATTATTTTAAACATTAGATTCTTTGACATATTATATATTTGTGGATAATTAAATTGAAAAATATTTATTATTTTATTTAATTTAAAGGAAAGAATTCAGTAAGATTTTATTCTAAGCTAATTCTTTGATAATTCTTAATTGAATTAATAAATAAAAATAAAAATTACCCAATAAAACTTGATTTTTTTTTTTTCTGAATTGGTAAAACAACATATTTAGTAATATTTTATAAGATACAAATATTTTAAAGTATTTTTAAAATAAATAAATAAAGTAGTACTATGTTTAAAGTATTGAGTGATTGTACCTAACAAAACACGAATTCCATGTTCCTTATTCTCTAGATTGAAATAAATTCGATTCATTCATTAATTTTTCAGCAAAACTTCAATTCTGATCTCAATTCAGTCTTTTAACAACGATTCCATGTTTAGGAAACACATAATAACTAACACGAAAGCCAAAGATTATCATTAATAGTAAATAATTCTTTACTCTGTATAAGACAGCATTAATATACAATAATGATATTCGTTAATGATTCAATCTATCAGGACCCTGTCCCCTAATGGCTGGATGCGTGCAATAGAATAGAGGAAGTTGTATCCCTTTACCTAAGTCACCTCGATAATTTCCGATGGAATTAAGAGCAACTGATAGGTAATTTGTTAGATGACTGATACAAAGGTTCTTAGTAAAATTTTAACAAGGATGATGGCAAAATATTAAAACCTTAGTTAAGGAAAGTGTCAGAAGATGTTCCTTGACTTATTTGGAAGAGCTTTCAGTTCTTAAATTTGTATTGTATTACCAGAATGTCCAAGTCTCTGCATTGACGATTCTTTAGAAGAAAAAAAAAATCCGATGCTTTATGGAATATGATATTTTAAAGTTTTAATTATGAAAGAACATTATTGTTTAAATAATATAATAGAATTTTTAACATTAAAATTTTAAAAAATTAATTTCTGAAAATTTTTTAGTTTTAAAAATTACTAGTTTATTACGGAAGTCTTTTTAAAACTTATTTCGATGTAGTTAATGTTAATGAAGAATATTGGTTTTATTTAATAATTTATCATGGTTTAAATTGAATGAACTTTGTGCATTTTCATTAATTAAATATACATTGACGAATTCATTTTAAACAACAATGGCGCTTAATAAAATTTCCTTTGAAATGAATATTCTGAAGAGAAATTTTGTTTCGCTTTGTTCATTAAAAGTGAAATGTGTGATTGTATTTGATACAAATACCTTAAGCTATTATTTTGTGTTTTCTAAAATCAGGTACATTAAATTTATAATCAAATGAAATTTGTCTTCATTGATAGAAAACAGCTATGATATGTTCATAAAATTAGAATGAATGCTTCTCAATTTTTTTATTATATAAAGATTCAATCAGTGCATCTTTTGAAATAAATTCTATTCGTCTTTTATTTATTTACTGTGATTCCCTTATCCAAGTTAAATAAACAAATATTTAGAAATAAATGTATACAATTGAATTCTAGAAATGGGATAACAATATTCTGTTATTAGTCATTGCATTTGTTTCAATTATTTCTTTGTACAGAAGTTCGTGCTATTAGGTAGTAATAGTATTAGGTAGTAGGATTTTACAAAACAGAGACACCTGCTTTTTGTTTTCATCTGTTTTCAGCTGTCTCATTGGAATTTCATTGTCATGATGACTGTATAGAAGCATAATGTGCAAATGGAATACAATAAAATTCCCCACAGAGGAACTATTCACTCTAATACCTTCCCTGTTTTGGCTAGTGGTAAAATTAGCTCTAGAATGCTTCCTCCTTACAGAAGCTCTTAATTTTAGGCATAGGTGAATGTGTGCTGAGCAAAAGTGTTACATAACGATTTTAAACACATAATTAATTTTGAATGAAAAAAAAAACAGTCCCTTGACATATATCTACTAAGGAATTTGCACTCATACCATTCATATATACAGAATAACCATTTAATTTATTTTGGATATATAACAAAACTGAATTACAGAATGAAGTAAATTTTTTTTCTCGTGATATTCTTGGAAATGGAACAGCTGACGAATTAACCAAAGAATCAGACAGCTAAATGTGACGTGGTTAACCTTCATTCTCGACGATGTGAATGCCATGGTGAAATATAGAAAAAAAAGTAAATTATGAAGTATCAACATATCAAAATGAAACATACTAAGCAAATATCAATTCAAGCAAATATCAACACTAAGCAAATATCAATTCAAACAAATATCAATGCTAAGCAAATATCAATTGAAAGCTCCGTTTGGAAAATCCTAAATTGTATACGCAAAGTCCAACCTGATTTCTTGTGGACACGATACGAATTATCCATCAGTAAATTTTGTACAAGCAGTACGCATATTATTGCGGAAAAATTTAACTTTCCAAAGAAGAAAAATAAGAACTTATTCGCATTTATTAACAATAAAACGGAATCATCAAAAATAATATCTACTTGTACAAAGATATTTATAGAAGACGCAAAATTTTATTTTTGTTACAACTAAATGGAGATATTTAATTGTATCATAAATAATTTAATTACAAAACAAATAAGCATAAAAATTAACAGAATACAAAATTCTCTGGAACAGAAAGAAACATATCTTTTTCATACAATTTTTTCCGGATTTGTTTAAATTGATGTATATGTAGCTTTTTATATGTTGCACAGTTGTTTATTTATGATCATGTTTTTCCAGTTATTTTTGAATGACATTACTGTTTATTTTCCTGTATGTAACAAATTTCTATCCAATCTGTAAAAATGGATTAGAGTTGGTCCATTACATATTTTTTCTCGCTGTGCTTTGATCAGAGTATATTTATTGTCAACAAGTTTCAGATTTTTAGCCATATAAATATACAAAATGTTAACACAGTTCACCAACGAATGAAGAACATAATTTGCATTGGTGATTTAGAAAAGATAGAATGCATGTAGCCCTTTATTTTCCAAAACAAGTTATTCTTATTTATTAATTTTTTTTTATGCCTTCAGTTTCAGATCCTCCCAATGCACGGTGTTAGAGCTTTGTAAACTTTGCAACAAGCCAGGTATCTGTTTAACCTTTCAATTTGCAATGGGCTATAAATTTCGTACCACATAGTTTCTAAATGGTGGTAAATATTTCTAGTGGTGTTGTGTTACATCGAGTTCTTTCCTCCCACATTGTTCAGCCCGTAACAAATTGTCGGCTGTTTTCTATAGATTTGAGCTTTTGCTGACCTTTGCTGTCTTTTATTGTACTCAAGGTTGAAGTTATAGAGATAAATTTAAGTTGATTTAACTTGTAAACCACTATTTTAGACTCTCGGATGCTTTTCACTTTCAAGATTTCTGAAAATGGTATTTTTGCCTGCACTGATTGAACGTTTCATTGTTGTTACCAAAAAACATACAAGTTAAATAAGTTTTGCAAGACGTTTTTATGTTGACTTTTTTACATTTTTTTTAAATAATGTCTGCTATTTTTTTTTCTATGATAGAATCTCAGGAGCCAGGAATCAAAATAATATAACAATAAAAAAGTAAATCGAAAAGCAAGGATTCAATTTTAGATTAATATAAATGAAAATAAAGGAATTAGTATGTTTATATAGTCAGAAAGGATTTATTCTAAATTTTAAAAAACTTAAATCTTACAATTTTTATTTATTTATTTTTTGGAATTTCTGATTCAAGTTATTATTAAAACTTATTTTTTTCCCCCGGGATTTCCCGAATGATTCAAAGGATTAACTTAGCATTCAAAAAATAACTTTTTTCAGAAATTTTTTTTTCTTGGAATTCCTTAAAAATCTAACAATAGAATAGTTTTTGTTACTATATGAATTACTTTAAAACTGTTTCATATAAAACTAAATTATAGCACAAAATTTATCAATTAAACTTGTTAACTACTATTTTATTGCTGCTAAACATCACATATGAAAACAGTAAATAATATAATAAGTATAAATAAAGAAGTATTTAATATCATTATAAAAAGTATTTAATATAAATTCTCGATACTAAGAATTATTAAGCTACCCAAGAATCCTAAAAAAGGTTAAAGCTAACAACAACCACAATCAGTAATTATGTTTTATTGTTATATTATTTTATTGATGAAATTGGATAATTAAAACTCTCTTTGCAATCTCCTGTAGTACGAATTAATCAAATTAGAATGTATTTGTTTTATGCTTGGTATTGCAGGAATAGAGGTGCTCAATTTTATATTTTAAGTATGCTTTTGTCGATTGGATAAATCCATTCAGAAATATGTTTAAATCGATGCCAAAAATTCAGATTAACAAAAACTAAATAATTAACGAACATTAATTTTTTCATTTTTTTATTTTAATTAAATATTAAGTGATTTATATGTTTTAAGTCTTATAATGTTGGTTTGCGAGAGATTTGATAAAGTAAATTTAATTTGACAACTGATTGTGTGGCAAATAGACAAGTGGCAAATCGGCCGAATTCAAACAGAATGATGTATTAACAACAGAAATGTATATAGAAAGGTGTTTTAATTAAAATAAAAATCATTTTCATTTTTAATAACCGAACTTTTTTAATTACATGATATTTAAAGAAAAAATAGATAAAAGATTACACAATAATTAATTAAAAAAATTTTTTTTCTAATCGTCTCTCATGTCTGACTAACATCTCTAATAAGTAATCGAATTCGAATAGTAATAATTCGTTTCTGTCTTTCAAACAGTTACTACTGTGTCCCAAAAGACCAATTATTATTTTTTTTTTCAAAAACTCTTTATTTATTCTTCCAAATTTATTTCATCGCCTTCAAAATAATCCCCTCCGGACACAATGGATCCCAAAATGGAATTGACCGATCCTTTTGAAATTCCAACATCATCAACAAGGTCTCTAATTGTAAATCGACGGTTTGCAAGCACCAAATTTTTAATTTTTTTGTACGTGAGCTTCGTTGGTTGAGGTTGATGGTCGACCAAAGGGCTCTTCGTCTTCAACGCGTTCTCTGCCTTCTTTGAACTATTTATTTCACTTGTAAACATTTATTTTAGATATAGGAATGGTCACCGAATGCCTTCTGCAACATTCTATACGTTTCCGCAAACAAAATTGAATGCAAGCTCTTTGCTCAATTCATTCAGACATTTCAAAAATCGCCGGAATCAGTTTTAGCGTCTCACAAAGCCAAGCGTAACTCAAATACTAATGAATATTTTGACGTCCAATTTCACACAGATGTCAAGGACAGTGCCAACAACTTAAAAAAGAAAAACAAATTGAAATAACATATGCCCGGGAAATTTAAATTGGTCTTATTTTTTGGACACAGTAGTACTTTACCTTTCCACACAATTGATGGTGTAAATATACTTTAACTGACTAAAAAAATAGAAAATTTAAAATTTTATTAATGCAAAATGTTCTTCAAAATAGAATTATTTTAAGAATATTTTAAAAAATAACTCTGTGGAATCAAAAGGAACTACTTTCTCAAAATAAATTCTATGTATAAAGTGAACTAGAACCGAAGAACGATATTGCTGAATAAATAAATAAAAATCATACATACTTCTTCTCAAATTATAAACGATGCAATAAAAAAAAATTAAATACTTTAAACATTTCCATTTATTCTCTTCTATAAGATAAACAAATTATCTCGCACTAAATGTAAGGATGAAAATATTCCTCCCTGATAGAAATTTCACTTAATATGAACAGAAAGTGAAAAAAAAAAAAAAAAAAAAAAAAAAAAAAAAGGCCCCCTCTTTGCAGCATTTTTTCCAAAATCATACATGAATAAAAGATTAAGCTGTCATTTCTCGATTTAAAATTAATACTTCACAATAAATAAATTCCTTTTTAGAATTTCATATACCTATTATTTTACCATAAAGAGATTAAATTTTTATGCTCGAAAAAATTGACAAATTTTTCATTGATGAGGTCTGTCATCCCATGAAGAAATAGTAAAAAACGAAATTCTCATCTTACACAGTTACACAGTAATTAATTACAATAATAAAACGAGTTTTCTTAATTAAATTTTCTTTCGTCAAAAAATTAAATTTTCTTTCGTCAAAAAATTAAATTTTCTTTCATCAAAAAATTAAATTTGTTTGACTTAAAACTAAAATAATTAATCTCTCGTAAAATGGATCCAAAATAACTAGAAATTTTGTTGTTGGACATGTTTTTTAATGTGAAACAAGAAGAAAATAATAATAATTTTCTGGTTGCGGCAAAATTTTATTATGACATCAGTGGCTCGGTATATGATAACCATCGCAATTTTTGCAGTATCTAGTTACTGAAAGCCTGAGGTTAAATTTGAATTAAGAGTGCAAACTATGTTAAGCTTTTCATTTCTTTTTTTTTTTTTAAATATGAAATTCTGGGTTTTTTTTTCTTTCATGAGGAATAATGTAAATAACCTAAGGGAAAATTGTTACCGAGTTTTATAAACATCTAGATCTTACCTTTATGCTAGCACAGTAAAGTTATTATTACTAATTAATTAGAAAAGATTTAATGTTAAACAAGATTTTTCTTTAAAAAAAGTAACAGGAAAGTATTTATCGAATGCATGGAATGTGTAAAACAAAAAATATTATTAAAAGCTTACAATTAAATAAAAAGATGTG
The DNA here is from genome assembly GCA_021605075.1 of Caerostris darwini. NCBI lineage: Eukaryota > Metazoa > Arthropoda > Arachnida > Araneae > Araneidae > Caerostris > Caerostris darwini. Next base: position 208,060 of record BPLQ01014663.1, read on the forward strand.
AAATAAATAAAATGCGATGGCCAATGAGCTTGTGAAGCTTGTTAATCGCTATTCATAGAGAATCTTTCAGTGAGCCAACCTTGGTCCTTGGAGCCCAGGAGTGGCATCAGGAGGGTTCGTATCGTGCTTCTCGAGCACATTAAAGGGACATACAAATATGCGGATGTATCGTGTTCATCCCCGACGGGACTTCGGAAATTTACTAGTCAGCTTGATTTCCGGGCCTCAAGTTGAGCTTCTAAGTAAAGTAAAACTGTAACCGTGGTTCCACCTACGCAACCGTGTTTCCTCCTACGCACTGCAAGAGCGTCCATTACGGCTCTCAAAAGAAATCATCAGTTCACTCGCCAAACCAAAAACTCTCGCTAAGTCTCTCGCCAGAGAGGACGTACAGCAAAACAGGCACTGCCGTTAGTTATCAGCTCTCATCCCGAGTTCTGCCTCAGAGTTCTGTTTAGTTACAGTCTCTCACCCCGAGAGAAGATATAGTTACCATCATCCTGTGTATAAATTGGCCTACAGACTCTCCTCCAGAGATGAAGAATATTTCGCTATTCAGAACGTGTAACTTTAACAGCTTAAGTTACGTGAGTAACTTTATTTACAGATTAGAAGTGGAATTCTTCCCCTTAAATATAAGTATATATCTTTAAAGGTATTACCTGTTGTATATTAATTGTTTTAGTGTGTCGTGTTCGTGCTTATGCGCTTGTAAAAATAAAATTATGTGCTGTTAAAAATCAGTCTCAACTTGACCACTCCCAGATCCAGCTGCACTAGTAAACAACGACATTCAACTACAAAACAGATTTTTTCATGAAATTAATATAAAATGAATGAAACATTTTACTTGGGAATTTGTATTTTAAAAAAATCTTTCGAAAGCATTTTGAAATCATTTATAGCATTGTCAAAATATGAGTCATCCAACACAAATGAAATTTTTAATTATATATATTCATACCGTGGCTCTTTTTAATGAAACTTTGGATTCCAAATAGAGCACAACTAATCAAAGGAATTTAAGAATTTATTCTCATATTTCAACAACTACTCATAGGAAAAGAATCCTAAAATGGAGCTGGGTTGTCATATTTAAAGTATCGATAGTTTCGCTTGTCGAAGCATTATGTTTTAAAATATATGTTAAAAAAGAGATAGAATACGACATTTTTTTTTCTTATCAAGATCTGAATTTTGCAATGCAGATTAAAAATTTAATTTATTATTATTAATAGTAATTGTAATAGAAAAGCCTTCAAATATTGTTTCCAGAAAATATAATTCGTTTAAAAACCTACATATCTGATAGTTTTACACATACAAGAATAGATTCCCAGAAAATTAAAAAAACAAATTACAAAGGGGCAAAAAGCACTTTTTTTAATTACTAATATAAATTTTATTATTTAATTCCTTAAAATTTGGGTAAATGACTTCAAAACTTTGTGTTTCCATTCATAAAATTGAACGGGTAGTATATAAAAGAGACAAATGCTATTTCTCTGGAACTTACGGACAGCACCAGTAAATAAGTCATGATAAAATTTCCAGAACAAAATAAAACATTTATTGTGCTCGGAAAAACGGCTGTATCAGCAAGAAATGTTTTTTTTTTATCCATGCTCTTCGTGGCATAGAATTGTAGAGATGTCATAGAGCCATGGGTTATTGCTCGCTACGGTTTTCCAACCACGCTCGAGGACTTTTGTTGTCTGTTGCGTGCTTTTACTCAACCTTATGGAATTTCAGACATTTGTCGACTGAAAGAAATACGAGGATCTATAAAATCTTGTTTGCATACAATTTCTAGTTTGGAAATTGTATGCTGACAATGGTAACTTTACTTAGAGATAATAGTGTTTTTAATATTTCATCAATATCGATTGAATTGATAGCTTGGATCTCACACCATTTTATGTGAAATCTAAGAAGTACAAAGTTTTGAAACTAAGTTTTAAGAATTTAAATAAAAAAAATTTAGTTTTTGTTAAATTAAAATTGGTAATAGAAATTAATTAAGCCTTCTTCTCACTATGGGTTTGAATAAATTTTATCTCTAACATGATCTCTAGATATTATTCTTTTTGAGGGTAATATTATTAATATAAAATTTTCAAACTTCTAATACGTTATGCTTCAAGTATTTGAAATATGCTTTTCATATGAGAGATCAATGGTATTTTTTATTTACTTTTGATTAAAAAATATTGCACCAAAAAGATAAAAAAAACTTAAAAATAAAATAACAAAAACAAATTTAAAGCAAGTTTTAAACAATTGGCTACATTTATAGTAACAAAATAAAAAAATACCTAAAATGGAAGAAATACCTAAAATGTTTACATGTTTACATAAAAAACACTTCATTTAACTCATAATTTTTTTTTCTGGGGAGTTCTGCTGACATATGTAACTTTCTGGGAAAATCAAATTTTAAATATTTATCTTATAAAATTGTATTTTGCAGTAAGTCTTTCCATAAAACTGTGTTATAATTTTTTTTTCTCAGAAGGTATTTTTTTATTTCCATTTCATAATAATTTGTTTTTAATTTCTGGCTTTAAGTTTTAACATTTGTTGAAAAATATTTTTTTATCCTATTTGTAACAGAATTTTTTTTATAACAGTTCTATATCCATTCTATGTTTTATAACTTTCCATTCTAATAAATAGGATCAGTTCTCCTAAAATGTACTTAAACCAAGTTGTTTAATGTGCCACTTTATTTGTACCACAAAAGAAGTCTTCCGCTTTAAAACTCAATGTTGGACTATTTCAAATCATAAAATGACGTGCTCTACCAAAAAAATTTGCCTTAGTGTGGTTGGCTGTATCATCATTTCCGGGTTTTCTTCACATGTGACTCAAATAAATTTCGTTCCCTTTTTATAAAAAACATTCAAAGCATTATTTTAAGGAATTGTTGACCAATAACCCAAGCTGTTATTCTCATTTTATCACAACCTTCATATCATCATTTTTCTGTATTCTCTGTATGTAAAGATTTGTTTGAATGTATTCATGCATATTTCTTTCAATTTAAAAACTGTTCAAAGATGTTCAATTTTTTTTTTCTTTCTGAATCCATTGCATTTGATCTCGTGTGTAGACTAAAATAACCAAAAAATCTAATTAATTGTTCTTAATTAAGTAAAACTGCAATTTTTTTTATAGTAAAGTCACGACAAAAAATGGATGAAAGAATTTTTTCTTACTTCGTTTCGTCATATTTCGGATATCATGTTTAAATTAATTATCTTTTAATTTTTTTTATTAATTTCGAGTATTTTACTCATTTTTGCATTCCAGTCTTAATTGTTCCTATTTTTTTTCTATTGCTCCTGGCTATTCGCTTTCAAATGCGCAATTTTTATTTATTTATTCTTTTTCTGATTTATTGTATTTTTTAAAAAAAATTATTTTAGTTCTTTTATATGATGAAATTGTAGGTGGATTAATTATAATTTTTTTTTATTATTACTTATTATTTAATTTCTTTGATAGTCTAGAAGTATTAAATAATCTTTAGCGGTAAGATTGTATATTATGCTAAAGTTATATTGTGGAATTTTTCTGAATTTTAATTTCACCTTTCTCACTGAATTTTTTTTTGTCTAATTTAAATGATATATATATATATTTTACCATAGTCTCAAATCAACTACAAAGCATGAATTTTAATTAACTTTATTTTTTTCTATGAATATATGAGTTTTAATTCTCCCTATATTCACTTTGTAAAGGTCTACAGAAGTTATCTTTCAATCGATTCATAAAATTATAGAATAAATATTATTTTACAATGATGGTAGGTTATAATCTATTAATATTATTTTAACTTTTAACTAATGTAAGAAAACTAAACCTGAATTTCAGTCATTGATTGATATCATATTAAGTGTATATTCTACTGCTGTACTTCTATTTCAAATTTTGTTAAAATCGTTCCCTCTTAAAACAAGAACTCATCTAAATTTTGCAAAGCCTCTAGAAAAAAAAAAAAAAAAAAGAGCTAAGATGTAAATTTATATTAAAAGTTGTTTTTTCAAAATAGGCATAACTTTATTTACTTCTTTGAAGTGAAGAATTTTCATTCAATTACACGGCAATTTTTCAGTTTACTACTGTGTCCAAAAAGTAAGACCAGCTTTCAATTTAAATTTCCCGGGCATATGGTATTTCGATTTTTTTTTTCTTTTTTAGGTTGTTGGTACTGTCTTTGACATCTGTGTGAAATTTTACGTCAAAGTATTCATTAGTGCTTCAGTTACGTTTGATTTTGTGAGATGCTAAGTCTGATTCCGGCGATTTTTGAAATGTCTGAATTATTTAAGCAAGAACTTGTTCACGATCAACCGACGAAGCTCACGTCTCAAAAATTAAAGATTTGGTACTTGCAAATTGTCTATTTACAATTAGAGACCTTGCTGATGATGTTGGAATTTCAAAATTCCATTTTAAAAGATGGAAATAAATTATTTATTAAGTGTGCACTTTTTTTTTCTTTTCTATAAAAATTATCTAATTTTTAATCAGCTTTCAGCTTGTAAACTTATCTCATTCCTATAAAAAAAATCGTTTCTGTATTTTATGTAAACTTTGTAAATTCCTTATCAAACTTCAAATAAAACAGCTCTGGCTGAAATAATTTTCAGATTAAATGTCAAGATAGGTATTCTTTCAAAGGCATTCAATTTCCAGATAATTTACTTCTATAGCAGTTGTGTCATGATATATTTGAATAAGTCGCATACCGCATATAAATTAAACGATTTAATTTCTTTCTCATATTTTTCACATTTTCTTTCTCTTATTATGGTAAGTTTTTCCTCTTCTTTTTTTTCTGTTGATGTAAAAAAAAATTCTGATCAATAAAACACATTTTTCTTCTACATTAATCAGAGAATAAATATAAAACTGAAATAAATTATTTTTTCCTGTATTTATATAAAATAAAATGATTGTGTGTGTGTACAAGTAGGTCTTTATTGCACAAAATTAACTTTATTATGGGTGCATTTCATTCCTTTCTCATACATTTTCCCAATTTCTAACTTTCCATTTTTATTACGGTAATTTTTTATTGCTTTTTTCCTGTTGATGCAAAAGTGACAAAAAAAAAAAAAAAAAATTCAAAGCTAATAAGCCAACAGTTAACAGCAGTTACAGTTAAGTTAGACGTGCACGTGCAATTAAAAAGCTGAACCAAGTCTATAAATTTATTTAACAGAATTAGTATCTCAGGTCCAAGTTCATATCTCGAATTTAAAATGGGGCCTTAAAAAAATTTACATTTAAAGCAATTCGAGATAATGTTAAACTCACTTCAACTAAGGTAAATTGTTTTATTTACCTAATTATTAATAAATAAATAGTCATTCTTCTATTCTGCTTAGCAAATTAGTGTGAACCAAACCTTCTTAAGTCCGTTTATATTCTGTTTTCTATTTACATAACGGTCTCCAATAAGTCGTTGGGATTGGTTCAAGGTGAAGGATATTAAAAATTAAGAAGTATACATTAATATCAGTGGTCTTTTAATGGTAATTTAAGAGTTAATTAATATTAATCTTAGTGGTAATTTAATATCAATTAAATTATTTAACAATTTCAGTCTAGTAATAGTAACATAGTAATATTAACATTCACACAGAAAATTAATACAACGAAGGATAACATGAAAATAAAAAATATGAATCACATAACAAATTTTCTTAATCTAGAAAAATAAATCTGGTGCACTGATATCAATGAATTAATCTTTGTCCCTGTTTTTGTAAGCAATATTCTTTAATCACCACGATCACCATTTTTTTTATTAACAAATTTATGATCACACTAAACCTATGTTCCACTAAACGTGATGGAAGAATTTTATATAATAGTCCATAATTCGGAATAAATTATATGTACTTTCCTTTGTAGCTTTTACGCAACAGATGAAACATGCATGAATGGCTTTTCTAAATTTTCTTATCTTCTTTTCCTACTTTCATCACCTCCATTTTTTTTATCAAAAGCCCCTTAAATGTACCCGAGAGTACTATCGCCCCTTTTATCATTTCACTGCCCCTAGGGGGTGGTACTGTCCACTTTGGGAACCAGTGATTTACGCGACTAGTAAATTTCATGTGATTAATTTATATATTCTTGAAAATGTCATTTTCTTTACACATTTATTAAGTCATTAACGTAATTTAATTAAGTTTTCATGGGCTTGCATTCGAATTTCTAAAAGTCTTAATGATCTCTTTTAAAAGTAGCCATTTTTGTTTCATTACATGGTAAAAAATGTTACATGTGGTATATATTTATTTAATGAACTACAAAAGATACCAAGCTCTCATCATGCTAGCTATTCTCCTAAATATCATAAATGGAAACATTCTTGTCGCTTAATGCTTTACCACCAGCGAAAAAAAAAATTATAGTCTAGATTTTAAATTTCTTTTCGACAGAGACAAGTCTTTAAAAAAAGACTCCTCCGTAATAATTTTATCCCTTCGTGAGCTCATAAAATTCCACATAAGCGTAGTAATAAAAGAGTCTGGAGATCAGGGTGGGGAGGAGATAAAAAAAAAAAAAAATGGGGCACACAAACCCAAAGAGATGTCTACAGTGATCATGTCATTTCTACGTCGGACCATAAATCTCGAAAAATATAAAGAATTCTTTTGAACGGTCGGCCATGTTTCTGCCGGAGTCGTAAAAAAAAAAAAAAAAAAAAAAAAGAAAGAAAGAAGAAGAAGTAGGCATTACTTAGATTAGAAAAAGAAACATCTTCAAACGTAGGAAGAGAATGAAATCGTTCCAGAATCAAGCCTCCGTTTTTGATACAGATCGTAGTTGTTGAGAAAATCGTAAAAGAAAAAGAAAAAAGAAAAAGAAGAAGAAGAACGGAATGCAATCTCCGTAATAAGAACATGATAGACTTGAGGCGAGTCCGTTTTTATTTACGGTTCCTTCTTACTTTTTGTGATGGAGAAGACAGGCAGATTTGGTTGCTATTCATCCATGAATTTTGCAGTTTCGGCAACCGATCCTGTTTGGTTATTCATTGTTGTTGAAGTTTTTTTTATACTGATTAAAAGAATCCAGTGCTATGTTTTTCCGTATTTTGTCGAAAGATACTGTTTTTCGTATTATTTTTCCTGGGCTCTTCATCATCTTCTTTCTGTATTTTGACCGCTTTATTTCTGATAGTTTTTATTTCGCTGCATCAGACAATTTGAGGATCGTTTATTTAAAATTGCATGTGAGGAGACATCCGAGACTTTACAATGTGAACGGATGTGTTTAATTTTATCTGATTTAAAAGTCAGAAGAATAGCAGAATTTCTCTTTAAAGAAATCTTCAAGAAAATGGTTCTAAGACATCTGTAAAATTTAAGATCATTCAGTTTTTTTTTTTATTTGTTTATGTAAAAAGTCACATACATAATAATCTTGTTTTAGATGGAATCTTTTTCTGTGTCATAAAATATGTAGGTATATTGTTCATCTGCATGAAATTAGGGCTTGCCAACATTTTGATCTAAGATTTAAATGCATAGTTGTTTTAACGAATCATTTATTAACATGAAGCGTCTGATAGCTTTTCATTGTCCGTTGATGAAGGCATCTGTCTGGTTTGAGGAAATTTCTACTCCACTGTATAAGATAATCAGCATATCAGAAAATCGGATTTGTTAAAAATTTGATTAGTGTTGTTGAATATTTCATATGAAATAGAGAAATCTAAAGTAGTGTAAGTTTTACTTACATAAAATCAAAAAAAAATGGAAAGAAAGTTTTCTAAAAAGGGACTTTTTTAAAATGTGCGTTCATTTTCTTAAAGTAAAAAAGATTTTTTTTAAACAGGACATTTCTGCTAGACCATTTCATAGGATTTGCAATCAAATTATTTATTTATCCTAATCTAAGTTAAAAATTAGATTTAAATTAAAAGGGCATTGTCTTCCTTTTTCATTTGTCAATGCGAAAGAATATTGTCCATACAATAGATATTTCAATTGTTTAATCCCTTCATTCTCAAAACCGAATGGTTTCTTATAAAAGAAATTGAAGAACTTTTATTCAGGATTAGGCACCAGAAAATGTGAATTTATAAGGTTTTAATTTAATTAACTGAAACTTTAACGAAAGAAATCTGAAACAAGACGAATCTCATTTTTCTGGCTTTAAAGAAAAGGGCTTAAAATGTTCTTATTAAGAGTTTATAATCTTCATATTAAAGATTAAATATATTTATATAAAGAGGATTATGGAACTTAAATTGCATTTTTTTCTCATTTCTCAGTAAGAGAAATCTTTTCATTTAAAGCTATCAGATTATAGTATAATATACAAATACATTATATAATAGTGTTTAATATTAATTTTTTAATATAATCAATTATATTTATAATTAGTTCATTCATTTTTATAAAAAATTATCCATAAAACTCGTTTAATCAGAAATATTTTCAAAATTAAGGATTAAAACTAATGTTAAATAATGTTTTCTTTCAATGCTAAAGAAGTTCTTTTCAAATAAATAATTAACAATAATAAAACGTCATTTTAAATAGTGTAAAAATTAATTAATATTTCTGCAAAATAAACATTTCGGAAAGAAAGTTTTTAAAAACATTTATGTAATTACTTGACTATAAATTTTATTTCTTTAAACAATTCCCCCCCACAAAAAAATTAACTAAAGAATATATATTATTCTTAAAAATCACAAGTGAAAATGATCGATAAACTAATTAAGAAGATATTTTTACCACTCGAAAAAGAAATCTAGTACATTTTTACTTCTAAGAATTTAAATAAGGAACCATAAAAATAGTTTAATCGTTTAACCGAATCGAAGATCATTAACGAGGAAATTTAGATTTTATCACTAAAATTCAAGAACATTTAATTCGAGTTAGTAGTTTCCATTCTTCACTTGTGCGTGTATGCTAGGTAATGATAGCCGTTGGGGCTTAATTTTTAGTACAAAAAAAAATATTTCTTGCTCAATTTTTATAGGCTCTGTGGTTTAAATTAAAAAAAAAAGATTTTTAACCAAAGAATTTTTTTTACCGGCAAAAATTATCATAGAACACTTGCATTGTATTCCCCTATCTTTATTTTACTCAGTTAAACTAATGATCATTTTATGGGAATTTTTTTGAACCTTTTAAGGCTGCAAAGAACATATAAGAATCAGAATTTTAATAGTGCGGAAATAAATAGCGAGCTTGTAAGATTTATAAAAACTGAATCGATATATCGATTAATTTCTTGCTTAGGGCAAAAAGAATCGGCTTCATATTCTTCAAAAAATTTGAGTGTGGCCAGTTTCATCAATGATTTTTCTTCCTTCCACACAATTAATTTACTTAAAACTACTTCAAAACTACCCTTGATGTTAGAAAAACCATTTTGCATAATGTATTCTGATTAGAGCTTTTTTTTTAAATGCATTAAATCTTTTACATTTCTAAATGCCCTTGAATATCAATGCTTTTATTTAAATTCGTAAATTAGTTAAGAGCACATCTTGATCGTTTTATGCACCTCAAAGCGTAAAATACTGGAATTATTTTTTTATTCCTCCTATCATAACTCGTAAAGTTTTTTTAAGATATTTCTTGAGTTGGGTTATTAAATTAATGCTGTATTCCAAAGAGTTTATGCACTTCATTTTTTTTTTTTTTTTTCATTTAGGGAAATTTTTTTTTTATTTATTTGAAAAATGTTTTTGTTTTTTTTTCAAAATCCTTACAATTAAGTTGTAAGATTTAAAATTATTTCATAACTTCAACTTAGCGCACATTGCAACTATTTTGAACTTTGAGAACTTAAAACCATTAAGTTCCTAAAGTTAAAAAAAAAGGGGGGGGGAGTTTTAATGTAACGAAAAGATAGAAATGAGCACAGATTATTAAACATCGAAAATACATTAGTACACTTAATGCCACACAAAAAAATTGAGTACAAGACTTTGAAAAAAGTTAAAAGTTTTACTGTATTCTGTAAAAGTCTACTAGTTTTCAAATCTGTGTTACGTGTTGTTTCTGAATTGTATAGCCAATCACATTATTCAAGTTATGCAGTCAATCAGTGTTACTGAAATATTTTAGTTGTCTTCAGTTTTTCACATTTTAACTTGACAGAGAAAAATTTTTGTATACCAAGGTCCTTAACATTGACAAACTCTTATTTGATATTTCCCGTTGTTAAACAATTATTTTACAAAAATCATATCTTACCCCAATCCAACAATAACTTCATATGGTAAAAGTAAAGAAACCTATTATCACTTTTTGTCTATGAATTTCGACGCTGATGTATGTGAAAACGAAAAAGAAAAAGCTTTCTTGGAAAATATTTTATGCAAAGCTAGTTAACATTTGCGTCATTTCAAGAAATAACAGTAAGAAGACAGAGATAATGTGAAGATAATTGCTAAAATATTCATTTCAATCAACTGTTTAAAGGGATGTAACAGTTTTCCATTTTTCTTTTTACCTCTATACTTAAGATTTAAGAAAACCCTGGTTGAAGGATGACAGTGAGAAAGAAATACAACTCTGAGGCTTCTCTACAATGAAACTAATTTATTTTTCAGTGAGAATGGAGAAGAATTTTTTGCAAAAATATTTTTGAGAATAACTAGATTTCATTTGGTTGAGAAAAATTATCGACAGAAATTTATTAATCTCATTTTTAAATATTCCTAATTGTGACGTGTGCCGGATACTATCGGGTCCAGTCAACCTCTGATAAGACAAGAATACTTTTCTAGTAGATAATTTAACCGAAACTGATTCACATTTTTGCTATAAAGCATATAATTTTTTTTTCATTCTTTTTAATTGATTTGTGAGATATCGCTGTGACAAAAGATTGGAAATTACCAGTTCAATCTGCAATTTAAGTAATACGCCCCCAAATTAAAACTGCTCTAATGTTGTTACGAAATAGCAGATTAGTGAAATCTGAAAGACGACTAACTGTGATTTGTTGATGATTTAATGGAAAATACTAATCCGTGAGAGCCATATCTCCGTTATAATTAAAAACTTGATTGGCTGGAAAAATTTTTTGGATTTGGACGAAAAGTTAAGGAAACAAAGAAAGGAGAAATAGGGGAGAATGGACCCAAGTTAGAATTCTTTTGGGATGTTTTCGAGTAGTATCTGGAAAATAATCTTCATTATCTTTGTGGCACTATTAACATGGTCAGTTATGCTTAAAAAAATGTAATGAAAATTTTTTTCATGAAAGTTAGAGGAGAAGATCTATTGCATTTTGTAGTTCTGTTCTAACTGTTGGAGTTCCATAGGAACCATCCAACTTTGAGAATTTACCTAAAAGTGATGTTTTGTTAAGCTTTGATTGAAGTAATTTGAACAGCCAGCCGTATAATTATGATTTAGCTCTAAAACGTCCCACATTTTATAACACCAACAGTTTAAGCCTACATCCTTCTGCACATATTTTTGTCAGACAAGAATCACTAGAAAAGCATTTTGAATAAGCAATTTTGTTCAAAAATATTTTGTTTTACAAAACTTTTTCACCAGTTTCGGGTGTTGAAGTAATCTCTTTTTTTATAATAATGTAATTGAACTAATTTGTATTACCTTTAATTATTCATTTTAATATTTAAAAAATATTCATTCTTTTAATGATGATATTTTCAAATAATTTATTTTAAGTCTTGCCATATTTCATAAGAAGATATATAAACGTGTCCATTAAAAGTATGTCAGCATTCCCCTTCTCAAGGTACAACTTAGGTGGTCCAATGAATTTATGGACATGAGTCAACTATATTTTGTGACTTATAAATAAGCAACACCATCACATTTATAGCCATATAAATTGACAAAAGAATATAGCTTATCAGGTTGAGGAACTCATATCAAACAGGTTTTTTAGGATTCGAATATCAGGCTGATGGTGATTTAGTATCAAGTGCTGACATCTCATTTGCAAACAGGACGATGGAGAGGGAAAGAAATCGAAAGGTTTTATTTTCCAATGCTTGAAAATTTCAGTTCATATATTCCATCGAAAATATTTGGATTAAAGATTTGTAGTATTTGCTAGCGTATGAGAAGTATCCATTTGTGTGTGTGATAAAAAATTTCATTAAATATTATAATGAATTAACAATGTTTTAATTATAAAGTAACAAATTTTTTTCAAACCTGGCACTTATGACATGCATCATTCGCGCCTGATATGGAGGAAATGAAATAGATTCAGCAAATTACAAGAAAATGAATGGGACTTTTATGCTACACTCGTTTTGGGCCATCACAATTTGAAGCTTAAACCCCCAATCTTAAGCCTCTGGAAGATCTTCCTCCCTTCTTTACAAGACCAAGAATTCTCCAGACGACTGATTTGACATATTCGTCTCCAGTATAAACAGGGGGACTTTTAGTTTGGTTCATTTGTCAAATTTCGAATTGAGCTTCTTCATTGCATTCATGTCGCACCTTGGTAACGAGTGTTCAAAAGCTTGACTAAGAGTTCTGCTATCGCAATCAACCTACCACTACATTCTATATCTAAAGGTATGACCATAAAACTGGGTACATGAACATTCAGTGAGCGGTCCTACAGTAGCTCCGTTGTCGGTGAGTGTTCGATACTCACTTTCGCGGGTGTGTGCAATAACACTAAAAACCCGTTCATTCGGATGGGACAGTGGAACGTCTGTGGCGTGCAAGCCTTAAACTATATTTTTTAAAAACTGACCCGAGTTGCCTGGCAAACAGCGAGTTAAGCGAAATGTCGCCAGATATTAAGATCGCACTTTGCAAAACGCCAGTCAATCAAAAGCCTGATCTCCCGGCCACTCGATCTACTGAATGGCTTGTCTAGTGTCTGGTAGGAATGTAACTATATGCTTTCAATTTAAAGGATCTATGTTCAATGTATAGATACGGGATGATGAACAGAGGGTTTCTGTGTCTGTATTGTAAATGCGATAAAACCGTAGGCCAAAAAACTTTTCTGTTGGGTTCGACAAAGAGTGTGCGAATCCCCAAACGCCACATTTGAGCGGGCTTCCTTCCAAATTGTAGTGGGAAAATGTTTCCCTCTTCCCATAGTGCATCACGCTGAATCTGCTACATCTGTGATATTCTAAAATAAAAATAACTGGAATTGACAAATAACAATAATTTAAGAGCAAACAGCGGCAGTAGAAGCATATCTTGTTTTAATTTTGTTCGTTAAAATCCAGAAATTTCATTCCGCGATTAAATTGATAGGCACTGGAAATTTTCCTAAATCAGAACCTGAGTTCTCAAATAGCAACAATCCAGTGTACCATCCAGTGTGTTACTAATGACATGTTTGTTAAGTTCCATAGTTTACACAGCATCTAATGAATTGGTATGCTTTTAAAAGCAGTAAGACAACAACAAATAAATATTTCCGAAAATGAATGTAATGAAGAAAATTGAACATTGGTTTTTAAGACCAATTTCTCCTTTCTAATCTATTTTAAAGAAACAAAAGTCTTCTACATTGCATGCAGATATTAATATATATATAAGCAGCTAATACACATATGCAACTAAAATATATATGCTAGCACATGCACACGCATAGTTAATTAATGCACATATGCAGATAAAAGAATGAGTAATGCATATTCTCAGCTATTATTACACATGTGCGGCTGGAATCTTGAACATGTACTGTTATTAATGTACATACGCAGCTAAAAGCGTACACATGAATATGCGCAACTATTAATGTACATATGCAGTTATTAAAAGCTGTTAATGCACATGTAGCTAAAAACGTGCAAATAAAGAATATTCGCTGGTTTTACTTTCAATTGCATTTTAAAAAGTAGATTTAGAGAAATATGTTTGTTGAAGCTCTATATGTACATTGTTTAGAAATCTCCTATTTTAAATCAAAAGCATTAAAAGATTTGGTTCCTTACACAGCAAATTATTACCTTACCTTACACACCATTAATATATTGTATGAATATACATATCGGTTACTTTCAAGCTCTAAAACTAATCTTTGAAGTTTAATTTTAATTTTGAACGCGAAAGTTCACTATTCAGTATTGCTAATCTCTCTAAATGTAAAGCGAGATATTTGTGTATTCATATTTTCTAAAACTTAAAAAACTATAACACGGATGCTGTTTTCGAATGTCGAACATTTTAATCAAAGATCATTCGCCACTAGAACGAGAGAGATGTAGCACATTCAGTGTTATATGGGGTTGCACTAAGTGGTTCCTGAAACACACTACTCACATTGCACCACTACAATAAAGAACAGACAATTCCAAAGGTAGCATCAGAAAGGATTTCGCACGCTCCTGTTTGAACCCATCAGAAAGACATTCCGGTCTACAGATTTATAGTGCCCATACCAAGTATAGATACTAAAGATCTCTGTTAGGTACAGCTTATAGAGTTTTGAACTAAACGGTTTTGACTCAAAAGTTTAATGCGTATCAGGTTTGTCTGACCCAAAACTTTAAAATTTAGAAGTTCAAATTTTTTTTGCTAGAATTTATAATTTTCTTATGTGGTGCATTGTCAGAAAACACGAAAAAATTTCTTATACTTTATTTTAAATTAAATAAAACCTTTTTATTTTTAAATTGTGCTTTTAAACTATTCAGCAGTAAAATTTTCTGCAAAAGAATTATGAATGACAAAGGACTTACCCATTGTTCTGATTTATAATACTTATTTAATAGATGTTTTATTCTTTAATTTTTTTCATTCATAAATAATTGAATTAACGAGATTAAGAATTGTTTTAAAAAATTTCTCGAAATTAGAATGGTAAGTTCTTGAAGTTATTGTGTTGATTGTGGGTTATTTTCTTTAAAATCTATTTCGTTCATTTCAATTGTTCTATCGTAGAGGTTTTAAATTATGATTGTTATATTTTTTTTCATTCCAAACTTTTTTTATAATTATATTCACTTTTTATATCGCCTTAACGAAATAAATTAAATATTTGTATGTATTATAGTATGTCGTCATCAATCTTTTGATACGATTTTTACAATTAGAAATGAATATTTTTAATACATATTATTCTTTTTTTAAATTAAAAAAAAATCACTAACCAGTTTACAGGAATATTTTATTTTAGAGTAAGATACCTTTATTATCTTCATTATTTCGAAATAATGTATTGATATTTTTTTGATGTTATATAGCAATTTAATGGAAAACCAAATTTTTTTTACGCGCTAGATATTCTATATTTTTACCTATCGCTTGTTTATTCTCTTTTAAATACTTGTTTTTTAAACGTACTGTATTTATTTTTACGAGCTAAAATTTCTATATTAAAATATTATCATGCCCAAATTTGTTTAGTAAAGTATTTCATTAGACAATCTGGTTTAGTCTTGAATAATGAAATGTATGTTATTAATGAATGTATTTAATTTATGATGAGCCTATTTTCAGTACTTTTACCCCTATTTTTTAAAAACTACATTTACCAAAGTCAAAAATATCTCTCTTCACTGAATCTGGCCAACGCTGATTCATGTCAGCTGATGGAAAATAAACCAGATAAATATTAAGATCCATAGCGGTTTCTAATTTCATCATAAAGGAGAATTGAGGAGTATTTTCTCTTGTTAGAGGATCGCAAAGATAAAAAGGATTTCAGATTCTCTGATTCCATGTTTTCCATGAAATGGAAAAAGAAATCTAGATAACAACTGCGAATGCTTTATTCTTCTGTTGCTATTTGCAGCATTCGTAAGCCGCCTTCAGTTACAAGTTAACCGAGAAGAAAGAAAAAGTCATATAAAGCTTTGCGAAATAGATTTCGTCGAAATTTCATGGTAAACTTTCTTTCTCTGAAGAAAAATTTGTCTCCTATGAAAAGATTCAGTTGCGATACTCAGAAGAGGACAAATGAAGGAAAACATGCCCACGCACCAAGATCTTGCTGCTTTACTACGATCAGAAGATGGATATTTTGAAAAATAGAGTGGAAATGCACACCGTGCAAGCACAGAAATAATGTGCGTTTCGGTTTTTCTATAGAAAAGTTCAAGTTTGTTATTTAGATCGCAATGGATGAAACATAACGCTTTGAAAGCTATACATTTTCAGTTTAAAATCTAAATATTTCGTCTAACTATCGCGTTTCTTTTTCTATTTATGAACATTGAGTGAGAAATGCTTTTAAATCAAATATTTTAATATTACTTTTAAATGAATAGAATTCCTGAAAAAGTTTCGTTTTCCACATGTATTTAGAAAAGAAATTTTTAACAGATGCAGTATATCTTTTGCATTATCAAAGCAATGCGTAGTATTTTATCTTCTCATGTTTCAGTAAATAATTATTTCCTGCCTTTATCATTTATTTTAAGCTTTTCTGTCAGAGTTTTCAAATAGAAAAGGCCTTAATTTATGATGTTATTTTGAATAAAAAGAATATTCAGAATATGTTTCACGTGCTCTGAATTCACATTTCTGGAAAAAAAAATTACTAATCATAAAGCTCAATTCGTTTCTCAGTAGTAACGTGAGAAGTTAGCATGCAGTAGGGCTGGGATTCGAATACTCTGGTGCCGATCGTTTCAGTCACTGCGTTCAGAAGCGAGTAGATGGGATGGTAATTGTGACAACGTGTGTAAAGCATCTCTCATCGACAATCAGACTGCCTGGTCAGAGTTTTCTAGGTTTTCTCCCATACGATACGAAAATGCTGACAATTATCCATAAACTCCTCATGGAAAATTATATCCTCTCCTCATCACACATCGGTGGCTGTTTGTGGCCTACATAAGTGGAACACAAGACCCACTAACGAACAAAAAAAAAAGTGTTTCACATATACCGACTTTATGTAATGACAACTAGTTACTATGTGTGGCAAATTTTCCAAGAATAGAGATGGGTAATGTGCATGTATGAAATTGGTTACTGGATGTACGAAATCGAAAATAAAACATTAAGATCACCAGAGGCCTTTAACGAAACACAATCTAGAACAGGAATTCTTTACCTTTTTTTATTCTTTAGACCCTTCTGTTAGTTAGTTTAAGGCTCAATTCCCCTACTCAGAACATTAGTTTTAGTTGCATAAAATATAATTACGAAGTTAACCATCTCTATTTAGTACTGTTAACAGAAGAAAAAAGCGTAATGCATAAATATGGG
The DNA here is from genome assembly GCA_021605075.1 of Caerostris darwini. Classification (NCBI taxonomy): domain Eukaryota; kingdom Metazoa; phylum Arthropoda; class Arachnida; order Araneae; family Araneidae; genus Caerostris; species Caerostris darwini. The sequence goes on from BPLQ01014663.1 coordinate 225,237, forward strand.
ACATTGTGTATAATACCATCTCTAAGAACCAAAGTGAGGATACAACTACTGATGAACGTGCACATACTTAAAAAGTCTTCTTATGAAGATAGATAGTATGCAAGCTGTGCATGATCGTTGTTCTTTTATGTATACATTCCAGTAGCATTCTGCTATTGATAATAAGCTATAATTCCATAGTACTGAGGGAGGTAAGAGATTTTTCTAGATAGCAATGATTATGTAATAAGAAACTACACAGGTTTATAAAAAATAAGGAAAAATAAAAAAAAGATGTGATGACACGATAAAAAAGTAGCAAATTTTCGAGAAAAACAAATTGCGGTATACTTTAGTAATGCTGTATAAATTGTTGTAACCGTTGTAAAGATGGTACCTAGATTAACTGATTAACTTTTATCAGGACACATTGCCGAAAAAAGGCTATAAAAGCCTCTACAATTTCTGCAAGAACAATCTGTGCAGTGAAATTTGGAAATAGTCATGTTTTAAATCTGAGTATTCGACATCATTTATGTAAAGAATTACGATGGTGAACCGTTGAGTGAACAGAATGGAACAAAGCCAGTCATATGCAGCAAGATGATTGAATATAAGTCATCTTGTAGTTTATAGGCTGTGAAATGCATTTTTTATGAACAGAATCATTTTTAAAAGGTACAGCCGAAAGAAAACCTAGAGTTATAAGTGCCACAGGTGACCGTCATTTGCGGATAACTGAAATAGTAGCACCAACACACAGCAGATTTTTTTTCTTGTAGAGACCATTAAAAAGATGGTGCCCAGTTCAATTTGCGCAGAAGGCTTCATAAAGAAGGGTTACAAGTAAGACGTCCAGCATTGTGCATCATCGAAATAAAGGGTTTAAATGGACACATACAGAAGTCAAATGGAATGCAAGTTAATGGAGTTTTGTACTCTTAACTAATGAGTCCACATTTTGTTTGAAAAGTGATTCAAGAGGATTGTTAATATGTCCGAAGCAGAGAACTCGCTAACTGAACCAATCATATCCATGAAAGAGTCATATTTCAGGCTAGTCTAGTGCATGTGGGTGGGTAGGTATCTCTCTGGGTGGTCTTAACTCTCAAATGCACCGTTACTGGTCAGTCATATAGAAACGATATTCGTGATTTAATTATTCGTCCTTACGCAAGTGCAATTAGTGACTCCTGTATTCTGCAAGACGATTATAATAGCCAACATAGATCTTTGTTGGTGGAGAGTTATTGTACGGCGAATACTGTGTGTAGCGGTTGGTCAACACATTCCTCAGACTTTGCACGCACATTCGCCGGAGAGCATGTTCAGAATCCTTTAGACAGACGTATTCCTACACGGCAACTCTTTAAGGTCTTCGAATTTCCCTGACACAGAAGTGGATTTTGCTGTGAACTGAATTAATAAACACCATCATTTTGAGCATAGAGATCATCTGAAGATCACTCACCTAGAGTAGTAAGGGCGGGATGCAATTCTCAGGAGGGCGAGACAAAAATTTGGAAAATTTCACCCTTTTAACTTTTTTTATTACGTTCCATTTAAAAGTTAATTTAGCTTTTTGTTAATATTATTATTATTATTTTTTTTTTACATTGTTTAAGTTCTACAGTCACTGTTATTCAAGTTTTAGTTAATTGTGACTATTTAAAAATATTTTATCGGATGTCAGAGATGGCTTATTATATTTATATAATACGATAGAGATTTGATACAATGTTGTTTTCATATTTTTTTTGCACTTTGATGGTGGATGGAAATTTTGGTGATGTCGCAAACCAAAACCATTTAGGAATCATTGTTCTAGAACATTAGACTTACATTCTAGAGCCTTAAAAGATTTACGTAACGTTTAGTTTATTTTTAATTATATAATTATTAAAATCTGTAGTATAAAATTTGTATAATAGTTATAACATAGTTTTTAACGTAAGAAAATAACGTTTCAAGAAAAGTTCTTTTCGAAATCATTAAAATTAAAAAATAAACTAAAACTATTCCAAAACACGAAATTTAACATGGAATTTTCCGTAAGAATTCAGTGCATTTATTTGAAAATTTGTTAAAGTTGGTATCCAAACTTTTTACTAAAGAAGAGATGTCTAATAATGAGAGTTGGACCAGATGTAAGAGTTAAAAGGGACATCGCACTATATTAAAACCTATTTCAGGCAGCAAGGAAGTACGCTAATCTAACTTGGTAAAGAAGCAAATTTTAAACTATGTGCATCCTCAAATTGTATAGAATCGTTATCAAGAAAATGAAAAAAGTACATCAGTAGCTAGACGTCATGAAATGCGTATAATAGAAAGTTAAATTGCATATCACTTCAAGCATGAAGCTCAGTAACCTGACTTTGGTTCTGCATAAAATGTGTGTTACAAACGACTCCACTGAAAGCCAGATTGTATCTTATTGTTTAATGCTACAATGAGTTTACTTCACATTTTTTCTCTTTCTCGTATTTCAATATAGAGCTATTCATCTTCAAAGAATTAAGCATTCTCTGAAAGTGGTTGTTAAATATGGTAACCTCATTTATAATGGATGTATCACAAAACTCTTATGATCGGTACACTGGAGTACTATCACAAAGTTCTACATCTAAAAGGATGAGCCATCTGGTAGGAAAAAGAGCATGTTCAATGATTTTTATCAATACCAGTCAAAAGCAGATCTACCGATGGGGGAGGTCTGACCCCCTTAAAGTCCCCTTTCCGGCGATGTCATCCCACCCACTCGACATCTTCCATCCCTCTGGCGAAACCCATTTGGGTGGGTCTGCTTCACTTCCAAAAGACAAAAGCGATGTTCATAAGGGTCATCAGAAAGGCCTCTCGATGGGAACTGAACCCAGTTCATTAGATACTTCAGGAGTAAAAGGAACTTTGCCAGAGAGAGTGGTTGGAGAGATAAGGTTCAATACTGTTCCTCCTCCTCTTCAACAACGTGGAAAGTTAGCCAGATAAACGAAACGAACGACTGTTTGTCGGTCAATAACTTCACCCAGAGGGACAGCTGTTGACGATAGGCAGTTTTTCAACAACGGTTAAACGAATTTCAAATCTTAAAGAAGAGATAAAACTAAATTATGGTACAGATATCTAAAAGTTGTTTGTTTTCTAGAAATAGAGCAATCTCTAAGGAGCTTATTTGTAGCTGTTATTAATATAATGATGGTAATAAAGAGTTTTGTGGTCTTAGTTGCATCAAATATTTTCATGGACGATCCTAAATACTTGATTTTTGATCATTTTGCTTGTGTTTATTGTATTTTTAACCTTTTCATAATCTAAGTGAGTGTATAAATATAGTTAGATTATATAGCATCATAAATGGTTCCTTTTTTTTATATATATTTTATGAATTATTTTCAATTAAAAAATATTTGCTGCCCAAAATGAAAACATAGTTTCTTATGATCTGCGCAACGAACACAAATGAGTTTTAGGATACATTTGTTGTGAACATTTGTCAAGCAAAAATGATGATATCGTTGTTGAGAAGGATTAAATCAATGAGTCTACGTAACTTTCTTAAAGACAATTTGCCTAAAATAGTAACTAATAGTACTCAAAAATAAGCAAAAATGTATTGAGAATTAGAATTCAAAATTAGACATAAATCCATTTTTAAATGGGCTATATTAACATTAACGGCCAAGCCAGTACCATTTTTTCTTTTAATCCAACTTGATATACCGACTAAGACATAATTAGAAAGATAAATTAACGAAGATAACGATTGAAAGTCCAAAAATGGATTTGCAAAAAAAAAAAAAAAAAAAAAAAAAAAAAAAAATGTTTTTAGAAGCCAATATAGTTTTTAAAGTCATATTTAAAAAAAATTAATTTAATAATTAAAAAAAAATTAAGCTGTTGCATATTTCAAAAAATTTTTATTATTACTTTAATGTATGATGTGAAATATATATTTGATGTTTACTATTGTACTAAACAGTCGTCGTAGAACTCGCTTTATTGATTCTAAATTAAAGACCTTGTGTTTTACTTAGTAGTACCATAAAAATTCCAGAATAGTTAACTTGAAGTTAATGTCTTCTGAACTTTTATTTCGAGTGTAACATATCGTATACGAAAAAATCTCATCGAAATAAGTTGCTTAACGACTATCGATGTTCGAACATCCCCACAATGTTCACCATTTTTTGAAAATAGCGATTGCAATTCATGTCTACGAAGGGCATCAAACAACAGAGCTGTTTGATAATCTTCCTTTTCCTCAAATATTTAGTACATTTTACATAAATATTTTTTGAAATGAAATAGAGAAATATAATTTTTTAATTCGAACATCCATTGTATGATAAACGGCGTAATAAGGAGGGGAGGTATTTTCGAAAGAGATTTTTTCGCTTGCAATTCTTGTTTTATGTGATTGTTTTCGAATGTTTTCGTTCTAAATTTGAATATTTCCTATAATTTCATGATATCGTTTCAGAATTTCAAGACTAAGTATTAAACTTTCTTGTTTCAAAAATGCTTTGAACCGCTTACATCTGACTAGCACCCATAACAAGTAATCGATTCGTCCGTTTTTAACACAGGTGTTTGCCTTTCCACACAATTGGTGGTGAAACTGTAATAAATTTTTTCTTGGAAGTTTTTAAATAACTGAATACATCTCATTCAATGACTTAAAATATTCTTGCATTCGTTTTGAAAATGCACAAGTAAAATTGCAATCGTGGCTTCACAAATCACTTTCTAAAGCGAAGCATTTAGAAGAGAGTTATTTATCAACTAAATCAATAATTAAGCTTTTATATTATCTAATGCATTCGAACAATACTCTTTGAACATTACTTATTAAGATGAATGTAATTAGTCTTACATATATGACTTCCAATTACTAATAGATTTGAACAAAAATTAATCATCTTGAAGTATACAAGCACATCTCTTGTAATGGTCAAATAATTCTGAATAATTATAGCTTAGGAAGATTAGTATAAACCTCAATTACAGAATACTATTAAGAATCTGCTTCGTTCTTTAAGATAAATTTATTAATTTAGTAATTATTTGCTGGCTTTAGTAAAAGCTCCTTAAAGGAACAAAATTAATTAGCATTAGTTCTTATTATCTCCATTGTCTCTGTTTCTTTCTTACCAACTTATATGAATGCAATTATAAATATGTTTTCAAGAAATGCTGGAATCTATTAATTAGGATAAGTAAATATGCTGTAATATTAAATTACATTGGAATTGAAATAGTTAATTAATTATATATATTATTTAACCAAATATATTCTAACTATTTTGTTTGGTTAAAATAATATACGCATAATAATTATTATATGTTTACAAAATTTTACATAACATTAAAATTCTGTATAAAGTTCTACATACATTCTTATTAATTCATGTTGATTGCATTATAATTTGAATTAAAAAAATGCATCTCATACAAAAACAGTAAATATTTACTTAAATATATAATTTATCGAGTATGAAGTTTTTATTTTACATATAGCTACGAAAAATTTGTTAGCATTTCAATAGTTTAAACAAATTTTGTAATAATTTTAAGTAAAACAACTTGAAGGCTAACATTAAAGAAGCTGTATTTTTCTATCCTTAAATCATAAGCAGGAAATATAAATAAACCGAAAAGTAATAATATTTATAACAATAAAATATTTAATTAATGATTAATAAGCAGGAAATATTAGTAAATATTACTCAACGTTAACAATTTTCAAATTTATAAAAGTGCGAATAAACAATTTTATTTTTAATTAAGTCGCTTGATGGATTTTTTACAGTCTGAAATTTGATTATTCAAAATCAGTATATGTTAAAAGCCGTGAAATAAGATATTATGTCTGTAATAGCAATACTGCATTTCTTACTATAAATAAAGTAATTTTTAGGAGATAAGTAATAAAACGTTTGAGAAATGAATAAGGAACAAATAGGTATTCTATCCAAAGCCGAATAAAAGTAAAATTTATAAAGTGGAACCCTATTTTTGAATTCTTTTGTTCTTTGAACTAAAAAAAATGCCAATGAAAACAGATTTGAAAGACCTTGAATAAAGAAATTGCAACAAGTGAAAAATATTTACATACTTGATTGAAGATTATAAATAATTAATTCTCATCTAATTCATATAATTCTTTCCTCCTTTATGAAAATTGCACTCCTCAATTAGTCAAAAACATTATCGCTTTTAGTAATTTAAATGTATGCTATTATTGAATAATATCAGTAAACGTCAGTGAAGTTTCTCATTTATCAGAAAAAGTTAATTTAATTGATAGCGTGAAATGTTTCTATTAAAACAATTAAAATTCTATAAATGCATTTTTTCTAATCGAAAACAATTAAATGCTAAGAAAAAAAATATTAATATTAAATAAAGTAATCCCTTTCCTATTTGTTTTGCTGCATTAATAAAATCCCCCTTTTAAAATTACATTTTTTGTATTATTTTATAAACACACGTGCACGATTGCTTGGCTTTATCAACATTAAAAAAGAATAATTTAAGTTTGTTTCTAATAACAAATTTATTAAAATGCATCTGAAAGCTGCAAAGGGACACCCCCTCAAAATATATCATAAAATGTTATTCAAAACATTGCACTATGTGACACAGGAAATCATGGTCTGGATGTGAAAAGAACATTACTTTTAATTCAAAAGAACTTACAAAAATAATTCACAGGAGATGAGAAAATCGGTTACATTATGCGCGTATCACACGAGATATAAATTAATTCTATTTAATGAGGAAAATACACTGGAGTGGAAAACTTAAGCAATGATGCCATTTTTAAGAAGACGTCTGTGAAGTTGTAGAACAGGGCTACAATATACACCCAACTCAGTAAAAATCTTTAACGCCTTGAATGTTTATTACAATGTGAATGCAATTCGTTAGTGCCCAAAAAACGTAGTATATAGTACGAAAATACTTAAAGCAGTCTCTATAAAATTCTAATGCTATTTCATAGATAATTATCATTCTATACATAAGAATGATATATATTTCCCATAAAAAGAACATATTAAGATATTCTCAAAAGCTATAAAAAAAAAACACTAGGCGGAAGAAGCACATTCTAGCTACAATCTAACATCATTATTTCATGAACTGTTATCTCACATGTCTGATCCTTCAAGAAAAGTACATAGCAAGGCAATTCGTAAGAGCTAAGAAACATATCATGAGGGAATACATAAAGCAAATTATAATAAAAAGGCATTATATTGTATTTTGTAAATTGTTATCATTCTTATATACGAATATCTGTCCTATCATAAAAAAAAAGCGCTAAGGAACACCTAAAAAAATGTGCTTTACGAAAAAATCAGATTCTACTGTAAAAAGCTATATCATTATTTTGTGAACTGTTATCGCCCTTCTACGAGTGTTCCCTCATAAAAAGTAGAACAATGAAATCCATAAACAAATAAGCCTCATTCCCGCAGGGCTTGTTCAAAGCAAGAGAGTCCAAGACAAATAAACAATGATTTATAAATCAACGCTTTCCAAGGGATGTTTTCTTGGGATGTCCTTATCTCGTTCTCGAATCTCTGTTTCCGGGATCGGCAGAGCGAGGACCCCTTATCGGGGGAGGGCCCAAACGACATTTGTTTAGCGAAAGGGAGAATTTATTGGGAAGATTTTGGCGGCCAACAACCAACCCAGCAGCTCTGCGTGCGACAGCAGTGAAAACCCAACAAATTACTTAGAGTGAAGCGCCATATTTCCTCAGTGATAACAAAGTGACTTCTTTTATCGCCCATGACGCCACAATATTTCCTTTTCTTGATCTCATCGCCCGCCGGGACTCGCACTTCTCACCTGGAGGAGACTGGACCTTTCTTTTGGCCAATGACTCCGATGCTTTTAGACCAGTTAGTTCTGGGTGCCCAATAGCACTCAAATCTTGATACATAGACGAATATTTTTCTATTAGTTGATTTATAAGTTTGTTGCCCGGTTTAAAAAAAAAATTCAATTCCTTTATGATGATGAATATAAGATATTGGAATAAATGGTTTTGAGATGTCTCTCTTAAAAAACGCACTTTAAATTCAGTACAGCTCAACTTGTGACCCAGTAGTAACGAGCGCAGCTACCGTGCAGGAGGTCTCGATATCAATGTGTATAAGCATTTGGCATATCGACAGGCACGCTGCCTGGAGACAGTTTTCTGGATTTTCTAACATGTAAAATAACTAACATGCAAAATATAAAAATTTCAACTTGCTTTTATTTTTAATTTTAATTCGTACATAATTCATCAGAACGAGTAAATTGGTTTTAGGAAGTCTTCTAAAAGCAACAACACATTTTTTATCAAGGCCATTTTATAACATGTGTGGATAACTAAAGGGATGTTATGTCCTTTTTTCTTTCTTTTAATATATTTTGTTGAATCAAAGTGTATTTGAACCAATAGATTTAGGTATATTTCATTGTCTCATCTGTATATTAATTATTCTATTAGATTGTTTAACTCTCTATTTGAGTATAAAGCCACTTTATTCTCTCATAATGAATGAAAAATGCTCCACTGAATGTTTTCAGTGTTTATTCTTTACACATACCATGTTAGAATAATATATATATCTGTGGCAGTTTATTTAGATTTTGAGACGTCCCATTGAGGTAGGAAAATCAAACATTCTTTTCTCGATTAACTAATAATATATACAGAGTATAACTATATCCTTAAGCAGCGAAATTACTTTCCAACAAAATAGTTTGTTTTATGGAATTGTTGTCTACCTTTAGTAAAGCCTCCATGCACAATTATTTGAGACTAATCAAAGCGTTTCTGGTATAGAGCTTAGGAAGTTATTTTTATTTTCGAAAAATATGCGAGGCGGCATTTGTATTCTTTTAACCACTGTAACAACAAGTCACATTTCTGAAAAATACAAAAAAAAAAAAAAAAAAAAAAAAAAAAAAAAAAAATGTATATGCTATTACGCCATTAATTAACAACAGATGACTTGTTCAAAATGAATCTAGAAAAATTCATATTTTTATTTTCATGCCAGTTAAGGCAATAATGCTTTATTATTATTTTCGACTGCATCTTGGATTACTATTCAACTTATAAATATACCACTTTTAGATTCATTAAAAACTTTTAACATTATTGAAAAATTGATTATTAGATTGGTTAATAATAATAATATTTATAATTAGAACTCAATCCGCATGTCTCAAAAAAAATTATATTAAAACTATAAAGCAGGAGGGATTGTTAATAGAGTTTTTTTTTTTTTTTTTTTTTTGAGGTTCCCTAAATGAATAGGTGTTAATCGCATCATTTAATAGATACATCCGTTGAAAAAACTTTTCTTTTCAGTCAGTTATGAATAACTTCGTGTATTCCTCACTTCTCTTGATGATTTAGTAAATATAGACCGGCCATACGTTCCAAAATATTGAAAAAGATGGAGATGACTTGAAAAAATTGAAATTTTTTAAAAAATTGAAAAATTGAGTTCAGTTAAAAATATTTTCGACCTCTACTTTAAATATAAAATTGCTTAAATTTTATATTAATTCTGAAATTTTTCAATAGCCAGCGACCTCTCCAAGATTTCGGAGCAGGTGTTTTTGCCAAAAAGACTTAAAAGATATTCATCTTACAGATTGCATCAGTAAGTGCATTAATCTCCGCATGATGCATTTTATGGTCCAAATGTACGCTACCGTATGAAGTTTTTATGTCGGGCAATTTATAACTAGACTTCAACTATGCTCAACATTTATCGGTCACACTGTTAACCTATCATTTGTGCACTTTATCGCATGGCATGTTATCATATACATAAGTCCTCACATTGCTGTATTTATTTACCATAAATGTTCACAGTATAGATAATCTATTGCAAATTATTGCTGTCTTTATGCATCGTATAAAAATAATTGTGTGCCATTCATGCAATCATTCAACTGATACATGAAATTTTCTGTAATCATAGCAATCAGCACTTGACTGAAGAAGTTTGATGACATCTTTGATTCTAAAATTCTCTGAACGTTTATCAATCTATCAAAAAATAATAAACATTTTTAAAGCAGCACAATTTATCGCTTGCCTACATGTGCCATATAATCTTACCACCAATATACTTCTGCTTCTAAAGTTGAAATTCAAAAAATTGTTATTGATTTAGAATAGGCATTAAAAATATGAACTTTTTTTGTTTGTATTTTATGGTTGTCAGATGAATATACCAGTAACGTATTTGAATTTTACATTAAAATTCATCATAAAATTTAAATTATAATTTTTTTATGTAAGTTTCTCATTGCATTAAATATTTGTGCCAAATATAGTGCATACAAATCATATTACGTAAATATTTCCTAGTTTAAAGCAATTGAAGTTTGACAAATATTACTTTGCGTGCATTAAATTTTATCAACTTTTTTTTCTTCTGAAAAAGAAGATTGTTCATTTCTGCCATTCTAGAAAAGAAGCTTTTTTCATTGGACATATTAGATGAATTGAAACATTTAGTTCAAGTTCTAAAACCTTGCAAGTGCAAGTTCGCAAAATGTATGCAGGTGGATGTGTCCGTCAAGTTCACAAAATGTAACCTTTACTATTATAAGGTGCCATAATTGGTGATGCTAAACCTCGGCGTCTAGAATATGTTGTGGTGATTTAAGCAGACTCTGAGAAGCAAATATAATGAATCCATGGCAAAATTAAATAGATGATTTAGCTGAAAAGCTTGAAAATGGCCAGAAGAGTGAAACTCGAGTTTATGTCATCTTTGTGGTAGTGGACACCGCGTATTCCATGTATGATTGGAAGTAATACAGGGAGTAATTTCAGGACTAAATGCTCACATTTACAGATAATATTGACGAAACCCCAGAAAAAGCTAAATCAGGCAGCCCGACGACGATGTGATATCATGTATCCCAATCTCAGCCGAGGCTACTAAGTAGTCCCCCAATCTCTGCCGAGTCTAGCCATATCATTTGCAAAATCGAATCTGTGTTCTCTTGCAAGCTTGCTAGTGCATTCTACCACTGGGCTATGATTGCAAAAAGTTCATGGCTAAAATATATTTCATTATAATAATACATTTTATTATGTTCATGACATAATACCTTATCTTTGTTAATGAAAGGGATATTAATGGCGATATTATTAGTGAATAGTGCTTTATAATTTTTATTGCTCTTATCTTTCTATTATTCGTTTGAAAGTGATGTTATTTATGACCCTTATAAAGGAACATTACGATCTCCAATTGTCATACTGCAAACCAATATAATAAAGTTACCGTATTTAAAAAAATTTCAGCTTGGATATTAAAAGCATCTGATTTTCAAGACAAAATTCTATCACATTATGTTTAAAAAAAAGAATTAATTTTTATCCCAGGAAAATTATGGTACAAAATAATATCTTCATTAAAACATAATAAATGGGTAGATCGAAGAAGGAAAATCCAAGAACTAGTTAATATTTATCGAAATAAATAAAAATCCAAGAAGAGCTTCCTTTTGTTTAGCATATTTATGAGTCTTTTTTCGTTGTCCGTAACTGATTTCATCTGGCTATGACATTTTCATTCTTTTCTCGCTTATAAAGTCAATGAGGGTTTTATTTTGAACCTTTATTGCGTCTTTTAAAAGGAACACATTCTTCCTCTCGGAACACGGTGCTCCCGAGTGATTTTAATTGCCTTTTGACCCTTCATTACCCAATAATGAATTGATTTGAGTGTCAAAAGCACACTTGAGCTTTTATTGTGTTTTATGAAAGAAAGTAACTTTCGATTAAGCTCAAAATTGTTTCTCTTTAACTTTTGACAAAAGAGTTCTAACACTGATTTGAAAGACTGCATTCAGTAAAAAGTGATTATTTGAAACCAGTTATAATTAGTTATAGTATACTATATAATAGCAAATAACAACGAAAACTTTTATAATATTGTTTAATATTAATAAAAATTGTTTCTTCTTTTTCGAAGTGAAACGACATTGAAATTAATTGTATTTACAATGGGTTATGCTTCTAAATAGTTTTGGTTTGGTTTGTCGCTCTACGGTCATCTTGTGCACACGAGGGCTTAACAGACCAGGACTTACAGTTTAAAGTTTTTTTTTAAAAGAATCCACTTTAAACTGTAGGTCCCAGTCTGTTTAGCCCTCGTGTGCACAAGATGACTATGGACTTCTATGCATTCGAAGAGAGTTAAGAGGGTGGATGCCGCCGTAGAGGATTCACGTTCTTTATTTATTTTTATTACTTTTTGTTTGGACATTAACCCTTTGCACTCGAGGGCTCCGGAGTGGAGCCATTTAAAATTTGTCTTCCAGCTCGAGGGCTCTGCTGCGGAGACAATGCAAATAATAATATAAATAATGCATATATCAAACTCTACATGTGATTATGATCTTTTCACTAAAATCGCTTTGAGTTGCTGGTAATACGAATGAAAAAAAACTTGGGAGAGAGTTCGAGTGCAAACGGTTAAAATATATAAAAACCAATAAACCGATTGAGGTTTCTATTCTAGTTTTTCTGATAAGAACAGTTGAATAATCCTGTTTTAAGGTTGCTTAGGATCATACGTTAAATTTGTTGAACGGGGAATAAATTCGGATCTAAGCAATTTCCAGTACTTTGAACATCTAATGCAGTGTTATGCACAGATTAATTTCTAAAATTCAAATAAGATATAAATGTGAACGTAGATAATTCATCGGGACGGAAAAGATTAGCGTAAGTTCTATGAACATTAGTTGCCGTTAAGAGGTATAATAATCTTCTACCCCATTCATTTTAATATGGTCATTAAGTACTAAATTTGATTTAAAACCCAATGGTAGATCAAGTTCCCTGAACGTCGCTCTGAGCGTTCAGGTGAACGGATCTAAGTTCACCTGAACGCTCAAAACAGCTGCCAAGTGATCAAATCATATGGCATGATGAGTTTGCACATTTAGATATAATGTTTCTTGATTTGCTATTAAAATATTTATCATTCATGAGTTTCTGGTTTGGAGTCGAATTAGAGCAGTAAATACTTATTTTTTAGTGTAGTCAATGTATTGAAGACTAAAAATTGAATGAATTTGAAGAAATTAAAATTCTTGAATAAATATGTTAAAAAATAAAAAAGATGCAATTAAAATTTCTATTTGGTTCAAATGCATTGTACATATTTTGAGAGTACTGATCACTTAAAGTTATGCAAAATTAACACAGATGTTCAACAATAGATGTTAACTGTTCAACAATAGTTTTGATCTTTATAGCATTCTTAAAATACACTGAAAAAAATCTTTAATATATTTTCCCCTTTTTTTAATCCTTTTCATAATATATTTTTCCCATTTTTGACCCTTTAATTTCTTCCTCATCGTACAACACAATAATACCAGCTCATTTATTTTAAATTTCTCTTATGTCTTATTTACATAATATTGCTTTTTTAGCTTTTGATATTCTTGTGTCTTGAAATTTAAATATAACATTCTATTAAAAAAAAAATCGTAATATTATCAAAGTGAATTATTTATCTGCACATCCTTCCTTTTCTCTCCTATTTAAATAATCCTCAGTCTTAGGTCATTTTTCAAACAGCATAATTAATGGTTATTTTTAATATAACACAAAAATTGCTGTGTCTCAAGAAATTAATTATTGTAGCTTTTTAATACTTTTTTATTTCATTTTACCATGCTGAGCACATGAAATTTTATTCGTTACTTTATAATTATAATTGATTTAGGAATCATTATCGTTAAGTAATTTATTCACTGCTCTCAAAAGAGTATACCTTTCCACTGTGTACTGATTGTTTAGATCTACAACATATTGAATGGTTACCTGAGTGACTCTTTAATTACCTAAGGATTATCTAAATATCCAATATTGTTATACATTCAATATGAAGTTCAATATGACTCTTTAATTACCTAAGGATTATCTAAATATCCAATATAGTTATACATTCAATATGAAGTTGATATTCATTTCATTTTTAATAACGTTTGCTAAATATCCAATATAGTTATACATTCAATATGAAGTTGATATTCATTTCATTTTTAATAACGTTCCATCGCAATAATTTTTTGTATAAATAGCTATTTGTCTATTATATCTTTGGCGTCTGTAAATCACATCAGGGACAGACTACAAATAGAAAATTTCTATCAGATAAATATTTGCTATATTTCATTTAAAATGACACATTAACAGTTATCCTGAGGCATTAACCGTTCTCAACTAGTATTTCAAACTAGAATTTCTCCGCATTTCTTTTGTACACGATCCCCATTGAAAGAGATTTCTTTTCGCCCAGCCTGTTCTGTGAGACAATTATTTACGCTATCCCTTTCAAAGAATCAATTTTTTTGGGGGGATATCCGTCACTTAATAGCTCTTAGTAAAAACTACATATTAAGTTCTTTTAGAAAAAGTATATTGAAACAAATGAATTAAATAAAAAAACACATACTGTAAATTTAAAAATATATTTTTTGATAGAGCAAATCAAATGAGATCTTATTTGTTATTTCTGGTAGTTTATAAATAACAGTTCTAAGAAATTTAAGTCAATAAAAAGTGGTTTTGGAACATTTTTTATGCTCTCTTCTGATATATTTGTATACAATTCATATTCGTGCATACAATTCGTATCTTGCTAGGTAACTTTCAGTTTAAATATTTTGTCTATGAAAATTTTCAGAGACAAAATATTAACCATCAACAAATGAAAAACAACATCGTTTTCATGTAATATATTATATAAAATGAAAATAAATACATGTTTTCAAATTAAGAAAAAATATATTGAAATTATAAACGAATTTAAAATTCTAAAATTTGATTTTATCTAATGTATTAATTCAAAATTATAATTGTCTTAGAATTTTACTTTAATCTTCTCAATTCAAATATAGAAATATATATCTATATATTCCATATTTCAATTTATATCATCTTTTAAAAAATTAATTTATTAAAAAATAATTTAATTTTAAAATATTTAGACTTAACATTTAATTTCCACAATTTTCTAAAAATATTATCACATTACTTCCAGCTTTATTTAATGAGAATATCTTATTTGGTCATAGCCCACGAAGCTTAACTTCAGCAACTAATCCTTCTGATACGTTTCCCTCTCCAAACGTTTACTAATAAAATCCCTCTTCAACATTTCCCTCTTGAAACGTTTACTAATAAAATACCTCTTCAACGTTTCCCTTTACAAACGTTTACCAATAAAATCCCTCTGTAACGTTTCCCTCTTCAAATGTTTACTAATAAAATCCCTCTGCAACGTTTGACTTTCGAAATAATGGAATGATTTTACTTCTTAGTATATCAATTGGCGATTATTGTTAAATGGAAAAATTACGAAGAATTAAAACAAAAATAGTCCCCTGAATTATTCAGAAAACTTTGAATCGAAAAGACCTCAAATTTCTAAAATATTTTTTTTTATTGTTGTTAGCGTTAAATTTGATAATTTTATTTATTTATTACTTTAATAATAGTTACAATAATGATGCGCATATACACTGAAGTGACAAAAGTCATGGGATACCTCTTAATATCGTGTCGGCCCTCCTTTCGCCCGGCGAAGTGCAGCAACTCGACGTGGCATGGACTCAACAAGTCGTTGGAAGTCTTCTGCAGGAATATTGACCCATGCTGTTTCGATAGACGTCCATAATTGTGAAAGCGTTGATGGTGCAGGATTTT
Organism: Caerostris darwini; assembly: GCA_021605075.1. Lineage (NCBI taxonomy): Eukaryota > Metazoa > Arthropoda > Arachnida > Araneae > Araneidae > Caerostris > Caerostris darwini. Next base: position 240,982 of record BPLQ01014663.1, read on the forward strand.
GGGCACGAACAGACCTCTCGATGATGTCCCATAAATGCTCGATGGGATTCATGTCGGGCGATCTAGGTGGCCAGATCATTCGTTGGAATTGTCCAGAATGTTCTTCAAACCAATCGCGAACAGTTGTGGTCCGGTGACATGGCGGATTGTCATCCATAAAAATCCCACCGTTGTTTGGGTACATGAAGTCCATGAATGGCTGCAAGTGATCTCCAAGTAGCTGAACATAAGCATTTCCAGTCAATGTTCGGTCCAGTCGCACCAGAGGACCACGTCCATGCCATGAAAAAACAGCCCACACCATTACGGAGCCACCACCAGCTTGAACAGTGCCTTGCTGACAGTTTGGGTCCATGGCTTCGTGGGGTCTGCGCCACACTCGAACCCTACCATCAGCTCTTACCAACTGAAATCGTGACTCATCGGACCAGGCCACGGTTTTCCATTCATCTAGGGACCAACCGATATGCTCACGTGCCCACGAGAGTCGCAGCAAGCGATGTCGTTCTGTCAGTAAAGGCACTCGAGTCGGTCTTCAGCTGGAATAGCCCAAGAAATTCAAATTCATCCGCACAGTTCTAACAGACAAGTCCCTTGTACGTCCCACATTGATTTCTGCGGTTATTTGATGCAGTGTTGCTTGTCTGTTAAAATTTACGACTCTTTGCAGACGTCGCCGGTCTCGGTCGTTAAGTGCAGGCGGTCGACCACTGCGCTGTCCATGGTGGGATGTTATGCCTGAAATTTCATACTCTCGGCACACTCTTGACACAGTGGATCTGGGAATGTTGAATTCCCTAACGATTTCCGAAATGGCATGACCCATGCGTCTAGCTCCAATTAACATCCCGCGTTCAAAGTCTGTTAATTCCCGTCGTGCGGTCATCATCACGTCAAAACCTCTTCACATGAATAACTTGAACAGAAATGAAAGCTCTGCGAAAGCACTGCGCATTTATACCTGTTCTACGCGATGCTACTGCCATCTGAAAATTTGCATATTGCTATCCCATGACTTTTGTCACTTCAGTGTAACTGGTATCGTATTGCATCCACTTCTACTTAATGAAAATATATTTCGTTCACTGCCCACCATACACTCTTTGGAGGCTCATCATTTGCTGATCGTTAATAATCGTGAATATCATTATATCTTTGAGCCTCGGGTTCCACTTTTGTAGTCATAGATAGCTCACCGATGGGAGGAAAGTTAAATACACATGGAAGATTATGTGGAAGAAGCTCTTTCAAATTTCGACCCGCCAGCTTGTCTGCAAAATGAAAGAAGTTTACTCAAAATCGCCATCGAATTTTATCATTTCTGAAGCAATGACTGCAACGGATATCGCCAGTACATTCGAACCCCTACTTTCCTGCATGTTAGTTGCATATGCTACCACGGGCCACAAGAACGGCACACTAACCTGCATTACACAAAGTAGTTTGTCATACGAAAAATTTAAAATATTTTAGAGCCCACATGTTTATCAAAAATATGTGAAACGGAAAGTCTTAAACGTTTTTAAAAGTTTTCTCATTCTGTTTTTTTAATTCAATTAAAATGGACTTAACTTTTTTTAATTTAATTTTATTTTTGATTGTTTCTTTTTCGCTTTTATTTCAGTCGGAAAAGCTCTAACAACGACAAGCATATAAGTTATCAAATTACTTTTTTTTTTACTGCTACATAAATTATTTAACTAAGAAAATAATTGATTTTCTTCAATTTAAATAGTAATGAATTCTGACCTAAGGATATTTGAAATGCTTTGCATTTCATAAACCTCATATATATTGGCAGCATTTCAGTCAAATTAATTAAAAGCCACATAAAAATCTTTTCTTCGCATATCTTTGTTTAAACAAATTTATTATTAAACACCATTACTAATGAAAAAATTAATGATGTGCAATAAATTGGTAGAAAAACTTATTCTATACTGGCTCGAGTATTAGTAATTCATATTCAAAGCTTTTTCAGATGTTATTGACTAACAAGTTTTGATAAAAAGAAATAAGAACAAGTAATATAAAAAAAAAAATTTTAAAGTCAATTCCTACTTTTTTTTCACTCTAAATAAATAACTCACTATAAATAATTTTCATTCATTTTTTTAAGTTTATCTGGCACCATCTATTGGTTGATATATGCAACTTAAATCTAAAAAAAACTAAAATTAATTAATTAAATTTAATTACTGTATTAATATTTGAAAAAACTGCATTAACACCAAGTGTTATCCACTGCAAGTTCCAAAAAAGTGTATTTGAACTTGAGTGCATGAATAAAAAGTATTTTATTAACGATTGAAAATTTGAACAAGATATATATAGGGAGAATGTGAGCCAATAGAAGGAATTGAATAAAAGAATTTAAAAGGCAAACAAGGGACAAATTTTAACTTAATGCAAATGAAAAGCTAAGAGGACTATAGAAACATTGAAATTACTGTCCCCATCTACCAATAAGGTCAAGAAATGGGTCCAAGACCATACAATCCAATTTGAATATTTCCCTTTCTTTAACTCACTCCAACTCCAAACACATCCGGCTTCTTATTGGCTTTCCTCTGGATCCCAAGTGGATAATAGGCAGTGGTGGGCGAGCAATGACAAACACTGACGACTGCTTTCTTTGTTCAGCAGCCCAGAGAACTTATTTTATGAGCGACGACAAGCACTTTGTCACACGAACTACAAAACCTGTGATAAGCGTTTATCTCGCTAGAATTTGTTTCGACGCTTATCCTCCGATTCGGCTAGTGACCTTAGGAAACGTTTATTTTATTCAGCAATGGCCACAGATAAGCACCGAGCTTCGGCGTTTAAGCGACGGCTATTTCACTCGAAAGATGACTTTTTTTTTCCTTCTTTCCTTCTGAGTGATAACAGGCGGCCGGACGAAGGGTCCACTTCATTATATCGCACGGATTCGTGGGACTCGAATGAATCACTTGATCGCTGGCCCGAGAATAAATACCGTGTTTTCTCGAGGGGCTAGATTAATTGGGGTTTTGTTTGGAAGGTTGAAGCGGTAAGAGCTTGATTTCACGCTGAACCGGAGAGAAAAAAGAATCCATAAACAAAACAGGGTGAGTGCGGTCAGTGAAAGGAAATTTGGTTATCCATTTGTTTCTATCAGTTAAAAGATAAATAATACTCCCTCTGTTCTGTAATAATAGTTTTTTTTTTCACTACTGCAGCTGACAAACACTTAGACAGTTGTCTTTGATGCCTTAAGGCAGGGGTCGGCAACCTGTGGCTCGCGAGCCGCATGCGGCTCTTTGGACGTGTAACTGCGGCTCTTTAGTTCCACACGCAAATATTATTTATTTTATCAAAAAAAAAAAAAAAAAAAACATTTTAAAATCGTTCTGAATCGATTAACGAGGAATCTGAAGAACTGTTTCGTGATTTCAAAAACAAACCAGAAATCTTCAAAAAAATCACAGATTTGCCACTATCCGCTAAAACAGTACATGATAGAATAGCTAAAATATCTTCAAATGTAACATATTTGCAGGTGGAAGATATTCAACTTTCTTCTGCCTTATCACTGGCTATAGATGAGTCTTGCGACATACACTCATGTCCATAAATTAAGGATAATGAAGTTCAGGCAAAGAAAGAGACAGAAGGAAAACAAATTTGACTTATTTGTAAAGTCTATTTATTAAACAAGAGGTAAAGAGCAAAAAAGATGCTATATGTTTGACATAATTAATAAAAATTGCGATTTTTACTCCAGGGAGCACATTTCAAAAAAGAACCTATTTACAAAAAACAGTATAACATGGTTAGTATGATGGTTAATATGGAGTATGTCTCCCGGACGATGCAATACAGGCCTTACAAAGCCTAGGCATGCTGAGTATCAAATCATCAATCTGATCTTGGGGAATATTACACCACTCATAAAGCAATGCCCTCCGAAGTTCCGGTTGACAGGTGGGAGGGGGTTGACGGGCTGCAATTCGTCGGCCAAGCATATCCCACACATGCTCTATTGGATTCAAGTCCGGAGTATGTTAGCCAATCCATACAGGTGATTTCCTCCCCAAACGAGCCATCCTGCACCACCATAACGGTGTCGTTCAATGGTGTTCTCTTGGTGGTAACGGGTACCTGGCTCTCTCCATATGAAAGTCCGGCGAGAATCAGACTGCAAACTAAACTTGGTCTCGTCGGAAAAGTTCACACAAGACCACTGTTGCGGTGTCCACAACGCATGCTCTCTACTCCAGGTTAATCGCAGGCGACAGTGAGTTGCGGTAAGTGGAACACATCTGACATGCCTACGAGCATATAGACCAATGTGCCCTAAGTGTCTGTACACGGTCTGCCTTGAAACTGTCGTACCGGTAGCTGAAGAGAGCTGACGAGACAGGTCTGATGCAGTGCTCCATCTGTTTCTTTTGGCAGTAACTGATAAATCCTGGTCCTCATTCGGCGTTGTAACTCGGGGGCGACCTGTGCTGTACCATCTACTCACATTACCATCATCTTGGAATCGTTGTCAAAGCCTGGAGATGACACTCTGGGCGATTCCAAGTTTCTCGGATACTTCCAGCTGGGTACGTCCACATTCCAGCCATCCGCTAATTCTACTACGTAAAAAATCATCTAAATGCTTCCTTTGTGCCATAACTATGCGGTTATTGCACTGAAAGGCTTTTAAAGCGCTTGTAAACAATTTTACTTCTTTGCCACCATTTCTTATATACCCCTCTCTTACACTCTCGCATTGTGACGTACTATCCGCGCCATCTGGTGGTTTCCTGTAATTTGCATATTCTACTTCAAGATGTGTGTGATAATTCCACAGGTGAAATTTTTATTTTAGAGTTCAATTTCTGTGTGATTCTGAATTATCCTTAATTTATGGACATGAGTGTAAAAGACATGGCACAAGTTGCCCTTTTTGTCGGGTATATGTCTTCACAAGGTTCAAAAGAAGAACTTCTAGGATTGCTACCGCTCTCGGGACGAACTAGATGGGAAGATATAGCGAATGCCGTGCAAAAATGCCTTAAAGACAATAAGATCGATTTAAATAAAATCGTTTCAATAGCAACTGATGGAGCCAGAAGTATGACACTAAAAAATAAAGGGGCAACAACGATTTTTCAAAGCAAAATAAACCACGAAATTGTTACGTTTCACTGCATAATACACCAAGAAGCGCTTTGTGCCCAAACATTTCCGGCCGAAATAGTTGAGGTCATGAATTTGGTAATCAAGATTGTTAACAACATCTTGTCAAAAGCACTCTACCATCGTCAGTTTAAAGAATTCTTAAACGAAATGGAGACTTAGCATTCACAATAAAGTGTGATGACTTTCCAAAGGTAAGGTATGGAAACGTTTTGATTTGTGCTTGAATGAAATAAATACATTCCTAAATAAAAAAGGCATTAATCACCCTGAGTTAGAGAACGGCAAATGGTTGCAAAAATTTTACTTTATGGTGGATATCACAGCGAAATTAAATGAGCTGAATCTAAAACTGCAAGGAAAGGTAAACCCAGACTATGTTTTGGTAGAAGAATTGGTTTGTTTTGAAGAAAAATTAATTCTTTTGGCAGAAGGTATTCAGAACGGTATATTACTTCATTTTCAATTTCTAAAGCAATATCATGATAAAACTAGTGCAACTGTTGACATGAGGTACTTCAGCACAGTTATAAAAAAAATTAAAGATGAATTTGCTGATAGATTTGAGCAATTAAAAACCAACAAAACCACTCTAGCATTCATAGTAAATCCTCTCAACACAAATAGTAACGAAATCCACATTGAGCCATTTGGAATTGATACTGGATCTCTAGACATGGAATTGATCAATTTAAAAAGTAAAGCTTTGTGCAGAGGAAAATTTACAGAGTTGAAAAGCAAGTTGGAAGAGTTGGAGGTCCAGAAATGTATGTACGTAACCCAACAAAAGTGGACAACTTTAAAAGAAATGCCGCGAGTTGAGGCACTTATATTCGACGTATGGAATAGTCTTTCAGATTGCTACATTGAGGTGAAGAAGTTGGCATTTGGAGTGCTGACTATCTTCGGATCGACATATTCGTGCGAGCAAGCGTTCTCTTGCATGAATATAATTAAAAGAAAAGTAAGAAGCCAACTAACAAATGAAAATTTAGAGTCGTGTTTGAAACTTAAAGCAACAAGTTATGAGTCAAATTTATCCAAACTTTCTAAAACCATGCAAAGCCAATGCTCCCATTGAATTTTTTTGCTGTATGTTATTTTTTTTTTAATTTTAAGTACAAATTACATAGTTTAGTAAAGTTTAAATTTTCTACTTGAATAACCAAATAATAACCTACTTGAATAACCAATTTGCTAAATTTAAACGAGGCGAAATGAGCACCGAGGACGATGCACGCAGTGGACGCCCCAAAGAGGCTGTTACCGACGAAAACATCAAAACAGTCCACAAAACAATTTCTGATAACCGTAAAGTGAAGTTGATTGAGATAGCTGAGACCCTAAAGATATCAAAGGAACATGTTGGACATATCGTGAAGGAATATTTGGATACGCAAAAGCTCTATTCAAAGTGGGTGCCGCGCGAGCACACAATTGACCCAAAACAACAACCAATTGATGATTCTAAGCAGTGTTTGGAGCTGTTCGATCGTAATAAACCCGAATTTTTGCGTCGATATGTGAGAATGGATGAAACATGGCTCCATCATTTCACACCGGAGTCCAGTCGACAGTCAGCCGAGAGGACTGCACGTGATGAACACTAAAAAATGCTATAACTTCATTAAAAATGCTATAACTCACATACTAATAGCGCAACAGCTGTCAAATTTATACACGTGTCTTTTGAAGATTAGGGCTAATTAAAAATCATGTGGATTTAATACGAGTAGCGCCATGTATGTGTCAGCCTACGAACCTTTCTGCCCACCTGTTATTTATTGTTGGCAAGAAAAAATTTTGTGGCTCTTTAAAAACTTTTAAATTTGTAAATTGCCATTTTTGGCTCTTCCGACTCAAAAGGTTGCCGACCCCTGCCTTAAGGCAAGCGCTGCACCGACGTTACTCCCTTAGCACTACTCAGGAGGTGCGTGTAGCTTGAAGATAAACTACGGACGCTGAGTAACAATACCCCCGCAACGCTCTACGATCCTGTTAGACCGGGACCTACGGTTTAAAGTGGATCCATAGCACCACTACAAACTGTCATGGCACCGTTGGGACTCGAAACCGGGTACCTAGCGACAGTTCCTCCTATAATAATAGTAACAAATGAATATTTAAACTGGAATTATTGACGAATGCAGCTGTAAGTTATGTTGTAGCGCAAGACTGCAAAGCCTTCAATCAAAATCAATGTATCACGACATCTGTTATTTGCTTTAACACATCTTTCTATTTTTAGGTTAGCATATTTATTACGAATTATAATTATTTTTTCTGATTTCTTCCCCTGATAGAAATCCATATCGTTTTATTTTTGTCGAATATCAACCCATTGCAAATGTCAGATGAAAAAAAAAAGAGCTTTCAAACGAAGGTCGAGGTGCGATAGTCCAGTTCTTGATGCATCAAAAGTTGCAGATCAAGAATTTGGATCCGAAAAGAATTGCCAACGGGAATCTCATACTAATGTTGTTGATTCTTTGAAAAAGTAAAACTGAGATTTAAATGCAATTTTAGAGAAAAACTTAATCATATTCCTCGTAACAGAAGGTCACGCCATTAAAGTTCCTAAATCTACATTATTCAGAATTTTTAAAAAAGGAAAATCCATAAAACTAATTTCAAGCGCATGAAACCATTTCTTACAGAAAAGGATAAGAAAGATCATGTAGAATTTTGTCTTGTCAAAAGTACTTTCTGACAGAAAGTTCATTAACTGTAGGAATTATATTCACATTGATAAAAACTATCTGAACACTCAAAATAAAAATTAGAATAAGTAATAAGTAATTAGAATAAGCAATAATGTAATTTATTGTTTAATTTAATTTAGTTTTTTGATAATAAATGTTGCGTTCTATAGTTATTATTGGGTTTTTTTTTCTGCTACTATACTTATGAGGCAAATTCATCAACTTCTATTATTATGTGCAGAAGAAGTAATAATGAAAACACTTAAAAAAGCAGAGCTTTTTTCAATTAAAAATTTATTTGCATCAAAAACCCATTTGTATCACATAGAGATCTGATCATGGCTTTATTCGATTGCGAATAATATCGTTAAATAAAAAATAATATCTAATATGGGGATATGTAATTTTATATGCGGCCCGCGGAGTTATGATGAATTTCCAAAGTGGCAAGCAAGATCATTTGGGTTGGCTTCCCCTGCTCTAGAGGGTAAAATCTTTGAATCGTATTATTGTCACTCGTGGCAAATATTTTGATTGGCTCAAACGCACATCATTATTATTATTATATTGGGTTGGCAATAAAGTAATTTCGGTTTTCACCATTTATGTACATGGTAAAAACGGAACTTACTTTCTTGGCAGCGCAATAGAATTACCTTGGCAACCCTTAACTTCATGGGGAAATAGAATGAGATTTTGTTCGTAAGTTTTGAAGTGGTTAAAAGCATGACCTCACTCAAAATTGAAGAGAGAAAAGCATTCAAAATGAAACTGTCTATGATATTATAGTACTACTTCTGGTTGATACAAATAGGGAAGAAAACCATAAAATTAATAGTTAAAAGGAAAATCAATGAATTTTATATTTTTATTTGTGAGGTTAAATAAAATATTAAGATCCGGTGTGAGAAAAATCGCTAAAAATGAAGAGGTATTTTCGTAATGGAACATAAAGAAGAAACTTTTTGTTATAGAATATAAGAGCATTTGTATTCATTAAAATGCTTTTGCACGCGCACACACGCAAAGCATCGAAAAACAATATTGAAGTTTAGCTAGGGATTTAATTAAAATGAATGAAAGTTTTATTTAGGGCTGATAATAAAATTAAAGTATTCTGTAAAATTAATCAACAGTAGACATTAAAATTGGTTTAAAAGTTTCTATAAAGCAAGATATTAAAAGTAAGGAAATCTTGAGCTTTTTTGAATTGGAAATTTTTGAAGTTTCTAGAAAAATTGGTTTTAAAACTTATAAATAAATTTCACTAATTAAAGGCAAGTTATAACAACTTATGAAAAACCATATTATCGAAATCCCTTGAAGGAAAACGTATTATTTAAATATTTGCATAGATACTTTGGTAATATTTAAATATAGATACACTGAAGGATAAAATAATAATAAACTTTAAAAAATGAAGAAGGATTTATTTCAATAGGACGACAATCGCTGGATGCACATGCATAAAAAGAACAAAATAATAATTAAAATTTGAGAGGAATTCAACCTTTCTTTAAATATTGAACCAATAATGTCCACATTCGGCTTTTATGCAAGATGTTAGCCACCTTGACATTTAATAGTCTGAATCTCTTGCCGAAAACTTTTCAATTATTGAGTTAGATCTGCGAGATACTGAGACAGTTCAGTCATCTTCTCATTAATTCTCCCCAAACGTGCTCTATTGGGGAAATATCTGGTGATCTACCAGGCAGATATTTTTGACAAGTACGAAGACTATAAGTTGAAATGCTTGTCGTGTACGGCCGGGCATCATCATGTTGAAATATAAACCCAGGGTGTAGTGAAAGGGTACTATATAGTGGGGCAAAGAATGTTGTCAATGCACAATAGTGCTGTAAAGATGTCCCGAATGGGGAACAGAAGAATCCAGTTATCAAATAAAATGACCCTTTAGATCATAACTCCTGATTGTAGGGCTATGTGGCGTACAATAGTCGGGCTAGTATCCGCCAGCTGTGTTAGACCTCTCCGAAACGTTCGGTTCATTGGGCTCTATTCAAAACGCGACTCGTCGATGAAAGCAATTCTAATTCAGGTCAGTGAAATGTCAAATCGGACGAGATAGTTACCTGTGCTAATGTGTTTGTCTGTATGCACAGGTGAAAGGTAGTCGGTGCAACTGTTACCGTGACCTCAGATCTCTTTGTCGTCTCAGAGTCGTCTATCAATGATCCTGGTGAATACTAGTATCACTACTGATAATTACAAATCAGATGCTGTGAAAGCCATTCTCACGATCTCTTGTGTTCTCACGTTCTGTTCTCTCGATTGACAATTGTTTTCTTGATGCTGTACATAGCCATGGTTTACCGTTTATATCAAGATCGTTGCAATGTGACAATGCCGTGTGATCCTTCTATTTGACTATCCTGTTTTATTTACCCCAATTTCACGTCTCTTTTCAAATGGGGATATTTGTTCATATTGTGTGCAAACCCGCTTACAAAGCGCTGGCAGTATCTAAAGGAGCAGATGGAATCAAATTCAATTGCATCTAGCTTTGGAAGTCCAGCTATTGATCTATTGTCCGCCAAAATTTAATCATTGCCAGTTAGATTGAAAGGTATTTTCATACGAATGTATTGTTACAATAAGATAATTCTATCTTTGATATCGGTTTTTGTCATATTTTTTTAATTTGTAAGATATTTTGTAATACTTTACATAATTGATATTAAAAGATAATGAAATATAACTTGTTACGTGAATATTTTATTATATTAAAATTAGTTTTTGATGGCTTTCGATGAACAGAGATATTTTTATTATTGAACACAATATTTTAAAAATAATAATTTTTAAAACATCTATGCTATAAATATATAAGTGAACTAATTTCTCCAAATTCCGAAGCTAGTAGTAAGATCTTTGTCAATTTTGTAAAATAAACTGGTTTTCATAAATAAAGGAAAAATTAGAAAAATTTGGATTGTGAAATTTCTATTTATTATGCCATTATCAAACAGCTCTTCAAAAAATTAGATTTAACTTAAATTAGATTAAAACAGGCTTATTTTCTATCATGAAAATTCCTAAAATGGAAATATACCAAAAAAGATAGTATCTGATTTCAATGTGTGATCACCACTGTCTTGATGTTTCTGTCAGCACTGTTCCATGTTCAAAATTATGTTATTTATTTGTTCAGTAGGCAGCATAACCAACCACTGTGTTAAGGGGACCCGATGGTCTGGGATTTTCAATATTTCGAAAGTATAATCCTTTTTCGAAAGTATCATCCTTTAAGAACATACTGTTAAATTTCTGTAATGATATTGACCATATTTTAAGTTCTACAGCCCATTTAGCAGGTCAGTGCAGAAGATGAATAGATTTATTGTTCGTAGGAATGCAGCTGCTCGGGTCTTCTTTATTCCCCTAAATATAATATGGGCGGAATTTTATCACAAAATCTCGACGGATGAAAATCCACAGCACTCATAGTGTCCGGTAGGTTCGGAATCTTGGTGTAAAAGTAAAGTTGAAGGTACTTTGGAAACCGTCGAGCATCCACCTGCTCTGGATGATGAAACACAAGAAATATTGAAGTCGATTTACGAAGATTTAACTGCCGAGGATCAATTAGAAAGATGTCTCGGCAGTAACACTCAAAACAATAATGAAAGTTTCAAGTCTTGTGTATGGCAACTTGCGCCAAAGCATCAATTTTCCGGCAAAAAAATCGTCGACGTCGCAACATATTGTGCTGCTTGTATATTCAATGAAGGCTTCACAGCTATCTTAAAAATCATGGATGTAATGGACATTAAAATCGGTTCATAAGCGGAACAACTCGCCCGAAAACGTGACGAGTCTATACAGCCGATCATCAGAGCACCAGTGACACCAAATCCACAGAACAGCTAATCCGAAGAAAAAAGTTAAATCCGAAGAAGCAGAATAATATAAGCAAACAGAAGGGATATTGTATGGTGCTGGTATTGCAGATTAATTGTAAGTACATATTTATGTCCGATTTTATTGAGAGTATGCTTACTTTAAATTTCAAACTCATTTATTTCGAAACTACTTTTCTGCAGGGTTTGAGGGGAAAAAAAAAAAAAAAAACTACTCAGCCGATTCGTCTCAAATTTTACTATGTTATTCAGTACACCAGTACCCATCGCTGGAACTAAAAAGTTTTTACGTTGAATATTTATTTTTTTACATACAAAAAATAATGAAAAACAGTCTGTTTTCGATATGTAAATTTCAACAACGCGCCATTTTGCCAATTTTTCATTTATTTTTTTTATTCTAGTTCCTGCGATAACTACACTCATACTGATCAGAAATTTTTTTTCGTTTTTTGTTTACATTTAAGGGAAAGAGCCAAACTTGACCCACCACCCAGGTCCATATTTATGAGAAAGGCAACTTCAGCCCCACTCCTTAACAACATTTTTTTTAATTATAATTTTTTTTTGTATACTATTAAAGTGATTTAATATATCTATAAAGATTGAATAACATTGTTCATTGTTTTCATTAAAAAAAAAAAAATCCTGAAAACTCGTCGAAATCACGGGCGCTAGACCATCGAGTCCCCTTAAGGCATTTTTCCCCTGTAAGTTATCAGGGGACTTATTTTTGCACTTAATATGTGCCCAAAGAACATCCCAAGTGTGCTGAATCGGATTAAAATCTGCAGAATGTGCTAGCCAACCCATATACCCAATTGTCTGCTCATAAAATTAGTTCTCCACGAACTGAGCTCTGTTTGATCTAGTATTATCTTATAAGATGCAGTACTGCATCTGTATAAAGACAAAATTTTGGATCAAGAATGCCGTCATGTATAATTAAGTTGTAGCGGTGCCTTTTTGGACGTTATATAATACAGTTAGGGGTTTGCAGAATAATTAAATTATAAAAATAAGAATACTTACAGCTGCTTTTGAAAGCCGATTCAGTAAACAAATACAATAACGACGTCGTCCAAAGAAGTACTGGACACACTGAATCTGTTTCTTTCATGGATATGTCTGGAATAATAATGAGTTCTCGGCTTCCACCGGCCATCAGTCTTCTTTGCAAAAAAAATCTGTATTCATGTACAGACATCCAATGACTTGAACTGCAATTAGCATGTATACATATCCAATTAAAACTTTTATTACGGTGGTGTGAGGGGTACACACAATAGTGGATGCCTTGCCTTCAACGATCTTTTATGACTTCTTGGAAGCACCTTTATTCCTTTATGCACACTTCTTTACACAATTGTTCTGGATACCAGCCTTCCAGTGTCTTCTATAAGGCAAGATCTGAGAGGGATTGAAATAGCGGTTCTGTGCTTCCTTGCAAATAGCAGTGAACTGCGGTACTTGTAGACACTAGTTTTCCACGGCTATACCTTCTAAAAGCTCATTCTATTCTTAGAAATGCATTTCACAGTTCTGCGAATTATAGAACTCGCATTCAACTATCTTGCTATGTATGAATGACTATGAACCGCTTCTATTCGCCCAATGGTTTTCTACAGTAATTCTTCAGTTAAATGATGTTGAGTATTTTTTAACTAAAATATGGTAGTTTCGAAAATTTACTACGCAGTTTCTCTTGAAGAAACTGCAGACACTTTTATAGCCTGTTTCCTTCTACGTATCCAGTTCAAATAACTGCATCTTCCCTAGTTTTAATATCATAATCTGATGCAGCATTAATATTTACGTATAAAGCGTCGTTTTTATGAAAATTTACTTATTTTTGGCAGTATTGCTTTTTTTTCTGATTTTTTCTTAGTTTTTGGAATTGAGTGTAGATAGACAGTAATAATTAATGAAATAAATGAAAACTTTATACATTAATGAGACGACATGTTTATTTGCAAATTTAATTTATTTTAAATGAAACAAATATATTTTACTAAATTAAAGTAAGAATAAAAAATTTCAAGACTGTGAATCTGAATTGCCATGTGGCGAACTGAATTTTTATGAATAGGGTGCGTGTCTAATTTATTTCTCAATTTTCAAATCGAGTATATTTCAAAAAAGTGTGAAGTTTTAAAAGCTTTCCAGACTCATTAACTTTTATTCTTTTTTACGCATTCAGGTTTTTTCGAAAAAACATTGTTTCGTAGAACTTAATTTAAGGCATTATTTGATATTGCATTTCTCATACTTTGGATGTCATAGAGCATTTTAGTTATATAGAATTTTAAAATGTACAATGGAAATTAATTTTAAATGTATTCAAAATTCTAAATTGCCAACTAATAATCATCTACTGAATTAATATTGAAATTCATAATATGTTTTATAGGGTCTCTTATTATAAATTTATATATAGTTTCCTATTAGGTTTAATATTGGAATATGAATTTTCAAATATTTTCTTTTTAAATTATATATAACTAAATCTGTGGAAGGAGCTAGATAGTGGTTCTTTATAGCTCCATAGCTAAAGATTATGAATGTGGTCCCCGTTTTTACGTAATAAGTACTCCTTAATATGGTAGACTAGAATGTGCTTTAACAACGTGATTCACTGCTGTTGATGTAGATTTCCTGATTTTTCATCTCGTGTAACACAAATATTGCTCAGTTTTCTTAATAAGTCTTTAACGAAGGTAGTTCTCCCCAATCATTCTTGTGAGTATAAATACCGTATTCAAAGGCCACATTCATAGCTCTTTTCCTTCAGAATACAAGTGAAGCCAAGAACATTTTATTACATCAGAAATTTGTATTTTTTTATTTTAATTTTTGCTGCGCCAGACGAGTAAAGGATTTGAGCAATGTAAATTAAAAGTTGGCTATAAGTAACTAACAAACCAGATTTTTTGGGGGGATGGGAGCAACCCTCATATGCTCAATCGTCATATTCAACCCTCATATGCTCAATCGTCATATTCAACCCTCATATGCTCAATCGTCATATTCAACCTTAATATAGGCTCATAACAAAATTAAGTCTATCTTTAAAAACCTAGTTTTAAAATTTTAACAGTCACCCTCCTTTGGGATACACTGACGATGAATCTGCTATACTTTGTGGTAAATGACATCAAATTCGTACCAATAAAAAAAAGAAATAATGTATGTGTTGAAAAAATACTATTTTTTTAAAATAGAAAACTGTATTATGCAAATTAACTTTAAATGTATTCAAAATTTAAAGCACCATTCTAAATTATTGGGGAACATCTATTAAATATATCAACTCTATACCTAGTAGTACTGAAGCAAAAAAAACAGAAATTGGTTTCA
This sequence comes from Caerostris darwini, assembly GCA_021605075.1. Lineage (NCBI taxonomy): Eukaryota > Metazoa > Arthropoda > Arachnida > Araneae > Araneidae > Caerostris > Caerostris darwini. The sequence continues at coordinate 256,079 of BPLQ01014663.1, forward strand.
GTTGTACATTTTTATCAATGAAAATCCACTCTAAATCCACGAAATGTATGCAACTTACAGGTAACAATAATTATTATACAATCAGTCCTGCTTTGCATTCTGTTAAATAAATTAGTATATGAAAATATATATAAAATATGTTATCATTATAATTGTATCTTCATTATAATATTTATCGTATAAATTTAATTAAATTATAATATATCAAATGTTAATATTTTCCTGTAAGGTTTTTTACACATCTTTTATTTACTGTGAATCTAAGAATTAAAAACTATTATGAATTAAGACTGTAAAATTTCAAATTCTGAATATGTAAGCTGTATTTATTTGAATCTTTTTCTCCACACAACATTTATTTCTAGCACACAGCATTTTCTAATTTCATAATTTATTATAAAAAATTTTTTATTCCAAAAAAAAATCCATTTTTAACATTATATATAAAAAACATTAATATTGAAATTCGTAATATTATATTAAAAATTAATTTCTATATAATATATTTTTCGATCATAAAACTTTCTTGCTTACAGCCAATCAACCAACGAAAAGAATTAATCTGGTATTGACAATCGATACTTTCAATAGAATTTACAATTTAATTTTTCTTAACTAAAATGTGTTTAAAATCCTAATTGCTCTTTCTGAACAAATATATATATATATATATATATATATATATGTATTTAAATTAATTAATTAGAAATATACTCGACTTGAGATCTGTAGAATAAAAAAAATTAAAAAAATTTAAAAAAAAAATTCTCCATCTATGAAAAACATTCTTTCATACATTTATTAAACTGAAGTCATTTTGCTGCTATTAAAAACACTTTCTGCACAAATAATATATATATAATTTTAATTAATTAGAAGTATACTCGACTAAAGATCTGTAAAATAAAGTTAAAAACATTCTCCATTTATAAAAAAACATTCTCTGATATATCTATTAAACTGAAGTCATTAAAAAACAATTATTTAAAATAATCCCCTGTGCTTAGTCGCATCGAATTACTTAAGGATCTTATTTGACCACCTCTGTTTGTGACAACCTATCCGGGTCTCCACCATTTCAGTTGAATTCATAACTTCATTTCTGTTCCCCCATAGCAAAAGCTTTTTCTTTCCGGAGCTAGAGATGAGCCTTTTAAATTTAGAATGACGTTACCCAACGAAGCGGATTGCCCGCATGGTTCTTTTATGTCGTGATGCGATCGAATCGGATTGAAGTTTTCGCTCTAAGAAATCCCCTTTTTGAAAAAGCGTTACCTTCTGAAACTGACGATAAGAGGCAACGTTTGCGAGCTTCAACGGAAAGGCTTGCCCTTCACTCGCAGCCAGTGTTTTATAAAACTTGATACATGCCCCAATGTATTTCGATTGAGATAAAACTGGGGATGGTGACGACCTTATCGCTGGCTGCCCTGCTAAAAGCAATGGGAGGTTTTTGCAACTTTCTTTTGGCAATTGTTACTGTTATGTCAAAATAACTTACAAAATAAGTTTAGGGAAGGAAAATAGTAACCTAAAAATATGGCGAAAGGGTTTTTTTTTTAATAGTGTTTTATGATTTTATTTGTTGATGTTGTAAACCGCTGTGTTGGTGCTTGTAATGTGCTTTGTTAAAAGAGAAAAAGAGCTTTTGGGTGGGAATCGTTTCTGCTGTGTCGAAATATGTTGCAAAATAAGTTTATGAAACGGAAATTGTAACGCAAAAATGGAACAAATTTGTGTGTGTGTATGTGTGTTTAGTTTGTCGTAGCCGTTGTGTTAGTGATTTTAATGGGGTTTTTTTTAAAAAGGAAACGATATTTTGATGCTTTTTTTGTGATTGAAATTGTTTCTATTAATTAAAAGGCATTACAAAATAAATTTGTGAATTAAAAATAATATATTTTAATTTCAATTTTATATAATTTTAATAATTTTTTTAATTTCAGTTTATATAACTTTATTAATTTTTTAAATTCCAATTTAATGTAATTTTATTTTCTGATGTTTAAGGGTTTATCGCTGTATTTGCAGTTACATTGTTTATAGAAAGCCAAGGAGAATTTAGATACTTATTGAAAGTTTATTTTTCATGAAAATAAGCCCTCTCGTGGTTGAAATGTCTACCAAAATAAATTTATATATTAAAAATAATGATTTGCTACAATATGAGGAAATTTTTTTTCTATCGCTCTAGTTTTCTATCTGTTTTAAATTAATATGCAATCTCAATGTTAAAAATCTAAGCAACTTTTGATACATATAGTAAGTTTATTTTTGGTCGGAATCAACACTTTTTTGTTGAAATATGTTACAAAATAAATTTTTGTGGATGAAAGTAATTACTTAAAATATGATCCCACAGTGATGAAAATTTATTCTTATGCTTTAGTGTTTTGTGTTAGCGATCGCACTATGCTTTGTTAAAAGCTAACAATTGTTTTGACAATTTTGGAAAGTTTCGTTTTATTGAGAATTGATAGATTTGTTTTTAAATGGGCATTGAAACAATTTTACGAATGGATATAATAGCGTAAATATATGTTTACAATACTGTTCTATATCTATTAGATTTTAGATTATTATTTGTTTTTAAATCGTTTTTTATTGTGATTTGTTAAAAGAGATGAGGGACTTGGGTGCCTTTTGTCAGTTTCCCTTTTTTTAAAAATAAAATTGAAATTTGGTGGTAGTAGGAGGAAAATTGAAGCATGCTACAAAATAATTTTAGGGAATGAAAGTAGTATTTTCAAGGTGCATGATAAAGTAATAATTTTTTTTCTTCTGATGATAAAACAGTTTTATTGCTGCATATAACTGTATCAATTATAACATTATCTTGTTTTAAAAGTAACTAAATGAGATACAGATTTTTTGTTGTAATTTGTAAAATTGTAACTGTTGCTTTAAAATATGTTACGAAATACACTGAAATGACAAAAGTCATGGGATACCTTTTAATATCGTGTCGGCCCTCCTTTCGCCCGGCGAAGTGCAGCAACTCGACGTGGCATGGACTCAACAAGTCGTTGGAAGTCTTCTGCAGGAATATTGAGCCATGCTGTCTCGATAGACGTCCATAATTGGGAAAGCGTTGATGGTGCAGGATTTTGGGCACGAACAGACCTCTCGATGATGTCCCATAAATGCTCGATGGGATTCATGTCGGGCGATCTAGGTGGCCAGATCATTCGTTGGAATTGTCCAGAATGTTCTTCAAACCAATCGCGAACAGTTGTGGCCCGGTGACATGGCGCATTGTCATCCATAAAAATCCCATCGTTGTTTGGGTACATGAAGTCCATGAATGGCTGCAAGAGATCAACAAGTAGCTGAACATAAGCATTTCCAGTCAATGTTCGGTCCAGTCGCACCAGAGGACCAAGTCCATGCCATGAAAAAACAGCCCACACCATTACGGAGCCACCACCAGCTTGAACACTGCCTTGCTGACAGTTTGGGTCCATGGCTTCGTGGGGTCTGCGCCACACTCGAACCCTACCATCAGCTCTTACCAACTGAAATCGTGACTCATCGGACCAGGCCACGGTTTTCCATTCATCTAGGGACCAACCGATATGCTCACGTGCCCACGAGAGTCGCTGCAAGCGATGTCGTTCTGTCAGTAAAGGCACTCGAGTCGGTCTTCTGCTGGAATAGCCCAAGAAAGCCAAATTTCTCCGCACAGTCCTAACAGACAAGTCCCTTGTACGTCCCACATTGATTTCTGCGGTTATTTGACGCAGTGTTGCTTGTCTGTTAGAATTTACGACTCTTTGCAGACGTCGCCGGTCTCGGTCGTTAAGTGCAGGCGGTCGACCACTGCGGTGTCCATGGTGGGATGTTATGCCTGAAATTTCATACTCTCGGCACACTCTTGACACAGTGGATCTGGGAATGTTGAATTCCCTCACGATTTCCGAAATGGCATGACCCATGCGTCTAACTCCAACTAACATTCCGCGTTCAAAGTCTGTTAATTCCCGTCGTGCGGTCATCATCACGTCAAAACCTCTTCACATGAATAACTTGAACAGAAATGAAAGTTCTGCGAAAGCACTGCGCATTTATACCTGTTCTACGCGATGCTACTGCCATCTGAAAATTTGCATATTGCTATCCCATGACTTTTGTCACTTCAGTGTAAAGTTATGAAATGAAAATATAATGAAAAAATATGCATATAATCGTATTATTAACTGATTATTTATATTCAGAACTAATTATTAGTGTAGTTATTGCATTTTTGCTTTCTAAAAGTGCAGAAAGATTCCGTTAATTTTATAAAATTTTTATAAGGATATTATTGAAATTGTTATTGAAATGTGTTACAAAATAATAGAATAATTTTTATGAAAAAAAAGTACATTAATATTGACCAGGATAATGCTATTAAGAAAAAATGTTAATCAATTCTTAGAGCCATTTTGTTGTATTCACATTCCAAACTATTATTTCTTGCTGAAAATGTGTCATACATTAGCAAAATGAATTATTGTGTCTTTGCAGAAATTTCTAACAAGTTCATTTAATAAATTGAATGTTTGGTAATGTAATGTTTAATAATAATTCGGTTTCTAATATTCTCTTAGTGGAATAACACGAGAAAAAGCAAGTTCAAAACTTTTTCTTTTTTCTTGCTGAAAATGTGTCATACATTAGCAAAATGAATTATTGTGTCTTTGCAGAAATTTCTAACAAGTTCATTTAATAAATTGAATGTTTGTTAATGTAATGTTTAATAATAATTCGATTTCTAATATTCTCTTAGTGGAATAACACGAGAAAAAGCCAGTTCAAAACTTTTTCTTTTTTCTTGCTGAAAATGTGTCATACATTAGCAAAATGAATTATTGTGTCTTTGCAGAAATTTCTAACAAGTTCATTTAATAAATTGAATGTTTGGTAATGTAATGTTTAATAATAATTCGGTTTCTAATATTCTCTTAGTGGAATAACACGAGAAAAAGCAAGTTCAAAACTTTTTCTTTTTTCTTGCTGAAAATGTGTCATACATTAGCAAAATGAATTATTGTGTCTTTGCAGAAATTTCTAACAAGTTCATTTAATAAATTGAATGTTTGGTAATGTAATGTTTAATAATAATTCGGTTTCTAATATTTTCTTAGTGGAATAACACGAGAAAAAGCAAGTTCAAAACTTTTTCTTTTTTTTCTTGCTGAAAATGTGTCATACATTAGCAAAATGAATTATTGTGTCTTTGCAGAAATTTCTAACAAGTTCATTTAATAAATTGAATGTTTGGTAATGTAATGTTTAATAATAATTCGGTTTCTAATATTCTCTTAGTGGAATAACACGAGAAAAGCAAGTTCAAAACTTTTTCTTTTTTCTTGCTGAAAATGTGTCATACATTAGCAAAATGAATTATTGTGTCTTTGCAGAAATTTCTAACAAGTTCATTTAATAAATTGAATGTTTGTTAATGTAATGTTTAATAATAATTCGATTTCTAATATTCTCTTAGTGGAATAACACGAGAAAAAGCAAGTTCAAAACTTTTTCTTTTTTCTTGCTGAAAATGTGTCATACATTAGCAAAATGAATTATTGTGTCTTTGCAGAAATTTCTAACAAGTTCATTTAATAAATTGAATGTTTGTTAATGTAATGTTTAATAATAATTTGGTTTCTAATATTCTCTTAGTGGAATAACACGAGAAAAAGCAAGTTCAAAACTTTTTCTTTTTTCTTGCTGAAAATGTGTCATACATTAGCAAAATGAATTATTGTGTCTTTGCAGAAATTTCTAACAAGTTCATTTAATAAATTGAATGTTTGTTAATGTAATGTTTAATAATAATTTGGTTTCTAATATTCTCTTAGTGGAATAACACGAGAAAAAGCAAGTTCAAAACTTTTTTTCTTTTTTTCTTGCTGAAAATGTGTCATACATTAGCAAAATGAATTATTGTGTCTTTGCAGAAATTTCTAACAAGTTCATTTAATAAATTGAATGTTTGGTAATGTAATGTTTAATAATAATTCGGTTTCTAATATTCTCTTAGTGGAATAACACGAGAAAAAGCAAGTTCAAAACTTTTTCTTTTTTCTTGCTGAAAATGTGTCATACATTAGCAAAATGAATTATTGTGTCTTTGCAGAAATTTCTAATAAGTTCATTTAATAAATTGAATGTTTGGTAATGTAATGTTTAATAATAATTCGGTTTCTAATATTCTCTTAGTGGAATAACACGAGAAGAAGCAAGTTCAAAACTTTTTTTTTTTTCTTGCTGAAAATGTGTCATACATTAGCAAAATGAATTATTGTGTCTTTGCAGAAATTTATAACAAGTTCATTTAATAAATTGAATGTTTGGTAATGTAATGTTTAATAATAATTAGTGGAATTTCTAATATTCTGTCTTTAGTGAAAATAACACGAGAAGAAGCAAGTTCAAAACTTTTTTTTTTTTCTTGCTGAAAATGTGTCATACAGTAGCAAAATGAATTATTGTGTCTTTGCAGAAATTTATAACAAGTTCATTTAATAAATTGAATGTTTGGTAATGTAATGTTTAATAATAATTCGGTTTCTAATATTCTCTTAGTGAAAAATAACAAAACGAGAAAAGCAAGTTCAAAACAAGTTTTTTCTTTTTTCTTGCTGAAAATGTGTCATACATTAGCAAAATGAATTATTGTGTCTTTGCAGAAATTTATAACAAGTTCATTTAATAAATTGAATGTTTGGTAATGTAATGTTTAATAATAATTCGGTTTCTAATATTCTCTTAGTGGAATAACACGAGAAAAAGCAAGTTCAAAACTTTTTTTTTTTCTTGACGAAAATGTGTCATACATTAGCAAAATGAATTATTGTGTCTTTGCAGAAATTTCTAACAAGTTCATTTAATAAATTGAATGTTTGGTAATGTAATGTTTAATAATAATTCGGTTTCTAATATTCTCTTAGTGGAATAACACGAGAAAAAGCAAGTTCAAAACTTTTTCTTTTTTTCTTGCTGAAAATGTGTCATACATTAGCAAAATGAATTATTGTGTCTTTGCAGAAATTTCTAGCAAAATGAAATTGTGTCAAGTTCATTTAATAAATTGAATGTTTGGTAATGTAATGTTTAATGATAATTCGGTTTCTAATATTCTCTTAGTGGAATAACACGAGAAAAAGCAAGTTGAAAACTTTTTTTTAAAATCTTTGATTATTTTTAGTATTAATTTATTGTTCATTGTGATTAATTTTTCTTTCTCCTCAATATTTAAAGTAAAAAAACTTATACACTCAAATAAGAACTGCTGCAAAATTACGATTTTCTTTAACTCTCAATAATATTCCATTATAAAATAATTAAATGTTAATTATAACAAGTGGTAGACTTCAAATATCATTAAACAAATAAAATTAAATAAATAAAATTAAATAATTAATCCTCTACCAATCTATTAATTTATTTACTTTTACCTGAAAGCAAGCACAAAAGGTCCAACTGGAACGTTTAATGAACTGGCGGATGTCATTTATCGACCAAACTTTCCGACTTTTTGAGTTCCAAAATAAATTGAGTCTAAAAAAAATGCAACTCTCACCACTTAGAAACCATGGAGACATTAATTTTCCTGGGCTGCTGACATGTTACTTAATTTCTTTGGCTTCCTCTGGTGAATTTTGGCGTATTATTTTTCCATAATCTAACGGCGGAAACGTCTTCCGCCTCATTATATGTCTGTGAGTGCAATTAATATGTATTAGGAAGGATGGTAAATTCAGATGGACTGTCTCCTCTTAGTGGAGATAGATGTCTTCGTAAGGGGAACTCCTCCTATTGAAGATTTGTTGAGGTTTGCCCATTACCCATTGGTTTTGACCTCCCATTTCAAGCAATTCAAGTCAGAGTGGTACAAGTAAAGCTTTATTAAACATTGTTTTCTACGTAAAAATTATATCTCGTATGGTCCTTACGATTTGGTTTTTATTTTAGACAAATATCTTATGTATAACCTGTTAGATTCATATAGTCTTAGTCTTATATATTTAGAGGACATGGTTTACCTTTTAATATTTGCGAACAACTAACGTTACTGTCTCTTTCAATCTGAATACAGTTAAGCACGTTAAATATTTGATACTTTTTATCGAATTTCCTTTAATAATGTAAACACAAGATATGAATGAGTGTTTGTGAGAAAAATTGATATTAATCAGTCGTACGTACAGAATACTTTAATTGAATCTTATTCTCAATTGAAAGATTTATTTAAAGAATGATATGGGAAACAAGACTTTGTAAAGTTTGACCAGCATAATTTGCTTTGTACAAGACGTGTAATTTTTTGGGTGGAAACAAGACATAACTATATGGATACATATTTATTTTGATTTAATTATTTTCCTAGTTAAAATTACTTTGTATGAGATGCTTCGTTACGGACGCAGTCCATTTCTGACTGTCTGGATGCAATCAATTTCAAGACCTCTAGGAAAATATTTAGTATTAACGCTGATGTAAAGAATGAAGATGGGTTCCACTGGATACTGAAATTTCACGTTATACTATAAAACACCAGCCAATCAGAAGTCTGATGTACTATTCCCTCAGGCTTTCGATTGGCTGGCACGACATAATATTTTAGTATCCAGTGGAAACATTTTTTAAGGGTTACCAGTCATTACCAGCCATGGAAACATTCCTTAAATTTACACATGCTGACTTTTTAGAATATTTTCTTTATTTTTTAAATAATTAATCTTTAAATTTGTATATTTATAATGCCATAAATATGCATTAGGTAAATCAGAAAATTTAAATGGATTAATATTTGTTTTATAGTAGAGAGGGATAGGACACAATGCCTGTTGTTAAAGGTGATTGATGTTTCGCCGATCATTATTTGAATACTTCCCAGATTATCATTATTTCTATAAAATTAGCAAAATCTGATTTTGTCTGATATTTAAACTGCTTCAAATGTAACTAATGGATAACTATCACCTTACACGTAAATAATTATTGGGAATAGTGATTTTGAAGGAGCAATAAATAGTATTTTTTTATTATTATTATTATTCTATTTTAATTTAAAAATGATCCTTTCTAAATTATTCTGCACATAAATAAGGCGATACCAAATGAATAATTTCAATTTATTTCAAGCAGTTTTAAATTTAAATTTGAAAATTGATTTTTGTCATCCTTATTTTTAATATATAGATCTCTACAGTGTTATTTACTTCGATTTGTATTATATTTAATATAAGGCTCATAGAATAGTGAATCTGTGAGTTGTTGGTTTTCTTATACACATCTTATACACATCTTATTTTTAATATATAGATTTTTGTTTGTCTCTACAGTGTTATTTACTTCGATTTGTATTATATTTAATATAAGGCTCATAGAATTGTGAATCTGTGAGTTGTTGGTTTTCTTATACACATCTTATTTTTAATATATAGATTTTTGTTTGTGTCTACAGTGTTATTTACTTCTATTTGTATTATATTTAATATAAGGCTCATAGAATTGTGAATCTGTGAGTTGTTGGTTTTCTTATACACATCTATTTAGTAACAGAATGAATTCCGTTCAAAAAAAAGAATTTCGTGGTTTATTAGTATTATTAATTCATGAATTCAAAAAAGAAAATTATTTTACCTTATTTCTTATTTCATCTCTTTTTTTAATGCCTCTACTTTTTACTAAAATCTGTATTGTTAATTATCACTTCAAAAAGCGAATACGAATTAAGACTAAAAGCAGATACCGAATTAAGACCCGAAAGCAGATACCAAATCCTATGTATGGAAATAATTGGTTATCTGATCTTCTTTTAAGGGTTTATTTTCAGTGGATCGTTAAAGGGATTTATTATTTTTAGCGGCTCGGCCCCAATCTGACATTAAATTCCACCTTAACGAATTAGGTATCTTATTAAAAAAAAAAAAAAAAAAAGCAGTATAATTAGATATCATCAGAAATGCTTTTGCCTGATTGTGTATTTAGCTTATAAAAGTTTTATTTTTGGTGCGTATTATCAATAAAACTTGTCATTTATAGTCCCTTTATTGATATATTTAGCTGTTGAATTTCCAGAAGTTTCGAAGAATACGAATGTGTTTTCAGTAAAGGGGCTTCACAAATTGCACTTGTTGCTAATCTGAAACCTTTTAAATCTATTTATATTTAAGATAATTTAATTTTATGTCCTGTAACAAGGCACCGAATGGATTTCATTTAATGCATTTTCTATTTCGCTTCTAATATTTCCCCTTTTGCCTAATGCTCCTATTTTAAAAGATAATAATTTTCTCAGATAAAATAGGAAAGCATCTACATCTTGCACGTAAATCTTTCGAATGCTTTTCGACACTTTTCAATACGATAAAAATTAAAAATTTTGAATTTTTTAAAAATCCAAGCAGATTTTTTTGGAAGCAGAGTTTTTATTTAAGCTGTTCACAAATTAAATAAATTTTATTGCAATATGGAGAAAGGTTTGTAATATAAAAAATATTAAAAGGAAATGCATTTTTGGAGTATACTTACAGTTGTGTTTGCTAAAGTACTTTTTGAAAATTATTTTACATTGCGTTTCTTATCTTGATGAGATTTTAAGATGAAAATATTTTTAAATAATTTTTTATTGCCTTCTAATCCGGTTCTTTTGACATGAGGTCATTTGCTTTACCAAGGGGAATCCTACTCGGCACCCACGTTTTGCCACTTAGTTTGAGATGGATGTCTGCTTGAATGGCATTCTGTACCTTCCTTCGATAAGATTTATCATGCTTATTCCCGTCACAGACCCGGAAAATTTCTGAGCAGCAGCACTTGTTGGGATTCGAACCAAGCTCCCCTAGTTCGGAAACACTTCTTTCTCTTTGTTCCTTCCATTTTATACCTAGGATTATGTTGCCCTTACCAGTTAGAAAGGTGAGGATGGAACGTTGCTGGACCTCATGTATAACGCGTAACTGGTGGGTGTTGAGGGGAGGACAGTGTCTTTCGGGAGGAATTTTAAGGACAACTGCCTCTCATTTGAGTGTCGTATGAGAGAAAACCCAAAAACTCCTCCATGCAATCTGACTATTGATACTTGATTGTCACAATCGCGATCGTGTCTCTTCATTTTTTAAAGCAGTGACCGTAACAATGCCACCATCTGATTTGAACCTGTGCCCTCCTGCTCACGTTGCCACTGGGCCATGAGTCGGACAGAAAAATATACACTGCATTGTACTACAATTGAACTAAAAGGAAACTAAAGCATATGTGTATATAATATATATATATATATAATATATATATTCACACATTTCATAACCAATAAAAGAGTGTTGGATAATAGAAAGCTAAAGAGACAATGAATATCCTGAAAGTCAAAATGAGAACTTACATGGGATACATAGACGGAGATTGGGTTTAAGCTTTAACAGAAAAAGATGACTCATCACCAAGTCACGTGTTCTAATCGCAGAGTAGTAATAATGGGGATTGGCAGTTTGGAGCAAACATAATATTCACGTGATCATATACCTCATGTGACTTTTACTTTGTAGTTTAACGTGTGTGCTAATAGTTTGGTGATTTTCGATAACAATCTTTATTGTTGGCTATTACTACTCTATGCTGCTGGAGCGAAGGGTCTATTAACATACAACGATTTAACAAAAAAAACAAAAAAAAAGGGTTTATTTTTTTAGTTGTAAATAAATGTAAATTTAATTTTTCTAAATATTTGGCATTTATTTTCTGTTAATAAACTTTCTTGTGTCATATTTTCCCTCCAAAGTGATTAAGAAATAAAATATTCATTTATATGAACTTTCTGTAATATTTTATAATATTTCATACAAATAGATCATAGTTATAAACTAAATATTATTCCCTGTATATATTTATCTTTAGTAAACACATAGTAAGTAAAATTTCAGGCATTTCTTAGAATTTTCGGAATCACATCGTAAAATGTTTATGTTTCCTAAATAAATGTGCGCGAGAAAAAGTAGTCAAGCGGAGATAGAGCGCCAACTCTAGTACGAAAAGGGACGGGAGATATTTGTCCCAACTTTTTGTTCCTTTAGAATGGGGGAACGAACTCTATTCTATTACTACTCTTTGGTTCGAATAGGTGCGTCGGACTAGGAATTTGGTTTGGTTTGGTTTGTCGCTCTACGATTATTTTTTGCACACTTTAGGCTAATTAGACCCGGACCTACAGTTTAACGTGGATTCCAAACCACTCACAAACATCCATGCCACCGCCAGGATTCGAACCTGAAACCTGTGGTACCAATGACCAGAGCGCTAGACAATTGGCCATCAAGCTGCGTCGGACTAGAGAAGGTCTGCTGCACTAATGCCAAAAATAGTTTCTCTTTTAACAGTGCTGCGGTTAATAAAGCTTTAAAATGTAAAATTTAGAATTCTTAAATGAGATAATGACTTATTAATTATAACTTTTTAAAGCTTTATTTTTGGCGCGTAGTATCAATAAAAGTTGTTTACCATTTATGTTCCTTGTATTGATTTATTTAACCATTGAATTTCCAGGAATTTTGAAGACGGGTGTATTTACAGAAAAGGGGCTTTATAAACTTTAAAACCACTGTACACGTTGTTTATCTTAAACTTCCTTATAGAATATTAGTCTTTGTCTAGAGTGTTTAAAATCTCTTAAAATTACTAAATAAATGAACTACACTCGCAAAATCATAAAATAAAATTGTTACGACAAATTCGTAAAATTTTGCGAATATTTAAATGCTTAAAATAACAATCTTTCAATTAAAAAAAAAAAAATTCTGTTTATATATATATATATGTATTAAAACTGGTGAAAAAAATGTCTCTTGCTAAAAAAACACAGTCGCGAAAAAAAAATTCTATCCATGTGAACAATTTTAAAAACTCTTTTATTTGTACAGTGATATCCCTCAGTTTACTTTGATCGTTGATATTAATAAAAGAAAAATAAAGTGATATTTTTTATATGACTTCAGAAATTAAATTTACTGTTTTTTATTGGTTTTTAATGGTAAATTTCAAAGAATTTTTCTTCTTTTTAGAGTCCCAATTCTGTTACATTTTATGAAAGAGTCAAAGTTGAAATTGAATTCGAAGAGTACGGAACGCCACCTACATTTTTGTCGAATGTTTCAGTTGCTATCAGAGGTATTCAATTTCGAAGAACTTAGTGCACTAATCAGTACAAAGTGAACTCTTGAAATGTGTACTGATTTCGCCATTTCAGTTAGTTGTTGTTTCAATTGTTAGACAAAGGAATTCCTAGAAAAAAAAAAAAAAACAAGCAGTTTTCAAAATTAAAAACCTCTACGAACTACCTAAAATTTAGATGAGGGGATGTTATTATTTAGTTAGATAAAGTGATTTGAAAATTCTAGTTAAATAAAAAAAATTTATTGATATATCTCTGTAGTTCTATTCGAATGATAGAAGATCAATAATCATTTCTTCTTTCCATGAAATATTTATTTATTTTTCCTTTTCATGGAATATTTAATTATTTTTCCTAATGCAATAGGCAATAATACACAGTAATCCATAAACAAGGCCTGCACCGCTGTTACTCATTTAGTACTTCCCATGGGGGCACGTGTAGCTAGAAGATATGCTACGGACGCGAATAACACTACCCCCACAATGCTCTACGATCCTATTAGACCGGCACCTACGTTTTAAAGTTGATTCCGAACCACTACAAACATCCATGACACAGCCGGAATTCGAACCCGAAACCTGTCAGCCACTCGGCCATCAGATTCCTACGAAATATTTATTTTTACTATAATTACATACTGCAGTTATTAAATGTGATTATTTTATTATTATTTATTTATTTAATTACTTTTTTTGAGGAGAAAATATCTGCATTTAAAACTGCGAATTTTCTGCAGTTTACACCTTATTTGATACAATCATTAATAATTATAATCCAACGGATTTTACTGAAAACTCGAACCTCCCCATCCTTAATTGTATACTTCCAATAATATTCTAAAATCCAAGACAGAATCATTTTTACACTCAATTATAATCTGCGCATAAGGTTGTCATGCGTTGTAATTGCCGCTTTTAGAAAAGAGCAGATTCGATGGCCATTGGTGTAAAACATCTCGCATCGATATCGGGCTGTCTTAGGAATTTCCTGGGGTTTCTCTCATACGACACTCAAATTCTGGCAACTATCCTTAAAAGTATTGCCAAAGATAATGGCCTCATTCCATCGTCATTGCTGCCTGATGGTCAATTGGTTAGCACTCTGGCCTTTGATATCACAGACTTCAGGTTTGAATCCTGGCGATGGCATGGATGTTTGTGAGGGGTTTGGAAGCCACTTTAAACTGTAGGTCCCGGTCTGTTTAGTCCTCGTGTGCACAAGATGACCATAGAGTGACAAAACAAACCAATCCTTTCATCGTCCATTGTCGTGTTATTAGTCACATACATAAGTGAAAAAAAAGGCCAAAAATAAAATTAAAAAAAATCACTTTTATGGAAATAAACACAAGAACACGGAATGCGATGTTTATTTCTAGCAATGTCACACTAATGTGATTTAATGGCAAACAAAAACAAGTTTCTGCAACTTGTCTTTGCTTAGAAAATCTTGTGGGTTCTCACGGAAGCTGTTAAAATAAGTAAAAAAACGTCTGTTGATAAACCACCTGGTTGCTGTTCCTGTAGAGAAAGGCAACTTCTTATCTTGGAGTGCGTTCTGCATTCGGAATATTTGCTATCAATTTCCTTTATTTTAATGTTTAAGAAAACAAGGACGTGTGATCTTTTACCATGTTTCTTTACTATGTGATCTTTTCTCATGTTTACAATATATCGTTTTACTTCTACGAGTTCTAGAGCATAAATGTATACTCGTCGGACAGGGTAACCTTTCTGGCCCCGAGACTAACCGTACCACTCAGAAGCAAAACCGATTAACACAAATAGATGTAACAGGCAAAAAAAAAAAAAAAAAAAAAAAAAAAAAAAAAACCCTCCTATGTGGCCGAAAAAACTTTAAGAATGTGTAACAAAAAAACGCAGTTGAGCTTCCTGTAATTAAATAGAGCTCAGTTTACTGAGACTTCATTTATCAAAACTATATTGTACTTAATTCTAGATTTTCAATATTTAATTCAACTGTTGTGGGTATAATAATTATTCCAATCTTAAATAAAAGTAGAACTACTTAAAAATTTGAAAACCCCACCAAAAATTACTGTACACTTCAAATAACATGGAATAAGTTCTAAATTAATATTATTATTTTTTTTTTCATTTCTATGAACTGCTTTTTACTTCTGACGTATATTTTGTGCATTAGAAAATTTGTTATTTACAATATTTTCTTTAAATTAAAAAAAAATATATATGTATGTATAAAATTTGTAGTAGGGTTCTGAAATAACACCGAAACATTCACTCTGACATCTGAGTGTTGCTCTCAATAACAACAAAAAAAACCTCACATTTGTTTTTTTGTTTTTTTATTTAAGGGGGGAAAAAAAATTCAGATATGGGGGGAAAAAAAAATTAGTGATAACACTGCAATTAGTGATCACACTGAGATCCTAGTAACCCCTATCTTTACTCTCTTGGTTAAATTACAATTGGAACTGCAAGTTCTCTTAATAAGTAACAAGTAATATAAAAAGAAAATTTTAAAGTCAATTCCTACTTTTTTTCCCACTATATTGCAGAAAAGTCCTTTATAAATAAAGTTGAAATTTTCCTCTTACATCTGGCGCCATCTATTGGTAGATATATGCAACTTAAATCTAAAAAAAAAATTATAAATAAATAAATAAATTTATTAAATTTATAAAATTAATTAATTAAATTTAATTACTGAATTAATATTTGAAAAAACTGTATTCACATCAAGTGTCATCCACTGCAAGTTCAAAACAATGTATTTGAACTTGAGTGGATGAATAAAAAGTATTTTATGAACGATTGAAAATTTGAACAAGATATATATATATATAGGGAGAGTGTGAACTAATAGTAGGAATTTAATAATTTGTAACTTACTGAAACAGTCAAAATAGTGATTCATGTACATGTAATCCTGATCTCCTGTGAAGGCAAACTTAGTGATTAAACGATACTTGAGCTATATACCTTCAAGTTATTTAAATAGATTCAAGCACTATATGAATTCAAGGAGGTAAAAATTAGTTACCAGAGGAAATTGGTACCTTGCTGATACTTGAGCGATACTCTCTCGATAAATTAGAACTGCAAGTTCTATTAGTAAGCAATAATTTGAAACTTACTAAGAGGGTTGGAATAATGATTCAACTACATATAATCTCATCTGCTGTGAAAGCACATCTGAATTAAACTGTGGTCATTAAATGGTACTTGAATTGTACACCTTGCAAGTTATTTAAATGGATATAGACACTACGTGAATTCAAAGAGGTTAAAATTAGTAATCAGAGTAAATTGGTACCTTACAAAATCGTTTTAAAACTCACTTGAAAGGAAGTTGAATTTATCAAGGGAGAATAATCTTAGCAATTTAACTGATAACGCAATCGAAATATAATGGAGACAATTTGTAGTGAGCGTAAATATTCAAGTTGAAGTTTATCTGTAGCTGCATTTCCATCGATTTAATCAGCGCTTCTCAAACACCGTCTAGTTAGAAGTGAGTAATGATTTCGTGAAATTTAAGTTAATTGAAACCTATAATAAACTTTAAAAGCTCTCATAAGTTCACATGAATGATTTTCGAAATTGAGTAAGATGACATGAGATTTTTAATGTTTTCTGCTCGACTGTGACGCTGAGCAAAGGCTAGCATGTACGAAGACAAAAATTAGAATTTGCTGACGGTGTGCTTTGTAGTCAGTACTTCTTGAAATAATGAAGTTTGATAGTGCGTGTCATATCAATGGTGATATTTCCTGGTAAGAATTTCTGTGGTTTTATATATGATACACAAATGTGGGACCGCTACCTCTGAGAATCCTTTTGGATAATTACAGCCTGAATTTCTAATATCTAAATATAAATGTTTATTTGAATCTTCTTAACACTAAACTTGCCAGCTTTTCAACTCATGGCCCATTGATAAGGTGCTCAGTTAGCATAAAGGAGGATTCAGGTACGAATCCGCTTGCGGCATCCATTGTAGTCCCGGCTTTCAGAAATGAGTAAACTTGACGGCGATTGTGACAATCTGTGTAAAGAGTCAATGATCAATTTGTCTGGTCGGAATTTTTCCGGTTTTTCTTCCATGCAATATGCAAATATAAGACATTTACCTGTTCATTCTTCACCGCTCGTAGGGGACTGTCTATGCATATAAAAGTGGAACACTAATGTGTTCCACTGTGTGTGTGGAAGACGAGAGTAACTGAATATCCTGGCAACCAGTTTGGTTCTTCTAAAATTTCCTATTGCAATTGGCACTCACGTAGTGAGTCGTAAAGCAGAAAAAGGGATTTCTTTTTTACGCGTCTCAAATCGTTAATTGGGAGTAGAAGTAGAAATCTGTTGAAAAAAACAGTAAACTAAAAGAAAGCATCGGCTATATGCAAACATTCGCTTTAAATAATCTAAACATTTTGAAATTGTGATAAAATAAGTCGAAAAATTTGGAAAAGTTTCGTAAAAATTGGTAGGCATGTAACAACTTATGTTTACTCTTATTCTTCTTTATTCGCCTAGTATTTACATCCACACAAAGAATAAAAATACTTAATTTTTTCTTTACATTTTTTGATTTTTATGAAGCATTCCTATTTATGAAAGTTCAGTTCGTCGCCCGCGATTGACTCGTATCATGATGAAAAAGATGATGATAATGTTAGAGCGTAAATGGACAAGGTTTCGATTTCTTGCTGAGGCCAGGCGCTTTTAATCATTGCTTTCAGAAAACAGGAGACTCGACATCGATTGTAGGGTGGTTCGTAATGCTGTCTGATGAACATTTTCCAACTTTTCTCTTCTACAGTACGCAAATGTATGAAATTAATTTTAAAAATCCTCCCGGAAGGTAATAGCCCCCGTGTATTCGCCAGGAAATCTTTACAATATATTATGTACCCTGTGGAATGTAAAAATGTAAATTCGTGGAAAAAAATATGCTTAAAGTATTTTTTTTCTTTCAAATCTTTCATAAATGGAATTCTTATAATGAAATGAAAAATTCTTCCTTTCCAAATATAGATACCAAGTAAAGAATACTTTGTTTTTACTGATTGCTAGTTAAGAAGCAAGATTGTAATTTTGTATGTTTTTGCACACAATAAAACAGACATCTATCTTTATCCCCAGTTAGCTGAAACCGTAATGCCTATAAGTCTAGCTTAGAAACCTAATTACACACGCTGTAACCACAGGCAACCAATAATTGTGCATCTGCCCGTAAAACTGGATGCTTCTAAATCTTCTCCTGGATGTTTCTGCTATCAAATAAATACATCCATCCGATCACGATTTTTTACAATATCGTCTTATAGAGAATTCGGATCTACTACTGCTAATCACCTAGTGTTCTAAAACGTATGTCAGCATTCAACCGCGGTAGAAATATTATTTTTACTTGATTTAAAGATTAAAGTTGTTCATAGGATAACATAAAACTTCTAAAAGAGATGTATTGGTTTCTTCTGATGCCCAACTAGAAAAACTCCGATTTATGGATTGCTTGATATTTGAGAAGATTTTATTTTTGTTTTGAAATAAGGAAAAAAATCAGTTTTTATGAATTGGTTCATCTTGTTGTTCATTATTTTCTGAAATAGTTATTATTTTCCTTTTACCATTGTAGTTTTTTTTTTTTTTTTTGGCAGATATGTCCAGAAATGCTGTATATAAAAATATTATATGATTCATTTCACCAATATGGTAACAAACCATATTCTTAATCTAAACTCCTTTACACATTTGATCATTTAATACACATACATCATCTACTCGATGGTTGTACTCAATCATGGTTCAATCAAGCGAGATAAGTTCTGAAATTCTCATGAAAAAGAATTATGATCATGATGAATCATGATGCAGATGAAGAAACCGCAGCATCAGGTTGTCGGCTGGAGAATGGAGGGTGACTTTGGCAAAAGAGAGGAGTAGGTATCTTCCAGGAGAATTTTCGAGTTTACTCTAATATTATAGAAAAATTGCAAAAATAATTGTCTTGCATTTATTTATAGTATGGAAAGCTGTAACAATAAACAGCTAAAGCTATAATTTGTTTATAGTAGAAAGTTCGTATACCTTTGTTTGTATTTTAACAGGGCCCGAAATTTCAATCCTTGAATATAATTTTTAAGCATAAGTAACTAAAATGCATGCAAGCATTTATTTGGTATTTTACATTTTATTTTAATTAAAACAAATAAATATTTCACATAGTTAGAAAAGTTTCACATAGTTCGTGTAAAAGATATTCGTATAGACAAAAAATTTTGTTACAAATAATTGACAATTTATATTTAGTTGGATATCTTTTTGCTTTTATAATAACTTGCAGTCTTCGTAGCATGGATTCGACAAGGACTTGAAATAATTAAATTCAAAAGAGTTCCATTCTTCTGAAGCGCAATTTTTAAATCACCTTTACTAGAAATAGATTCTAAGCTTAATTTGTTTTCTAAAACATCTCACTGACGCTCAATGGAGTTGATATCCGATGACTATGAAAGAAATTGAAGAAATTTTAACATGCTGTATAACACCAAAACCCTAGGATTTAATGTCATATTGTTAGATCATTATCATGTATAAAAACGTAATCCGATTGAGTCTCACTTTTGCTACACTTCAATGTGATTTATAAAAAAAGATTCTTTGAAAGAATTTCTTTATTTGGTTTTCTCTACCATCTTTCAGGCTCCAATAGATCCAAAAATGTTTAACTCTCATCTGAGAAGTTTTTTTTTACCAAAATTTTGGACAATGATGTAGATTTTTTTCTACAAAAGCTAAGCGTATTTTTTTTTTCTCGGTTACTGAATAGTTTTTTCTAGCAATTAGGCCGTGGAAACAAGCTTCGCTGCATGCATTTCGTACTGTACTTATTCATCCAAGTACTGTAGTATTTCAAAACCAAACTGCAGTTTTGGAAGTTCTAATCTTTTCAATTGACGAACAATGAATCCATGACCCTAAGAGCTAAGGACTAAGGACCGAGGGTCCACATCTGTTTTCCTGATTAAGTAACGCAAATAAAGAACTAAATCTCTTAATTTTTAGATGCATGATAAAACAATCAAAATTGAAATTTGATTTAATGTTTCATCTTCTTTACGAATTTGTTTAATTTTGGAAACAAAAATCACTGAAATTTCCCGACAATAAATTAGCATTCGCTTGTACGAATACATTTTGCGTCTTCCACTTTCCTTCGTCAAAAGACATTTTTTTTTTTAATTTTTGAAAAAAAAAATTATATATATTTTGATAATTATTTTAAAATTCTAAGTTCAAATAGTTTTAGGAACTTCTGATAGTTGTTTCCCCGTAATGTGATCTCAGTTAAATAATAAAAACGTGTCTTTCTTTCTAAACCGGTACTGTACGAATACTTTCTACATTCACTGTAGTGGTAGAGAAAACTGAAAATCTCAACCTCTCAATCTCTCAGATAGTCTCACTTGCAATGGGATTTCAACCACTCATTGAATCGTTTTTCAAAGAAATGATTATTGTACACACCATTAGATGGAAGAGAACTCTCGTCCTCTTGTATGCTAACAAGCACGGATCTTTTTCTATGCGTTTGATATATCTACAAAAGAAAACAGAGAATAAAAGTGCAAAATTGACCTCATTGAATTTCAGATACCATCAGAGGATAAATTTGAATTTGTAACCGTTATCAGTACCATTTAATAAAAATTGTCTCGTTTTTCGTAAAATTCCAATGAATAAACATTTTAAATAACATTTTTTAAAATTGTTAAATCAACATTTTGTTGTTTTACAATGAAAGAGAGTTTGTGAATCACCTAATTTCAAAATTTGAGAATCTTGGGGGTAATCAGCATTTGTAAAATAAAGACTCTTAAAAGATATGCGAAATAAACTTAATTCTTGTTTTAAAATCTTTAATAACATTTGAAATGATAACCTACAACCTATCAAAAAATTTTTAAGAATCCACCAAAAGTCAATATTTCTTACTTCTCAAGCTGTTACAATCATCACCTTTAATAATTCATTTTGTGCTTAAAGAAGATATCTACCAATGTGAAATTAAGGCAATTTAATATCATAATTGTATGGGATTAAAGAATTCAGCCAATTTAAATGAATGATATGAAACTCTTAATTCAAGGTGTTAAGCTTATAACCACCACTATTTGCAGAAATAGTTCTGTCTTTTTGATTGCATAACTGATTTAATTGAAACACTCATCACTCATCCATAGTAAAATTCTTTTTTAAAAAGAAAGTTTTGAAAGTAAACAATATTTGATACTTTTATTGGGCAGTGCTCCAATGCTATTATGAATTAACCCATGAAAAAATTCTTCAGAAAAGAGAAATTATACTACGGTGAATAATTTGCAAATTTATGCAGATGACGATGAAAACAACGAATAATTCTCCCTCGAGTAGAGCTTTTTAAAAGAAAAAGAAAGTAAAGAAAAAAGAACAGAGAATCAGTTTCACATTATTGAGTGTCGCGTGACATAATCCATCATAGAAGCTTGCGAGGTTATGATGGTGACTAATTTGCATACTATTCTTTCGAATATCGAGGAAATAAAAATATTCCATTGTAGAACTGAATTCACAAAAGAAAATTTAGCCACACATCGAAGAAAAGAATTTAATCCCATACAGACTGTAATTTTGTAGATTTGATGGAGAGTTTATCATTGTGGAAGGCCACTAGATTTATTTTGGCTCAGGACAGTGGTATAAATGATCAAGGGAAACGTCTTGAATGAATCTTGACTAATTCAATGCATCTTCCGTTCTCAGAATTTCCACTTCTTTTGATAAAAATGGGATTTCGTGAACTATTTCGCAACGCTTAAAAGAAGAATGTCTTTTGTGTTTTTGGGAATGATATCGGATTTTTTTTCTATCACTGCGTCTTGTATGAATATGAAAAGAAAAAATTCCATTAAAAGAAAGAATAATCAGGATATTCGAAATAACAATCCATGGAACATGTTAATGAATAACTATACATGCTAATGACCCAACCACTGCAGAGTGAATCTAGGCATTGCCAAGCTGAATTGTATTGATTTAGAGAAGTCAAGGATCCATATTTTAAGCAATAAGACATGATAAAATAATTCTAATACAAAATGAACAGGATGTTTATTTATTTTGTTGTTGCTTTCTTACATTGTTTAACAAAGAATATAGTGCGTGTATCACTAAATTCTTTTTATCATTTTATTAACAGTTAAATAATACTGAACTATTTTATGGTAATCATTCTGAAAAAGAGGTAATCTGTAAATAATCCTTGTCGCAATATCTTCATTATTTCATTTTATATATTAACTCTTTAAATGTTTAACTAGTTTGCTATTTGATCGCTAATTTAAGAACAATTAATTTATGGCTAGTTTTTAATGTGGGCAATGTATGAATATATTAGCTTAAACAGATAAAACAAAAAAAAATTATAATTAGGTTTGATTTCTTTAACTTTTAAATTTGGTAACTTCATAGAAAACACACATGTGTTTGAGAGCCTTCTGATTTTGTCAAAATGAAAAATTGAAAATATCGTTGAGTAATGACATTTAGAAATGAGTTTATTGTTTAATGTAATAACTTTATTGTGCAAAAATCTTTAGTCCAGTTAGTATATGCGAAACATAATTTACTTCGTTAAAAATAAGTCGAAAAGTATTTTATGTTTATTGAACTGAATTCCATACACCACAAAATGACTGTTTGAAAAATCTTCAACCATATTCAGTTTACTGAATGTAGCGATACTGATGGAATCATAAAGATAAAAATAATCCCTCTAGAAGATTAATGACATTCATAATTATAAAAATTTTTTGATAAGGATTCAATGATTAAGATACTAGAGGCAATTATTTGATAAATCATATCGAAGTATTTTATTTATTATAAAAGGTCGTTGATCATTGGAATTAACTATTTTCTACACTATAGAAATTTAAAACAAGGCCTTTCATTTTATATAATTTGTGTGACTTTAAAATAAAAATACTACACAATTACTTCTCCAAATGACCATTCTTTCCAAACAGGGTAAATAAAGCTTTTTGTTTAAGTATAAAATTTGTTCTGGTAGTTAAATTGTATTGAATTGAAATACTCTGATATGATTTGTCAAAGAGTTAAATCTTAATTAGGGAAGCTTTATAATTATCCTTATGTTTAGCTCAGGATTATTTTTATAATTAGCATCGTCAAAACTCTTCTAGAGTGATTAATTTTATCTTTATAGTTACATTATCATTATATTCAACTAATTGTATATGGTTGACGATTCATAAAACGATCTTGTTGTTTATGGGAACTTTAATTAAACCCAAACATTTTTAATTAGTTATAAAATTTCTCGACACTGGAACAATTAAAAAAAATCTACAATTGAATACAAGATCAATTGAATTGGGAAAAGATGCCTTAAAAGCTAATTTTAATTGAGGAAGTAGTTCTTACGGGGAAATGATGAAACAAAAAAATGCATATCGCACTCATTCATTAGCCAATAAAATGCACTTTTAGGAAAATAGGATCAGAAATTCTTTGAAATTTTAGCTCCATTACTGCCATTGATATGAAAATTTTGTTAAGCTCCAACATTCTTACGAGATTATAAATACTGTACGCGTGTCTGTTATTAATATACATTCATTAACTGTTAATGGAATTAATTGATATATCAAGTGATTTTATTCTTTGTTATGATCACATTAGCTCTTTAGGAATCCTTTAATTTAAGATTATTTCCCATTGCTAAAGCACAGTCAAGGAAAAAATAGAAACAAAACGCTGTTGTTATTGAGTACATTGAGATGAAAGACGTGGAAAGAATTTCATTAGATATGTAATTGGCTTATAAGTAAACAAGTCTGTGTTTAGTTAGTATTAGATTTCTATGTTGAAAATGAGTCCCGAGGCTTCAGATTCCCATGTAACTTACATAACCAATTTCTATTGCACCATAAAAATTATTAATTTTGTATAAATATAGATAAATATGAATGAAAAATTGTTGTATAATATTAATTATAAATCTGTAGGACATGACCATTAATAAAGAATAAAAACTTAGCTACCCCAGATTAGTCAGAAAATTAACAACACATCAAAAATATTTTTAATAAGCATACGGGTTTAATGATCCTGAACATCAAAGTTACTAATACATATATATATATAATTTAAATTCCTTTGACAAAATATACTTTTTGGGGTTTTTTGCTTTTAATGCTCGAACATCATAGAGCAACATAACATATTAAAAAATTTGTTTTCGAAAACATAATAATCCGTTTATTGACCATCAATGAAGTTTAAGTTTTAAGTTTAAGATGTTTTAAGTTTTATTTTTGTAGGGAGAGATTAAGTATTTGTCTGTTAGCTATTGTTTCTTTCAATCCCACATAATTTTAAAAAAAAGTAATAAAACTGTTTTTTTTCTACTTATGTTAAATATTCTGGCTCTTTTTAATGTCGTACAAAAAAGTTTCTGTTCATATGCCTATAGTAAAAATAAAGTAAGCAAAATAAATATCAAGCTATAATGTCATCTAGCTTAATAAGGAAAAAGGGTTGGAATAGACATTCTTTATTGTTAAGAAAGCAAACAAGGGCAGAAAGATTGAAAACTTCTAAATCAAGATATTAAATTCAAATTGAATTTTAATTAAAATAATAAAAAAAAATCAAATAATAAAATAAAAAATAATAAGTGAATAGTTTATAAAATGGATTTATCTCTCTTTATTTCACTTGATTTATAAAATATTAATTTAAGTAGTTAATAAAACTTGAAAAGCAAATAGCTACGCATACACTAAGCCCAACTTGTGGGCAAGTAATAGTGTGTCTAAACAGAGGATGAAATTTTATGTACTTTGCAGCAATTTGGACACTATCAGTCACTACTTCAAACAAAGTGTCGATGCTTAGTGGGTTTTTCCCATACGATGCGATTTATGTGGCTGTTTCATATTAAAGTCCTCCCAGAAGGTGTTCCTCACAGATAATTACATTGACAAATTGAAGTGGTATTCCTTCAGTATTGTTAGATTTTACAATATAATGTCTGGTTAGCAGATTTTATAGATCTGGTGTTGAAAAAGAAAACACCCCTCTTAGTGAGCAAAATAACAATTCTCTGTACAAAAATTAATGTTCAAATGACGAGTTTTGCCGGCTTTTAAACTTTAAATAAAAATTACGGTCAATGCATGAAAGTAATATCTTCGAATTTTCAATAGATCATTTTTCTTAAAGGAAAACTTTTCTTTTTTTTAAGCAATATTTGATAAGTATTTAAAAACACAGTCGCTTACAGCCTTCAGATTAATTTTACTTTCTTATCATAAATGAATGATATTTGAGTTTCATATCCATACGAAGCAAAATCAACTGAATGTTATTGTTTTTAAGTCTATCCAAAATGAAAATACAAGTATTATCTCAGATCAAAGTTATTCAATGTGATTTGAATAAAAAATCATGAATAAATTTAAAAAGTAAAAATTAATCTTAAGTATAGTCAAGCAACTGGACTGAAATGTTATTACAATGAATGCCGCTTCCAAGTGTCTTAAAATGCAAAAGAATAATTTTCTGAAAAATGCTGTTGAGGTTTGTTGGATTAAGATCCATTTTAGATTATTGTGGCAAACATACATAATCTTTCTTAATATTATATTTTGAAAGATTTCTAGTATTCTTAAGTGTGGTCCAGACAAAAAACGTGTGGTTGTTAACTTAAAGAAACATAAACTTATAAACGTATACGTATAGTGACTTACGTATAGTGACTTAAAATTTATTATTAAAATCCTTTGAAAAAAAAAGTGATAAAGTGGAAATAAATCTGAAAATGAATTGACTATCAAATCTTCATTAACTTCCAAAAGATAAATTTTAAAATACATACTAATGAGGAAAATGTAGGAGAAATCAATATAAAAATATTTACTTCAAAAAGATAAGTCGAATTAACTTTTCATTTAAATAAAAAAAAAATCAGGGTTGTGTTTTTAAAAAAATTTATTTAAGAAAGAAATCTTGGATATAAACTATGGATCATTTCGGAATTGCTAAGTAAATTCAAACAGTCTGAAATTAACACAAAATACATGAAGAAAAAATTCAACAGGCAGCAGTACCCAATTTTTTTTTTTATTAACAAAGCTATTCTTTATAGCAAGATATCGTTAAAAGGAGTCATAATTGTAATCTATTTAATTAAGAACAAAGTAAGAAGTTTGTATTAACGACCATTTAAGATTATTGTAAGTGCATGTTTTCTTTCATAATTTTTACATAATTGTAAGCATGCTATTGCATAGCTTATTATTAATATATGTATCTTTTAGCTTAATAGATTATAAATATCAGCTTAGAGGAGTAAAAAATGCAGGTTTAGATTAGTAACTAAGCTTAGTTGTTATAAATCCGATTATTTTAAAAGGTAGCAAAAATTATCCTTCACATTAATAATAATAAAAAAAACCTGTTTTGTTTATTGCGAATGCATGATGCTTTAAAGAAAATGAGAAACATTATTAAAAATAATGAAGTTTTGATTGCAAAACGTATAATTTGATTTTCTCTTCATTAAGATTTCCTTTTCTCTTCATTTAACCATTACTATTTTTCAAGATAACAAAGGTTAAACACATTCTTCAATGCAATTTTTTTTCGTTATTGTCTTTGAATGTATTTACTAGACACAATGGGGAAAGGTCTTGCTTTTTATTTACTCTTAAAACTATCAAATTAACTTTAAAACTTTTTATTGTAGTCTAATTTGTAGGAGTTTTTTATTCGAAAGGCACTTTTTTCTCCCTTAAAATCATAAGTTAAATCTTTGTTTGCAAGTTTACTTACATATTTCATGTGATTAATTTGCTTGAGGTACAAATTCATTTGATTCACTACATAATCTACATTAATTACAGCCACACCGCTGAAGTGAAAGCTGAGAATTTATTAATGAAATCTAAAATATAATTAATTTAACACATTTATTTAAATGGTTTTCGTAGCACACAGCTGTCTTAGAATTAGAAAAAAAAATCTTTATTCGATGTTTTTTTTAAAAATATATCACTATGGTAAGACGTGAGAATTGTGTAAGGTTTGTATTCAATCAAATGAGCAATAGTAAAAATTCTTTCTTGACTTTTGATTTAACTTTTAATTGAAATATACATACCGAATTAGCAAGAATCAATTACTGTACATTCATAAAAAAATAATGCAATAATTTCTGTACCATGATTTTTTTTTATTTGGCACTGCTATTATTTATTGAAATGTTAATAAATCCTGCACTAACAGTTAACTCACATTTAGGGATTTAAGAAAAAGATAATTTGGATGAAATTATAAGTAAAAGGACAGCATTAGATGGTCTGCTATGTCGAGATGCAGAAAGAGCGTTTTCGACAGCTGGTAACTTTTGCACATAATTACGTTCCAGGCTTAATGATAGTACAATTGATGCATTATGTTGTTTTTTTTAAGATCACATTTCAAAATTTTTTAATAGTACCACAGACTGAATAGTGATATTTACACTTTTTTGTGATTTAAATAAATAAGATGTTCCTTTACTTTTTTTGTGATCTTTATATACTGGTATAATTTATCAATTACTAATTTTTTTGTGATATTTACATTCTCTAATAAAACAAAAAAACACCTGTGTTTTCTTTCTTTTTCTAAAATTTCTACTACCGGTATTAAGATCTAAAAAATACCGAATACCGGTATTGAACTTTTGGTCCGATATTGCAATCCCTACTCACATTATTTTCTTCTGATATTTTGAATAAATTTAAGTGAAATTCTATACATTAATAAATAATATTTGTTAAATTTTTTTTTTATAGCAACAAAAGAATGACGAGTTTGCTACATTTATAAATGATTTTATATTAATTAATTTAATAAAAAATTAATAATAAAATTAAGTCTCGGAACAACGAGAAAATATGTTTATAAAGAAAAATTCACTAAGAGTAAGAATATAGCTATGTATTTCATAAATACATTCTACTGAAAATTCAAATTGTTGCATAATGTAATAAAATACAGCTAGAATAAGGAAAAATAAAACTATATATGTCTAGGTATTTTTTCATTAGAATTTCGTTTTGTAATGCATATGCATATTTATTTAAAATCACGATATACTTATTTATATTTGCCTTTACTTTGAGTTAGTTAACTATAAACTAATATATTTTTATAACTATATATTTTTTTTATCTTAATCTATTTTTATTACACATATATTAAACATTAAATAAAGTTTTAGATTTTGATAAATTATATCCCTGTGAATCGAATATTCCTTTTCTGACAGGGATACTTTATTGGTTTGATTTACATTTCTCTGTTTTTTTTCTTTTAATATTCTGGTGCATTTTTTCGTAGTATTTCTGCAGGCAAAGTTATAATATCAATTCAAAATTACAGTGTATTTTTCTTTCTTAGTTTGGATTCATACCAATTTCATGCGTTTTATCCCAAATCAATATTATTCATTTTTAATTTAAAACCAAGAGTATGATTTCTTTAGTCACCTGTGCTTCAATCTCTTATCTTTATATGTGTTTTTTTAATCTTTTCTTCTCAAAACAGTTTCAATAAGTAAACTAGAGTGTATTTTTAAGATGAAAATGTTATTTGTAAAATCAAAGTTTTTTTTTTTAAATAATTGCGGGATCTACCGATTGTATCTTGTACATTATATTAATCAATGTGTAAGAAGTACATGATCCCGTATGTGTTTTAATGCTAATTATACTTCAATATTTGGAGATGAACTACTCACTAGCTTAATTAGCTAGCAATTATTTAAGCTCACTAACCCTATGAATTTATTTTCGCTTTAATTTTATATTAGACAAAAGTGATATTTCTGTTTGTATAAATGGTATATATACCTTACATTTATTTGGAAAATCCTTTCATCGATGTTTTATATTTCATATAATTTTTCACTTCGTCTCTTGAGTCATGATGAATGTGCCGAGTCGTTATAAAAGTGGAGGCAAAAAAGAAATTTTCTAAAGGATTTACGTGGAGAAAATCAGAAAAGCGTTGCATAAAACGATACCCAAATAAATGAGGTTAACAAATTACCTTTTAAAACTATATTTAGATTCGAAGTTACATTTGAAACTTTTAGCAAACATAAGAAAAATGAACATTCAGAAAACATGTTGCAACTTTTAGTTTATTTGATTGTGTATTCAAATAAAATTTTTGTAATTATATTTTGTTTGCTTCGTGTAGCAGCTTTAATCGTACAGAAGGTTTAGCTCTCTATAACTGTTATTCTATAATTGTTATAAAATCATGTTGGTTATTTATACATAAGTCCTTATCACTTATATTTTTGGTGCTAAATAAATAATGGTTCAATAGCAGGCATGATTGTGATTACCACTGAAATTTTCCGAGTTGCATGTCAAGTTTTCAGAAATTTTGGATTAAATAAATTAAATCCCTTTCCAGCAGAATCGCAACAGAAAATTTGAAAGAAAGAGCCCCATAGTCTCTTAAATATGTTATTATCCATAAAATATATGGGTATTATTTTGGGGAGCGGGTGTTTTCGTGTCCTTGATCACTTTCAATTTTGAGCATTTTCATTGAAATCTGCAATTTAAAAAAAATTTATTTCCCGATCTTTTTACATACACAATATTTATTTACAAAATAATTAAACAATTTAATAAAAAAAAATATAATAATAACAATTCAGAAGAAAAATTGTCTGGTGAATGCAAAGACAACTTTATTTCAAAGTGAAATTGAGATTTTTCAAGAAAAGAAAATCATTTAGAATTCTATATATATATATTTTTTAAATTATTTTTTAAGTTTGGTGTTATGCGTTTGTTCTTACACTGAATTATGAATTTTGTAGGTAGCCTGTATATCGCCCAGCCGATTACATTTTTTTTTTTTATCATCTTATTACAGAATCATATTAAAGTTTTAAGAGCATATTTATTTCAGAGACGAAAAAGTAAACGTTTCCAAACAAGATGACATATTTTAACAATAAGTAACACGAGGGCGGGTAGCCCCAAGATTCCGGATCACAATCACCCCTGGTATTGTGTCAATATTTTCCTAACTTTTAACAAGTCCTAAGTGGTTCCTTTTTCAATTCCTTCCATTAGTTCACACTCTGCCTATATATAACTTGTTCAAATTTTCAATCCTTATTAAAATACTTTTTATTCGTCCACTCAAGTTCAAATACATTTTTTTTTTAACTTGTAGTGGATGACACTTAACATTTGAAAAAACTGTATTAATTAATGAATTGATATTAATTTTAGTTTTTTTTTAGATTTAAGTTACAGATATCTACCAATAGATGGCGCCAGATAAACTTAAAAAAATGAATGAAAATTATTTATAAAGGACTTTCTGTAAAATAGTGAAAAAAAAGTAGGAATTGACTTTTTTATATTAAAATATTTATAACAACATTTATATATTACTTGTTTATTAATTTTTAAACATTTATATATTACTTGTTTATTAATTTTTAAACATTTATATATTACTTGTTTATCAATTTGTAAACATTTATATATTACTTGTTTCTTTATAAGTTGTGTTTATTATTATATTTTAATACCCAAGAATCGAAAACAATAGTAAAACAAACAAGAATTGAATTCACACTTTCTACTTTATTACAACTCATAGCATAAGAAAGAGTAATCGAATTTATCACAGATACAATAATGCTCCAAAATGGCATATGCAAGGACAAAACCCGAAACTAGCACCACACCTACTACATTCGCTTGGGCAGGATTCCTGTAGATCACAGTTATGTGGCACAGTAAACCAAGCTCCAGATTTTTACCGTGACGCTGTTCTGATCGATTGTACACAAAACGAGTTTACAGGGAATATTTTAGGCTTTACTATCGATTTCAAAAGAGAGCTTTTTTAAAAATTTTTGATAATTTAATTCAAGTCAGAAATTTTCATTTAGAATAATCTAAAATAGACTTAAGTTAAATTTCAGTAAACAAATATTAAAAAATATTTGTACCAGAAATAAAACTTTACATACCATTTGTTTGTTTTTTATTCACTAATATAATTAAATATTAAAATAAATAATGAATTTATTTAGCAGAAAGGTCTAAGCCTGCTTAATTCCTCTCCAGAAATTTAAAAGTAGTAAGCATATTTTATATATATTGTTTGATGAGTTGAATATCCCTCTAAACAATTCTGTGTACGCATGATCAAAAATACAATTTCAAGCTTGGGTTGTCGATTTAATTTTTTGCAACTGAATTTTTATTAGATTTTGGAAAATGCACAAAATAAGATATTTACATACACACACATACACAAAGATGAATGTACAAGCTAGTTAATAACTAGCTCCTTCTCCAGTTATTCCAAATAAATACATAACCAGAGACATTTCATGGTCCATTTCAAACACATCCTGTGACAGGGGAAAAAAAAGACAGACAATTCAGGAAGAAACAATACAAAAATGATGAATATGTATTTTCCATTTTTCAATCATTGTGTCTGAAAATCATCAGTTCATTCGTCATTTACTGGAGAAATGTATTAATTACAACATGAAAAAATGATGAAACGTAAACATACGAAACAAATGCAACTTATTACAACAACATACATCTAGAAGTATAATCCTTTGTAAACATACATGGAATTAGCACATTTACAACGTTAGCTGAATATTACAAGTCCAAGCATAAATCTCAAAAAATCTCCATCAAGGAACTAACTGCAGTTACAGCATAATAAGTCATTCTTCGAGTGTAAAATTTCAGAGAAAAATATGTCCAATCATCTGAAGAAACTATATCCTTTTACTTTAAGGACTTAAGGACTGTCTCAATAGTTGTGGCACAAATAAAAATGTACAAGGATGAAATCAAAGTGCTTTTTGGCTTATTGTAAATTAAATCGTATTTTTTGGCTTATTGATCCTTCAATAGTGCGACAGTCAATTTATTTATTAGAGGGTAACATTTAACATTCATTGAAGCACTGCATATTGAAAGCTCTTTGAAGGTTCTTCTTGGCTGTACACAGTTTCAATTTACGTCATCTTAAGATATTGATGGAGATTGTGGGAAAGTTGCTCTTCAAAGACTTTTTCTCTCTAGTAAGTAAATTTACCACGCACGCAAAAGGAATGCCTTAATACTTGGGCAATCATTATCGAAAGACAGTTCAATTAGGAACAATAATAAATGTTTCCTTAAGGGTGGGGAGGGATTTAAGGGTTTTTCCTTAAGGATTTGAGAATGCCCGGATATCTGGTAACAGAAGTCCACAAATTTAATTACACCAATTTAATGTTATTCGAATTGGGAAGAGTTTGGTGAGAATACTGGACTTTAGGATCCGAATGTTGTCTTTGTTTGCTGGGCATGGCATACCTGAGCTTCTCCCAGAACCTTCTATCTCCCCAACGAATAACTGGTGCACTACGAAAGCACATTTTGCAATCGGAAGGTAAACCTTTTAAGGAAATATCATCAGCGACTACAACGATTATTTTGTGTTTACGGGTGATTTGTAACTCTCGATAGGCCAATTTTATTTCGTAGAGGCACCACTGGTGATTTACGAAATTTTTTGACAAAACAACGATTGTCCTGTGACTACATTCTATAGCTTCATTGAATGCTTCAGCTACATATCCAGACATAGGTAAATCGCGTTTCCGAATACAAAGTCGGTAAGAAGGTGCACCACATTCTAATTCGGGAGCAAGAAATTGGTTCACGAAAGTCTCATCCTGAGCGTGGTATGATATATAAGCATCAAATAATTTCTCAGTTTCAGGTGGAATTGTATTTTTCTTGAAGAGGCGGATTCCATATTTAGAGTACAACCAAACTTTTATTTCTCTCCGATAGATGCATATCAGTATAGTTGATATCAAGAGAAACAAAAAGAGTACTAATGCAATAATGAGAAAAGCAATATAATCCGTTTGAAACACGGCTTGAAAGTAAGTAATGGAGCTGTAATTGGAGCAAGACGAAATGTTGAATTCGACGAGATATGGCCCAGCTGACTGGTTATAGCGACACTGGATTGATCCAAGATCTTGTACTAAAGATGAGGCACCTCGAAGCCATTCATGATAGGATTCTAAATAATCACAATTGCATATCCATGGATTATGGCCTAATTGCACACTTGATAGACGTGGATTCCATTTTAAGTTCCAGACTTGAAATTCCTTAATATAGTTGTGATCCAAATTCAAAATAGATAAAGATTTTAAATTTTGGAATGTAGTGTTTGCTATGTACATTATTTTATTGTTTGAAAGATACAACTCTTCTAAGTGTACTAAAGTCTCAAATTCATATCCATTTAGACTCTTTAATTCATTGTTTTCTAAATGCAGAGTTCGAAGTATCAATAGGCCATTAAATGTTCGATTATTAATTAAATGGATATTACTGTTGTTCAAGTATATAACTCGCATATTTTTACGACCTATTAATGTATGACTAGTTAGTTGGAAAATATTATTCCCATCAAGATAAAGATCGGTAACGTCCATAGGAATAACGGATGGCATAGACGTAAAATTCTGAGAACTGCAATCAACAATATTTGTATTCCATGTTTGATCAGAATAACACGTGCAGTTCTCTGGACAAACCATTTCGCAGTCACAAGCATCAAATTCACAGCAGTGACACAACGCAAAGCAATGACTTCCATATTTACAAAGGAAATCTGAAGATTTAGACAAAGAAAGTGGTAAGTACGGGCTGTGACGCTTGAAAGACAATTTACAAATCACTTCATTTAAATCTACCACATGAGGATATTGAATAGTTCCATCCAACTTATTCATATGCTGCAACCATTCCATGTTACAATCGCAAAAGAAAGGATTTCCTGAAATTGCGAATTCAGGCAATGGTTTCTTTAAAGCATTTGGATTGAGTCGAAATGTATTAATATCCAGACTTTCAATATTGTTGTTTGCCATGTTAACATATGTTAGATTGGTTTTGGCTAAGAACGTGAAAGGATTCACGATACTGATACGATTGTTGTTAATCTTCAATCTACTTATGTGATTAGGAAATGAAGCAGCATTAATTTCAGCGATGAAATTGAAAGACACATCCAAAGCACGAAGTTGAAGCGTGTCTTCCAATTCATAATAATTACTCAGAGTTTCGATTTCATTACTATGAAGATCTAACTCATCAAGCTCAGTTGGTATTACTGCATAGTCAAACCACTGAATTTTATTTCGGGAAACATTGAGAAATACGAGGCTCTTTAGATTCATAAATAAGCCATTAATATCAGCAAGATAATTGTCACTTAAATCTATTGTATTCAATGCTTCTCCGTCATCAAAAAGGCCATGCTCCAAATTGTGTATTTTATTTTTTGACAGATCTACTGTTTTCAAAGACGGCAATTGTCTAAAAACCTCTCTTGTTAGATTACTTATCTGATTTTGTGAAATACTCAGATGACGAAGTTGTTTTAAATCTTGGAAGGATGAATTATTCAAGCTGCTAATGGTATTGTTGCTGATGTTGAGTGTTTTGAGAAATTGCAAAGATTTTAAAGCAGTCGGAACATGGCTTAAATTGTTTCCTTGGAGCGTGAGATCTTCAACACTACTGCAGTTCTTAAATGCATCAGAATGCATACTGTAAATGCTATTATGAGACAGTTTCAAATCACTGAGGACGTACAATCCATTTAAAGTAAAGACATCCAAATGTTTCAAGCGGTTATAACTCAAGTCAAGAGTATACAGATTATAAAGAGACGAGAAAGAATTTTCAGCAACAATATCGATCTCATTATGAGAGAGAAAAAGCATTTGAAGGGAGTACTGTGATTGGAACAAAGTGTTGTTAATAAAATGAAGTTTATTTTTGCTTAGATCAAGAATAACTAAACGGATCAAATCAACAAATGTTTGAGGGCCAAAGGAATGACTGAAAATCTTGTTGGAATTCAAATTTAAAATCACAAGTTGTTGCAAGCCATTAAACAAATTAGGTGGAATGCTAGCTATTGAATTGTTATGCAAGTACAACTCTCTGATGTCAGGTGAATCTTGAAATATCCTGGCTGGAATGCTTATCAGTTCGTTATTCGACAAATCAATGATTTGCAATTTAGCGAAGTTAGTGAACATTGTTTCATCAAGATCGAATAAATCATTGTGTGCTAGGTTGAGGACACGTAGCCTTTTAAAATTCTGCAGATCTTTTTTTGTAATAATTGATATTGAATTGTAAGACAGGTCGAGTTCTGAAAGACTATTTGCACAATGTTTATGCAACTTACTGCTGGAATTATTGGCGAAAGTAATAGCTGAACTCAGGTCATTATGAGTTAGGTTTAAAACCTTCAAAGAACTTAGATGGCATATCATATCGTCAGTTACTCTTTCAAGTTTGTTATGGGCCAAATCAAGATTTTCTAATTGATGCAAATTGCTAAAACTGTTAGACAGCAAAGATAAAGAAAATTCACCCCAATCATCATTCATTGTCCGAATAGATAGATTTCTGAGATCATTCAATCCAGCAAAAGCATCAATTGGCAATTCTCTCAACTTGCAATCCTGAACATGCAATGCTTTGAGATATCGAAGATGTGACATTGCCATAGGAGCCATAGTGCTTTCAAAAAACAAAGATTCGCACATTACAGTAAGAGATGTAGTATGTTCACTCTGTATCACACTGAAGTTGGTAGCTAATACACCAGATGCTACAATTGTCTTTAAATGGCATGTCAGAGAAACATCACTGCCGCTCATTAGAGTCCATTCACAATCTTCAGGAGCTGAATACAGATTTGAAGAAGTCGTTACACACTGTAGCAGAAAAATAAGTACAAAAACAGCCAAAGAATGTCTTTTATTTTGATGGCCCGGAGTCGAAACTGCGACGAAGAATTTATCAGTCTCCATATCTGGGAATGAAAGTCAATACAAATCTTATTCAGCAAAAAGTAAGAAGTATATTGGAGTCCATAAGAGCAATCATCTCATCAATAGACGCTTGTTCAAGTTCTCTAGTCTACTCAGTTTTTCATTTGAGTCAATTTCCACAATGACATACCGTCAAATCCAATCCCGAGATTTCCCTCCAGCGAGCTGGCGTGGAACCCCAAGATTGAAGATTACCGATTAGCCAGACATCTGCTGCAGTGGTTCCATTTCTGGATTGGGAAATCGTCAGAAGAGAAGAAAATCTGATTGTCCGTCGTCTCCCCACACAAATGAAATCAGCACCAATCGTAGATTTCTTCCTTTTCTTTAATTTCTCAGGCTTCTTTTTCTTCGCAGAAGAAAGTCTCAAATACCTCAGAACCTATAAGGGGTAATAAAAGAAAAAATTTAGAAAATGTTTTTTTAAATTCTTTTTAATTTGTCTACAATAGAAAGTGAAAATAAAATAAAAGAAAAGGAAGAAAGAGGAACGAAATTGACAGAGAATCGTTACGCGAAAAAATAATGAAGAGGAAAGTAAAAATAATATAGAATGTATATTTACTAGAATATTTCTGTAAATAATTCATTCAGTTTTGAACTACCTTTTGTATAACATCAAAATAAATTTCAATATACTTTGATAAAATAGTTCCTTTATTTTCATAATATTTATACATTTACGACCCAAGTAAGATAAAAGTAAGTCATTAATGCAAGTAATTAAGTAATTATGCATTTTTAAAAGCATTTGAATACACGTTCTAGATCATTGATTCACTAAAGATTAGTTTTGTAACAAGAGTAAATCCTTTCAAACTTGTTAGAAAGAACTAGTAATACTCAAGCTAATAACAAACCACTTTTAACATAATACGAACATAATTAGTAATCGAGATATGCTAGATACATACAAATACAAAAGCCTTATTACGATTTTTTTTTTCATTAACATTTTTGTGAAAAGATACAGAAATTTTATATGCGTTATATACAGCAACTATTTTTCAGTACCTAAATGTTCATTGAAAGAGGTAAAATCATAAAATAATATAAATGTTTGCTTACAAGAGCAATATTAGAAATTGCCGATTAAATTTGCTTTTACGTTAGCAATATAAAAAAGATTTTCACTATCACTAAGAATTTCCATTTCGTCTGTCAGAGTTTTCTTCAGATTTCCTCACAATATGTAATAAGACATTTATGTTATGTATTAGTATCAATTTAAATAATCATATTTTTTTTATCTTCCCATTTGATATAACATAAATACGTATTGCCACTCCATTTTTAAAAAACTAACCAACTAAAACTTAGTTAACAAAAACACGATTTAACGAATGCAGAAATATTTTTGAAAGAAAAAATGAAAATAAATAGAGGAAATCAGCCAAATAGCAATACACAAATCAGTGGTGTTGATACACATAATTCAATCGGAACGTTGGATTAAGCTCAACATCCAATAAGAATGACAATTTTTGTAGGAAAAAATAATGTTACCCTCACATTTCTCTATTAAGAAAACATAATATGCACTGCCAGTTTATATATTACAAAGAACAAAACCGTGTAGAACTCAGTTTCAGAAGAATTTTTGAAAGAGACTAAAATAAATTGAGGAAATATGGCGAGTAACAATTCGATAATCAGCAGTTCTGGTACACTATATAACTAGTCGAATAATGTAGTACCATAACAAAGCTCAACATCCAGAAAGAATGGCTGCGCTGGAAAAAATATTCCGTTTCTTGGGCTGCAATTATCTTTCGTCTATTCCGCCTTTAATGTGTAGGCACATAGAAAACGAAAATGAACGAACGAAGTGCAAGAAAACTATACAGAAAGATAATTATTGCCTGCGAAGGAAGACGGCAAGAAGGTCTTGCACCGTTATTTCTTCAGTAGAAATAGTAAATAAACAATAGCGAACACCTGAATGGTGTGTCCTCCATATTTCGATTGGGACTAGGCATGGGAAAGATAGGGAGAGAAAAAGAAGTAATAAATAAATAAAAAAAGTAAGTGCCATTCCAACCATGTTTTTGTTGAGAGTGGGGAGGTATAGGGGATTAACGATCATTTAGTGTGCAATGGAGCAAAGGTGCACATGCCAGGATTTACTACTATGAGGTGCTAGTTTTTCTTGGGAACAGCAGGGTATGTACTTTTTCGCTGTTGTCTCTACTTGCGGGATAATTGGTCGGCAGAAGGATTTGCATTTTCTATACGTAGTGAGAAAATGGATTCCTGTGTATGTTCATTGCTAGATGCAAGTTTTTAATAATGCATTACAGATCTATATGTCACGTCTTATTCATAGAATAATCTGGGCTTTAAAGTAATGAAATTATCGGAAACACGCTTGAATAACAATCTGAGTTTAAGACTATAAGCAGTTAATGATATGTACTAACTGAGAATAGAATGAAAACATTTCTAAATAAGTTAATTTAAAATACCGTAAAATGAATTAAACACGGTATCAAAATTCTCCAAAATAATTTTAAAAGAAACTCGTATGGTAAAATCTGAGAAAAATTAAAATCACATGCTTCTAGATTTTTACTCATTAAATTTCGAATATCTTATTGTTTTCAAACCCTGACAGTGAAAAGCCTCCATAATAATGACAAATCTTAAGCAATGTAAAAATTTTATACATACAAGTAATATTGGAATATTTACATTAAATACCCTCACTGTTTGAATAATAATTTAGCTACACTAACGTGTGAACTTGGATCATCATAAATAATTCAAGACTCATGGAAGGCCTTTTTAGGGAAAAAAATTATCGATCATTCAAAATTAAATTTTTTGTTTTAGAATTTTAAAACAAATAAACCCTACCGGTTGCTTATCTTTTACGGCTATATATTTTAAGTACATTTTCAAATCACAGTTATGCAAAAAATTGATTGGGTCCTTTAATTTGCTGATACTCTTATATATAAAATAAAAAATTGCGATACATTAAAAATCTAACGATATGAATAATTGGCGTTGTTTTTAGAAATACCACGTGCGCTTCTAAGTGGAACGTTTTTTTTTAAAAAAAAAGGCCAGTATCATTTTAAGACTTCAACCAAAAACAAGTCGGGGAAAAAAAAAAATTTAACACTACTTTTTGATTTTTGTCCAAGATTTTTAAAATCACAAAAGGTATCTTTAAAAAAAAAAATCACTTCAAAGTGAAAAAGCTGTGTGTGGTAGCAAACGTTTGGCGACATCTGCCAATGACTTCTGACGACTAATTACAAAAGCCGTCATCTAAAGAGATTGACTGTGGAAGAGAGCAGAGCGGTTTTTCATTATGTCCTGAAAAGCGTCACCCTAAACTGTTGCTGAATTTTTTTTTTCTTCCGTAATGTGTGGGAGTCAAATCTCTTGACAGCGTAATAAGGAAGAAATATTAAGTTTCCGTCTGGTTCATCGGTCTGGTGAGGAAAAAAATATTAAATTGCTGTCGAAAACCATAAGAGATTAATTCAACTGGGATGCTCACTTCACAAACCAAATTCACTAACTCTTAACCTTTTTTTTTCTTTTTTTTAATTCTCACTCAAAGTGGATTTAACTCCGCAAGGGATAAAAGAAAGGGACTTTTTTTTTCGTTTCTTCCCTATTCTTTTAACTTTTTTTTTTAATTTGACAGGGCTTCTGTTATTTACTGTTAAGTTTTTATGCGGTGATTTCATTTATAAAATTAAAACAGATTAATCTTATTAGCTTTATCGAATACATCTTAAAAGAATATGGGAGAATTTTTTAAGAGCGTAATGGTGATTAACAAGAGGCCACTTTGGGTATAAGTATTTCCAAAGAATGAAATGAAATTATGCATTTATTTAATCAAATTTTCATTGATAATATGGCTATATACCAAAATATTTGTGTTAATACTTTTTTATTAATGAATATTTCAACTTTGTTAATATTTTTAAATGAAGGTTCAATTTTTGTTATGGAAAATAAATATATTCAATAAATTAAGTTAATAAAACGTGTATTAAGCGAAACATTTTATATTTTCGATCTTTTAAAAAAAGATCTAGTAGGTAGTTGCCATCACATATTTAACAAGCATATGTAAATTTTATATATTCATAAAAATATAAAAATACTAAACAATATATATATATTTACATAAGAAAAATTATAATCTGATTCTGAATTTTAAACATACTTTTCTTGTATTGCTTGTTTATATATATTATTCTAAACAAACGAATGTTTATTCATAGGTTAAGATGTTACGATCACATCCCTCTAAACATAAATACATGTACATATAAACAAAGGTCTACATGAAAAAAAAAAAAAAAAAAAAAAAAAAAAAAATCATGTGATACATTAAAACATCAACAAACAATTTATAAAGGCCATTCTGATTTCAGACAGTGTACATCGTGCATCTTTCCATAATTTCCGCTTTCCATGCTTTCTCGAGCAAACAAACCCAAAACTCAACGAAACATATATTATGATAAACGCCACACAACTCACCTCTCATCTTCAAAGCCCAGATTCACACATCTGCCCATGTTCGAGTTTCTGAAAAGTAAACAAACGGACATCTGTTGAGCCTTGTTTACTTTTCAGCGTTTCTCTGCTAAAAACCAAAATCCCTTTCTCTCAAAGATAAGACGAATGGAAGAGAGAAAGGCCTTTTCATTCACAACTCCAGTTAAACAACGCATAAAAAACTCCAGAAAGAATCCAGACTCTCTCAAAACATAGTAGGGGGAAAAAAATGAATGCAAATCAAATCGAAAGCGTCTATTCCTGCACCAAGACCGGAATAGTTGAGCGAAACAAACTGACGAATGAGTGTTTTTCGTCACATCAGTTCTGCTGGCAGATTTTTCATAGGCGAACTCTCCCTAGGCCACGGATTGTGGCGGTTTTTGGGCCTACGCCAGGCCCACCCATCAAGTCATTCCACAGTCGTTTGTTGATCGCGAGGCCCTGCCAGATCTAGACTTCTTCCCCATACTAAATCGTTCCGTGAAAGATAAAGGAAAACGTTATTAAAGTGAGAGGCATTGCAGGAAGGACAGATGTGCACGCTACACTTGAGCTCTCCTGGTGGTCTGAGTGAAGCATTCGGCCAATGAAACGGGATGGGATCGTGTTGAATTTTTCGCTTTCTTTTATCCAGTTATCTGTTTAGAATCTTCATTTGGATGTGTTCTTAACAAATACATTACTCTTTTTATGTCGCCATTGTTGATCTACAAGGATTACCTTAAACATGGGGATAAGTGAAGTTGACAGGATATGTTTTGCATTTGCTGTTCTTTATTGGTATACAAAAGGTGCTTTGTTACTATGAATATATTTTTTGAAAATAACTTTCAGCGTGGAATGATAACATCGCAGATACCAAGTTTGTAACGTAATGTGCAAAAATGAAGTTGTTTTTGAAATTTT
The DNA here is from genome assembly GCA_021605075.1 of Caerostris darwini. Classification (NCBI taxonomy): domain Eukaryota; kingdom Metazoa; phylum Arthropoda; class Arachnida; order Araneae; family Araneidae; genus Caerostris; species Caerostris darwini. Next base: position 297,717 of record BPLQ01014663.1, read on the forward strand.
TATGTATTATAATAAATATTTTACAAAGTAATTAGAATATAGAACTAAGTTTAATATAATCTGTAAATTAAAATTATTACATACAATACAATTTTCAAGTAAATGTTTTCTATTTCGAATATGGCTAAGAATAATGAAAATGAAAATGAAAACTAGACCCTTAAAATTTTGAATACAAAGCAAGGTTAAATAAATTACTAAATAGGTCAACAAAACAATGAAGACTTGTTATTTTTTTAAATGTGAATGTTTAGCATGCGTTGCGCACCTATGTAGAACATTAAGAAAATAAATGAAGTATACAGGATTTCATTTGATGTTTTCTGTAAGTGACGCTTAAAAAAAGAAATTTTATGGATTTTTAGTTTTCAGAACAACTAGCTTTTAATTCATGAAAAACATTTAAGACAAAATGAAATGAACATAAAACTAATTATATAATTCAGTTAAAAAATGAAATATTTATTTAAAATACAATAACGTGATGTTCATCTATTCTTAACTGCTTGTAAGATAAGAATAGATGAACCTCATATTTTGCACAACTACTTGTAAGATGACGAGTGCAAATTATGAGGTTCATTTTATTCTTAACTACTTGTAAGATGACTAGTGCAAAATATGAGCTTTCGAAATTTTTTGATAATAATTTAATAAACCTTTCAGTTATATTGAATCTTTAAGCTAAGTAATCCAATAAAGCTACAGTTTATATTTAAAAAACATAATAATAATCTTATTTGAGAAAATAAAAATATAAACAATTAAATGTAAAATAAAATTACAAAAGTTTTTAACTACAACAGTTTATTCAGGGTGTACTTAGGGATTATACATAAAAAAATTTTGGAACAGATTAATCCTTTTCCAGCAAAATTTTTACATAAAATTTGAAAGAAAGATTTCGCCAGCTTAATATGTTGTATTTTGATATTGAATGTTTATTCAAGTGATGGAGAAGTAAAAATCTTCAAGAAAGTGGCATATTTTTGCAATATATTCAGTAAGTAAAAATAAAGTCCATAACATCATGAAATTTTCGGAACTGCTAACATCAAAATTTCGAAACACAACACCGCTGTAATTTATTTTAAAAACTGGAATATTACGAGAAAAATAACTTATTTAACATTAAAACGAGATAAATTTTATCCAATTCACTTGTTTGTTATTCTTTATTAAAATAATTTTTAAATACTATGTTAAAGAATCGATAGAATGGACGAAAAAATATAAAAACATGGAAATTTAGCTAGTTGTTTAAGTCGAATAATATTATATATAATATTAGGCGTGACAAGTTTAAAATTTAAATCAAAATAAAAACGGTAAAAATTATCATTAAACCGGGCAATGACAATTGCGACAAACTTGAAGAACTTGTTCTGTCTTGGCTATCTTATGTCATCTCTGCCATTAAGCTGCTTATAAAATTTTCATGTCTTTCACATATTGATAAAATAACAAGTTTCAGGGTTTTTTTCAGAGATAACTTTCTGTTCTACTCAAAATAATATTACACGAATAAAGGTCAAGTTTGATTACTTTAAGAATAGTAAAAATCGATTAAAAAAGACTCGATATTAGAACTTCTGAATAGTTTGATATTTAGTTGAAGATCAAATAACGTTTTATTTAATTTTGTTTTGTGGGCTGGACTGGAGAATTTGATGAAGTATTCGAATAAAAAAACCAGCAAGATTTCCACCTTTTATTCCATGAATTTATTAATATACTAAATTTTTTTTAATTAGCAAAGAATATATATATTACATCCGTTCAACCTTTTTATATATGTTCAATGATTTTCAGTTTGCTTGTTGTTGCAGCTTATGTTGATTTTGAGCAATTTCCTTCTCTTTAAAAAAAAAAAAAAGATCTGAATATGAGACACTTCACAGTTGTTAATTATGGTTTTGTGTGTAGCGGATACCCGTACAGGCCTTTGTTGAGCAAAATAGTCATGTTTCACACCTTATCCGATTTTGCATTTTGTGTTGTATATTATACCTATATATATTGTACAACTTTCAAGAGTAGCAAATCCATTGACATAAATGTATTTATTTTATAACAGCAATGTGTTAAATTAGAAAATCACTTAAAAGCACATTTAAAAAAAAATTGCACATCAGTTTTCATTTCCGATTTTTTTTTTCCCTACACGTAAGCTTAAACGGGAAAAAATTATTTTGCTCAAAATGAAAAAAGAAAAATAAATAAACATTCAGAAACCATATTTTTCTAAGGCCTACAAAAATAAATCGTATTCTCTATCTAAAAATACACCCCATGCAACCATCTCAGTTGAAAAGCACTCTAAACTATGAAATTCAGCTCAACATGTTCTAAAAATAGAACATGAGGAGAAAATAACAATAATAAGCAACATATTAGAAGGTAAAAGTAGTATTTCTAATCAAGACAGATACTTAATCAATTTAAAACTATTTTATAAAAATCTATGATTTGAAATCAAGACTACTTTAACATGAAACACGTATCATTCCAACAAAACTGTTCTATAATACATGTCATTGAGCTTCTATTTTTACTTCATTTATTTAGAAAACAAGATATTTTTTGATAAAGTAAAACAAAATAAAGAATTAATGTTGTGTAAATAAAACATTTGAAAAAAAAAAAATCGGTAAAATTTGTTAACTAACAGCCACTTCAATTCTTGACCAAATTACACTTTCTATAAAATTCTGTGTTGAAAAGGGCTTATCGAAAGCTTTGCTGCTGATGGACTGAACCTGAAAACAGAACACTTCTTTGATGAAATTTCTTTAATATTTTATTTTTAGATTTCTACAGATATAGGTGCTGAAAAGACGTGCAAATCCTTCACCATTGATTGATTAAACAAAATCCACATCCTGTCAAGTAGTAAAAAATTTACTTTACAAAATCTAAAAAAAAATTAAATCAATACCAAAGATTCTTAAACTAATGGTTTCTTCACTCTTTAATGGACAGCAATCCATTTCGGTTACTTAATGTAGGGAAGCTTTAATGCCCAAATGCATCCGCAATGTTTAACTTAGCAGTGCGTGAAATTTCCTCCGTTTAATGACACAAGCAGTACGAAACGGTTGATGAAATCGGTGTATCCCAAGAAATTTGCCGACAGAATGGCCCATTGCTGAAATAAATCAAGTAAATCTTTTTAAATCAACGAACTGCGGTGAAGAGTAAACAGTAATGCTTCAGGTATGGATAAAATAAAAAAACTTTTATTGAAAGAAATGTCCTTCAGAAATTCATTCTTACGTAACGAGTGATTACTGGGGGAAAATAAATAAATAAACAAACAAAATAAAAATAACGTGAAGTGTTATAAAGAGAAGAGGGAAACACACACAGAGAGGATAAAAAAAAATGAGAAAAAGAAGACAAAAGAAAAAATCTTAGGACACCCAAAGCGCTCGACCTACAGAGCAGTTCCATAAGAAGTCTTGAGGTAATTGAGTTATTAAGTGTGACGTCACTCTGTCCCCCCTCACCTAGGGTCTCGCTCGCCGAGATTTTAATCATTTGACTTGCCATTTCATGTCCTTGGGACAACCCACTTTATCACAAAGCGTGTAATGGAATTCGGATGTTGGTAAAGACGCTCTCGCTGTATATCTGTAATTTTCCGCACTGGGTTGCTGGTTGAAATGACTCAATCAAGGAGTACGTTGTGATTTTCCCTCTTCTTTCCCCCCATCCTCTGTAACGTGGTCTACCGCCCATTACTGCTCAGAAAGAAATGAAGACATCAACTTTTCCTATTTCAGGTGTCAATTCAAGGACAGAATTCTGGTTGGACGCGCACATGTTCTACGAACGGCAGAAAACGGAGGAAAATTAGCGGGGATGATTGGAAAGTTTTTCGTTTTCTTTCTTGCTTTCTTGCGATAGTAATAATCAAAAGATTGTCGGCCCTTCATGCAAATAGCAGTGGTTTACCGCTGCGGAGAAATGAAGACATCAACTTTTTTTATGATTCGAGGTGTCAACGTGTGAGGTGGTTTCATGGAATTCGCGCTTTTTTGCAAAAGGTTAGAAAATTGTCGTGTTGTTTGCGGTGGTATTGGTAATCAATAGATGGTTCATCCTTTGTTAAAAATTTGTGGCTTTAGTATCTAAAATAAAGACATAATTTTTAATGATCCAACCTGTCAGTGAGTGGAGATTCCAAGAATACAGATATACCGCCAATGGGAGGAGCATGGGCGTACTTCATAAGAGGCATTCACAAAAGACTTTTGAGGCGGATGTTGGCAATAATTCTCGTTCAAATAAGCTAGTTTTCTCACCCTTTTGACCAAGAACTACAGAATGCGTAATAATGACCCGCGGCAAGAATTTTAAGGAAATCTTTTTCTACTAAAAGTATTGAATCAAAAAGATTAGACAAAGAATTATACACGTGAGATAGATAGGTAAGCTCTTGAAAATAATTTAAGATACATTTAACATTATCTAAAATAAAATCTGCATATACTTATTACTGGAAAATATATATACAAGAATAAAATTAAAGCGTTAAGATTGAACACAAAATTCCTTTATAATTCTAAAAAAATTTCCGCAATCTATAATACTGAAGAGAGAATAGCACAGATGGTTCGTACAAAATGATTAATGGAAAACAAAACAGTTGTAATGAATTATCCATTTCGGTTTCCTCGTTGTCAATCATATTCAAAAACACCATAACTCGTACACAAAAACTTCTACAGATATTTTTTGTTAAATACAGCATATTTATAAATTAACAATTTAAATTCTGGTTTTTCTTTTAATAAAAAAGATGCACGGACAGCAGCCTAGGGGATCGCCTCATCATTCGTCAATTTTACTTTTAAAACATGATGTAATGTTGGTTTTTTTTAAAGATTTCCATGAAAAATTGAACATTGGGACACAATTCAGAATTAGTTAAGTAAACATGCCAATATTATTAAAATATATTATTTAGTATTATCTGTTTTACTGCGAACTAGAATATCAGATAGTGTCAATGACGTGCTAGCCTGAATAAAGAAATCCTATGTATGTAATTGTCTTTTATTGCGCAAAACCTGTTGCATTTTAATTGCGTTAAACAAAGAGCTAATGTCAAATGTGCAGGCCTGTGTAGATAAATATAGATTTATGAAAAAATATTGTTAGGCATGAATATAAAAAAAATTGTCAAATAAAAACCATTAGACTGATCACTTTAGGTTTGGTTATTACAAAAATCAAACCAAATACTAATACTAACCTAATACATACCAAATACTAACCAAATACCTTTTTTAATTAAAGAATATGAATTCTTCCAGCAACTTTTTTTATTCATATTTTATAATTTTATACAAGGAAATAGAGAAACATAAAAGAATTATTACAGTGAGTATATTTGGTCTTTATAAATCTATGTATCCTTGTTTTAATGTAGCAAAAAATAACAGCTAAGAATACACTACTTTATTTATAAATTCAAATAAATAACAGTCACTAAATAATTACTAACATTACTAAATAATTTGAAAAACACAGTCTTAAACTAATTTAATTCGTGAAACTGTTAAACCTGTTTTACAATTAAAAAAAATTCAATTGCATATCTAAAATTAATTAAACATTCTTGGAATAATTGCGAACATGTATTATTAATAATATTACAATTATAACTTGATAATTACTTTAAAATAAGAAATATATATGTTAATGTAGTCTATCACACAGGCAGAACTAATTATGCAATTTTGGAATAATTTTGACAATGCACTAATGATAAAATCACTGTCACTTAAATCTTTTACTACTTTCACTTTCACTGATGATAAAATCGGATCTTTCACTTTATCAGTATCTTTCTGATTACGTGGTTTCGCGAAACTATTAAATCTGTTTTACAATTACAAAAAATTCAATTGCATATCTAAAATTAACTAAACCTTCTTGGAATAATTGCAGCTGTAAAACTGCAATTATTCCAAGAATGTATGTATTATTGTATAATTAATGTATTATTAATAATATTACAATTATCAACATCGATTCCTGATAACTGCCGATAACTTTAAGGTAATTGAAAAATATATATGCTAATGCAGTCTATCATACAGGCAGAACTAATTTGCAATTCTAGAATAATTTTGGCAATGCACTAATGATAAAAGTCAATATATTTCCCTTTATCTTTCCGATTACATACTACTTATTTCCAAACAACCTCTTAAAATTCCAAAAAACCTTTTTTGAGATATAATACAACAATATTCAATAATAATAATAATTTAGAAATGCTAAAGGAGATTAAAAAATATCAATTTATATTTTTATTAATACCGCCCAAAAACTTCTGCCGCAAATATCTTTAATAACAACCACCAACTTGATCAAAATGATGATAAAATAATATAGAAATTCAAGTTGAAGTAATTATTACTATAAACCGTAGAACTAATAATTACTACCGGATATAGGTGGATTTTGAGGAAGGCACTAGGTCTTTTACAGCCAGAAAATTACAAGGCATTCTTATACAATAAATATCATCCGCAAAATATAGACATATGTCCTTTAAAAAAAAAAACCGCTTAGCTTTCATCCACCATACTAATTACAATGGCTACCGTAAACGTAGCACACAATGAGTCACACACAGTCTAATGAGTACTACGGTTTATGATAATTATCAGGTTTCTTTTTTTAAATTTATAAAAAATAACCTTGGTCTTCAGCTACAATTCTTTGCGTTATAAATTCTTATTCAGCAGATGGCTGGTATATGCAACTCTTTTCGGAGTAGAAAAAGAAAATATGGAATTTTAATGTTAATGCTCAAAAGGATCTTTAGAGCTTATTATTATTTTAATAAAATTTTAAGCGACCAATTATTTGCATATTAATGAATTAATTCTCGCAAATCGTCGAGGGAAAAAAAAAATTATCACGGTCTTTCTCTATTTAAATAAAGAAAAAAAATAGAGAGATAATTTGCTTTCTGCCGAAATGTCTTTCAGAACAACTATGCATTGTTTTATGATAAAAGAATTTCTGTACGAAAAACAAATTAAGATAATTCAATATTGACAGGAAAATTTACAAAAATAAATCTTGCATTTGGTGTAACAAAATACCACCACTTATTTATTTATTATTTTTTTTTTCTGTATTCAACAGTTCAGAGGTTTATATTGAAAAAAAAATTGCTGCTTTATTAAGACACAAATATCTTTTCCCTTAAAAGCAATGAATTGATATGTTTTCAAAATTTGTCATTTTTCGCAATTTTAAAAATTTGATTTACATAACAGATGGTGATAAAAGGGGGAAAAAATATTTCTTAATCCTAAATATTTTGAAGAAATATTTAATTTAAGAATTGCCAATTATTTAAAAAATTTAATAAATATTCAGTAAGTTTCATTTTAGAGATGAATAAAATGTTAATTATACAATGAGACAAAATAGCATTTTGTTATATAATGTTCGAGTATATTTATATAATACACAAGAAACATTACATAACAAAATAAAAAATTCTTCAGATATAAAAAAAAATAATAATAATTTTAAAAAAATCGAATGATGCTTGACGCTAGTATAGTATTTAAATTACAAAAAGTTGTGTTAAAGTATTTGGTAATCAAACTTAAATTTACAAAAACTTTATATATTGCTAACTGTATTTGGTACGAAATATTTTGTCAATGCCTTTTGAAGATTCAATGCCTTAAAATTCAAAATGATTAATGAAAAATACTGCAATAAAAATCAAAAAATTAATTTAAATAGTTACATATGAGAAAAAACTCAAAATATCTTCCTGGCATGGTAAATATATAACGGCACATACGCTGTCGCTTAGACATAGACTAGAAACGTTACGTCATGGTATAATCCATCCAGCATTTCCCACTTATTCACTTATTTGAGGGAAACAGTCTTAGCATTTCAATACATTTCCTCAGTGAAAACAATGCTGACGGGATTATTTGTGACATCAACTTTTTCAAAAATTGAAAACCGTACCAGAGCTTTTATTTTTCCTGCGTGTTCACATCTCACCTTTCGAACAGCCTAAACAATTGTTGCACGAATCTCTGAACAAGTGAGTTCCGAAAAGCTCTTTTGGAGGGAAACGTATTAAAAGAAGGGGAAAAAAAGGTCCATCAACCATTAACTCATGGCGAGTTAGTTGTCTCATGGCGAGAAAGGTTATCATTGGCACATTATCCCCCAAGCGCATTTTTTACCTCCATTAACAAAACCGCTCCCAACCGTTCAGTTATTATGATTTTTTTTTTTAAATAAATGACCAGCACAGCTGCTGGTACATATTCCTACTACCGAATTGGTCTGACTCGCGTAATAGCTTCAAGCGCTTCTCGATTTTTTGAATTTTTTCTTCTTTTTTTTTTTCAAGTCTTACTCTTCACTGATAAAGTAATTACTTACAACAGTTTATAACGGAGCGACCTCAACTTTCCCCTTCAATGAAAAAAAAATGAAAAATAAATAAAAAGAAAGCTTATTATCTTCTCCGGTAAAGTGCTTTTTAGTTTCGCTTCAAATTTCCCGAATTTCATACCCAAACAACTTTCTGCGGGCATATCTACGTTTTTTTTTTTAAAGTAAATAAATAAATAAAATGTAATAGCTTTCTTGCGATATTTTCTACTTGTTCTTAAGAGTTTTTCCCCTTTTATGTATTTTTGGTTATTTCCTTTCATTTATGTTGCGAATAACTAGAAATATGAGAAGCGTATGTAGATGATTTTTTTTTTTTATTTCACATTACCCCGATAAAGTCTGTTTCTGAGTCAACGACGTTCGATGAAGTAAATTGTTTTAATTTTACGCAAAGCGTCGTTTAGAAATAATTAAAAGCTATCTTTGTAAGCACTACGTAACAAAAGTTATGAAAGTGCTCTGAATTTTTTTTTTAATGAGAAAATAACTTTTAATTAAACTTAAAATATAAACTGTGTATTAATTTTTCGAAAAAGAAAAAGTTTATAAATGAAAATTAAGGCCATGTTTTCGAAGGAATACGAAATATGTGCTTACCTTAGGGACGAATAAAAACATATGTAGATTAAAATAAACTTGCCAACGGCCGTACCATGCTGAATATACCGGTTCTCGTTAGATCACCGAAGTTAAGCATCATTGGGCGCGGTCAGTACTTGGGTGGGTGACCACCTGGGAACACTGCGTGCCGTTGGCAAATTTGGGACCTGAATGGCCGAGTGTCTAGCGCTCTGGCGCTCGGTGCCACAGGTTTCGGGTTCGAATCCCGGCGGTGCCATGGATGTTTGTAGTGGTTCGGAATCCACTTTAAGCCGTAGGTCCCGGTCTTCTATGACTGTAAGAGCGTCACGGAGCAAAAGTCAGGCTTCTACCTACGGGTGCTCCATCACAACAGAAGCTGCTTCCTTCCCCTTCAATCATGAGTCCATATGGGCTCGTGGGCTTGGCCAGCCGAGTGGGATAAGAAACAACAACAACAACAACAACAAAATAAACTTTCTTTAATTGAATAAAAGACGTTCGATTCACGAAAAAAATTCTTGTGTGTAATGTAGATATGTTACATTTTCAAGTTTCATAAGTTTTAATGGGGAAAAATTTAGTTTTGCGGGTTTTTTTTTTTTATGTAATGGGACAAATAGAGTATGAAATCTCTTTTTTTTTTTCTTATTTCTTTCTTTCTATCGAAATGACTAACAAAAAAGAAATAATGTACGGTGATCTTTCAAGTGGTTGTTATAAAATTTAAAAAAGAAAACGCAAATTGAGTTTAAGGCAAATTTTTTTAAGAATATAACATTAAATATAATGGTGTGTGAATTAGTTAAAACTGTGCTTTGTAAATGAAGATTTGCTTTATAGTTACTATTTGTATTAAAGTATTGAAAAAACAAATTAGTTTTGAATAAATTAATTGTACGCATAAACATTGATAATTCTTTTGAAACTCAATAAAATACATAAGATATTATTATCATTCAATATTTTAGAGAAGTTTTTTAGCACAACAGATATAAAATGGTTGATATTTCTAAATGGCATTATGAAACATCAGCCATAAATTAGTCAGAACACATTTGATAGCATTGATTTATATCCATTTTAGTGAAGAACAGAATCACATAACATGCGAAAAGTAACAATTCTATTTTCTATATTGAAATCGTCTAATGGCATATGGCTACTTTGAATTGTTGAGTTAAATTGTGCAGAGTTGATTGAAAGGAATGCCGCATGAATCAAATTTCTCATTACCTCAGCTATATTTTCATTTTCCTGGACAAAAAGAAACAGTCAATTTAACAAGAAACATGAAGCAATTCATTGGCAGGGATAATACGATTCAAAGAAAACAATACCATCTCAGTTGTTCAAGCATCCTATGCAAGACTGCATATCTGAGCATATCCTGCTTACAAATGGCCCTAAAGATATATTGAATATGAATAAGGCTCTTAGGTTGCTGGAGAGCTCGCGCTCTCTGAGGAATTGAAAGCTTTCTCTTCGTTGCGCAACTGCTTCAGAATCGAATGTTTTTGTGTTGCATTGGTCAAGTTTCGGAAAGAGAGAATTTCAGAAGAAGAAAAAGAATGACTGTAGAATTATCCATATTTTATATATTTCTTTAGAGATCAACGGGAAGATGATCGCGAAAAAATAGAAGCATGGCAATGCCTCATTTTTGAAGTATTCTGAATTGGCGCACTTATGGAAATTTTATTGATGAAATAATTACTGTTAGTAATATATCTACGAGCATCATATTTCTGGGATTTCTAAATTGAATTTCAATAACATGATGTTTCTAGCGTAAATTATTAATAATAAATTTCTAGCTGATAAGACAGTTTTATATTTTGTGTGCATTAAGCCTGTTTATTCTGTAAGCTATTAATTAAGTATAGATCGAGCAGAACAACAACACGAACCAAGAAATCATTTAAGAGATTTTTGTAATGTAATAAAATAAATCTTTTTTTTTTTTTTTTTTTTTTTTTTTTTTTTTTTTTCTTCTAAGTACAGGAACACTACTTATTGCATAACTTACTGTAACTTTTTAAGATAATTTTTTTTATTCTTATTTGAGTACAAAAGCCTATTAAAATTATTAATATTTAATGTTAAAGCGAGATCTTGCAAACAAATACTCTTGAAAACACATAGCTTCATTTATTTTAATGTGGCAATAGTTAGCGTTTTAAGAAAAAATAACATAAATATATATATTTTATAAGCTGTAGTTTTAGTTGAATGGAGCATTTTATAATAAAAAAATAACTATTATTAAAAACTAAATATTTCTTTTAGAAAAACATAAGAATTAAAACATTTTGTAGAATATAATGTTTATCTTCGATGAAAAGTATCTCAATTTTATTGATCAAAACTTAGTTATTTATAATTTTAAAAATAAAGTTAAGTCGATAAAAACTGCAGAAGATGAATAAACTATTTTTCAGTAAAGAATTACTCTATTATTAAACTCTGTAAAACACTAGAATAGATTTTAGCACGCAAACGAAATTTTACGCTAACATTCCGAACTAAAATAATAAAAGCAGATATTATTTGACTTTCAACTAAACAATAACATTAAAAAAATACAATAGGCGAGTTTCGTGAAAAAATAAAACGCCACCTCTAAGGAGGTCTGTAATGAAGAATATAAATATCTCATTAAATTTTCCTCATGAAAATTTTATGCGTCAAACGTTTCCTTACTCACTTCTAAAACTTATTAGTGAATTTTTTTATCCTACATATTTCTTATTACGACTATAAAGTAATTATTTGAATAGCAAACGCGGCACATAAAAAATAAGCAGCAAACGAATGAATTATGAATAATAAAAATTTCTGCATTTAATACTTTATACTACCTTCACTTAGAACACTAAATACATAAAACGGAAAAATAAAAATTGCTTTATTGTGCTTATGAAGCATTGAAAAAATTGTGATTACAGATTTTTAAAGTCTAGTTAAACGAATATTTATTTTACTTAAGTAGACACTAGTTAGAATAAAAACAATTATTGATACAAACTGAACATAAAAGTTTTAAATTCGACTGGAGTAAATCATAATGCATTATCAAACATATTTCTTCTTATTAACGAAATATTTTGCAATTCCAATAAATGAAGAATAACTTATTAAACAAATATTGACATTCTATCTTCCTCTTCCTACATTAATTAATAAATTGTTTAAAATTATTAGCCGTGCAACAGTGTAAGACAACAAGTTTTGAAGACAATGTCGCCTGAATCCACCAACCAATATTTCGTCACAAATAGTTAATAATAAAACGGGAAGATATTTATTGAATAAACACTTGCATTATCTTAGTTTCATGAGTAAATATTGACTGATAAATTAGTACCAGGCTAATAACTTAATATTAAAATAACTGCTTTATTCTACTTAATGAACAATTTCTTCCAAGACTTCTGAAAACTATGGATCTCGAAACCTAAAAGATTTTCTACTGTACAAAACCTTCACTACTACTAAAAATCAATTCAAAACATAATTTCAGGAAGGTGAACAAAACCGTCCCAAAATAACTTTTTCGGGACGCACTTATCTAATCACCTGAATTTCCTTGTTTAACATACAAAAACGCAACTCTACATGCAGTGTTTGTTCTCCAGTGATGTGAAATCCACATCTCAAGCCTGGGAATTACCGACTCGCTTTTTGGCAACACATTTACCCATCTAACAAGCCGCACGCACTGGAGCAGCGTAAACAAACATATAAAGGAAAGAGCACAAATTCCAAAGCAGGCACAGGGCGGAAATTCTTTGTCCGTCAAAGCTTGCAGATGACTTTTTGTAGGATCTAGTAAAGGTTGCGTTGCGAATCCAAAAAAGCAGTTAAAGGGTAGACCGGTTAAAAAAATATAAGAAAAGAAATTGACTGAGGCATTCTTGAATCTTTCTTAAATGTGCGAATCGCGTGCTTAGGAGAAGCTTTAATGGTACTGCAAAATTTCAAGCAGGGAAGTTTATTTTCGCTGACATGCTTTAGCAGATAAGGTAGGTTAATATGTAGAAGAGTTCATTTAGTGGGTGGGATGAGAGGTACAGCTTCCGTTAAGGTGTACTACTGACTTGCAAATCGAACATCTTCCTTTTCTTGCACACACTGGATCACTCCTTGAGATATTTATTAGCAATACCATCGGCTCGTGTGACCTATTTTCAGCACATGAATGCATTTCACATCCAGATTTGTTGTGAAAATTTCGAAATATGTTCTTGCACTTGAGACCATAGATGTTGTGGAAAGAGACGGTTAATATCGTTATCCGTTTTTAATTTGGGAGAATTAAATAAATAAACAAATAGAGAAAATAGATAAGATGAGATTAATAATTCAGCAAAGGGAAAGTTCTTAATACAATAATATTTCGCAAAATATTCGATTATATAGCGAAAATTAAAAAAAAATGTACATCCAAAAGAATACTATACTTGCCAATATAATTTATTATTATATAAATTTACTTGCATGTTTTTTAACCATTAAAAAAATCACTAGGATTTGAATAATCTCAGACCAAAACTCTCCTTAAATTATTAAAATAATTCTTTACTGTCACATAATAATTTGATGGAGAAAAAATTTCATTATGTTTGTTGTTAAACAATTGCTGTGAAATATTGTTTTAAATCAGAAAACTTCATTGTTTTAGATATTCAAAGGAAAATAAAACATTATATTTTTTGTTCGCTTTCCATTTTTCTTTAATTTTTTTAACATTTATACAATTTTAATAATAAATTCAACAAGGTAAGGCTCAAATGTTTCATAATGTGCTTACAAAATAATATCCTGTATATTTAACGTATCAAATCTTCTAAGCTGTTTCATATTTTTAAGATTTTAAAAACCTTCAATAGTTTTATATCTAATCATATTTCTAAATTTGCAGTTAAAAGGATTAAAAGACCAAGGTTGTTCAAAATATATTTCCTTCTTCCTTTGCATTAAAACTACTTTTCACTGGACTGGAACTATTCATAAATCACAGTTTAACAACGAACAAGAAAAAAGGCATTTTTAAATCCTTTGAACATTAAATGGCATAATGCGATTTGCAATGCTTTTGACTTTGTCATGGCAAAGCATGGGTGATACGGAAGATAAGACTTATCAGTTGTCTCCTCACGTAGGAAACTAGTTTACTATTAGTTTATAAAACGAGTATTAGTTTATAGAGAGAATAAAATAAATCTTAACGTACATTTTTTAAAATAGCGTGTTTTCTACAATCTAGATTAAAATATTATTAATAATTTTAAAAAATGATAATTTTATTAATTAAAAAATAGAAGTACAGACTACGATTCGCCTCTTACTGGCCAATAACTTTTTCCATCTAATGTTGTTAAAAAGTTTTATAATGCTACAGTCCTTAATATATATTCAAAATTAATTAGATGAAAATAGCACAGTAAGTCAGCAATATGATACAATAGTGACAAAAATAAAAATCTTTAAAATTTTCCCATTTGATTAGGCATTTAAAATAAAATCCAATCCCTTTAGTTAGGTTAGATGAGTTTTAATCAAATTTGGCTTTAGATGATTCGCAGGTAATTTTTGTGATGGACTTGAAATTGTTTCTCCGTTCAACCAAAGCGGGATGCACAATTTTGTTATGAACTATTTGTTACTAAGATTGCATAACTTGGATATGAATAACAATTCTATGAATGATTTGCATGTTAGCCTTCATATTGTATATCT